>SRSE01000912.1:3600000-4184138 GCA_005024645.1 Planiliza haematocheilus | reverse complement strand
GAGTACCATAATCTTGTCTCACTTTTCTGGTACATCGTCACTGAACCATGTTTCTATAAAATCCATTAATCCAGACTCACGTTACTTTTAGCAGGCACCATTTTGTAGGCGCCACTCGCCCAATTTGTTTTTGAGAGAGCGGGGGTTGTGGAACAGAATGGGCGGTAGCGTGATGGCGGCCAAGGTGGGTTGTCACAAAGTGCGTTCCGTTTCAGCGCAATACGGGACGATTCCGTTTTTTAAGGGACGGTTGGCAACCCTACCCAGTACCCAGCAGTTCAGTCCGGCTACAGTAGCCCCCCAGAGCTAGCACTGGGCTATCTCCACATATTGACTGCGTTTACATGGTCTTTAGTATCCCGATTTGAGGCTTATCCCGGCTTTGATGAGCATATTCGGGATATGGTGTTTACATGGCACACAGAGAAACCCGGTTATTCATATCCCCGTATACATGATAAGTAACAGTATAACAGTATCCCGTTTTCCGATCGCTGCATCCTATCTGCACATGCGTGTTTTACGTCTTTTTGAATGTTTTCCAACGGGACCTAACTTGTTCAGCGGAGCAAGGTGGAAAACCAGCTTCACGTAGCTTTTCCGCAATTTTAATACATCAGCATTTCGGTGTTTTCTGCCATCTAAACACGTCGTTATGTTTAGTTCTTTCATTACTTTAAGGGAAAATTCAGTCTCTCCGTCGCTCCAAAAGTGAGAAGTTCTCGTTGCCGCCATGTTGTTTGTATTTCTAGTGCGTCGCTTGGCGTCACTCGCGCATGCGCAGACAGTGGGCAGCCGTCAGAAATCGGGATAAGGTGTATGCTCCAGGTAGCAAAGCCGGGTTTCTTGAAATCGGGATATGGTGTTTACATGGACAAACACAAAGCCGGGATACTTCAATATCCCGATCGAAATCGGGATACTAAAGACCATGTAAACGCAGTCAATGATAGCAAAAGATAACCCCCCTCCATATCGCCAGCAGAGTAGCGCCATCTCTGACTCACTAGTTACGAGATTCACACTGGGTAAATGTGAGTTCTATGGAGGTTCTATGAGAGCCCATTTCTCAGAGTGGGCACCTTGATTGTTGACTGTGCCCTCCAGAACTACAGTCCTGGCTGCTGGAATAGCTTCAGGTGTCTGGCTTTGGAGTTTTTAAGGTGACCAGATTTCTGAAATGAAATCCGGGGACATTTCGAACTCGGAGATAAAAAAAAAGAAAGAAAGAACTATGTTATCAGGATGAAACGTAGAAACTGGGACAATTACTGTTTCCTAAAAGTAATAAAAGGAATGAAGTAATAGTTGTAGTGGTAATAGCAGGGGTTGCATTAACCGAAGATTTCCCGTCACTGACCATTTTCTTAACACTAGAAGTCCCAGAGAGCAGCCATTTGGCTTTTCTACCTATAAAATCCACAGGTCAGCCGATCGGCTGGAAGGCTTTTAGCTAATATCCTGTGAACCTTCCTTTTGTTATGTAACGAGGCAATCACTGGGCCACCACAGGAGGGGACACGCTGAGTCACTTCAAGGAAACTTGTGGGTAGGGGAGGGGGAGTGAGCCCAGAGAGTTTATGGGATACAGGGTACCTTTCTTTTCTAACCTGGCAACACCTTGAGACAGAAACTGGTTCATCCCAAAGACAAAACACCTTGACATAAAATGGGGGAGGGGGAGAATCGGAGAGGAGCGGGGTTGCTGGGGGTTTGGAGGCCAGAGTGAGTGGGGGAGGGAGGCACATCTGAGAGCTGTGAACTCATGTTCAGGCTACTAACTGACTGTCTGTCTTTCAACAGTTTCACCAGGAGGCAGCCTGGGCAGAACAAATGAGCTGAATCTAAATGTAGAAGAATATATGTAGAAATATATGTAGAAGGATGTAGAAGTTATCAGGACCCTACAACACTGGGCTTCCAACATCCCCACCAGACACATAGGAAAAGTAAAAGAACAGAACCACATCAAAAAAGCCCCCAAAACCTGTGGTTATCCCAACTGGGCCTTCAGGATAGTTACACATATTTACAAATAATAATAAAAATGCATTAGAGGTGGTGCATGCGCATGAAGCTTGAGCGCTGTTTACAAATCGGCTTTCGAAGAAATCAAAAATTTGATTTTGCCCTAGTAACCATAACAGGCTCAATATGTTCTCCAGTAGTAACGCAAGCATGTAGTCCGCCATTGTTGTTGATGTTGTTATGAGATGTTTCGCGAGATATACAAGGTGGAAGACTGCTCGAGGGGTGTGGCCATGGTGGCGATGACGTCACCGTTTTCAGAAATCTCCGGATTCAACCGTCCAGACTGATCTGCGAGAAGTGCGTTTTCGAATTTATCCACCCTGGGACTCGGTTTCAAAAAAGTGCGTTTTCGGGCTATGCGTTTACGGGATTCGTGTGGACGATAGGCCAAAACGATTAAAAACATCTGCGTTTACGAAAAAATGCGTTTTCATGTGGATAGGGCCTTAGACTTAGAACTTTATTGATCCCTTTGGGGTGACTCCCTCAGGGAAATACGAGTTTTCCACAGCAGCAAGCACACAGAGCAGTGGTTTGCAAATAGTTATAGAAAAAGTGATTGAATAATACAATGGTGAACATTAAATAATGAACGGTGAACTTCCTTTGAGTGGGATTAAAATAAGCTGTAGTAAAACTCTAGTAGGGAAAAATAAACAGTAGGTAGGTAGGTAGGTAGATAGGTAGACAACTTTATTGTAGTAGCAATGAGTGAGGTGAGTACATTTCAATAATCACTCATAATGCTGGCAGAAAAATCTGAAGGCCATCAGTCATTTTGAAAGATTGCAGTTCAGACACCTGACCACTTGGTGGCGGCTGACCTTATTAATTGGCTCTTGTCTCTTGTGGTTCTTATTCCAAACATCACGGAACTTTTGTCAGTGCACGATTTCTTGGTACACCGATTATAGTGACGCACACATCAGAGCTCGCCTAACTATACATATTTATATCATTGACACGGCATCATGAGTATACTTGTGCCTCAGCTGCGTAATTTTCAAGAAAGCCCAAGTTGTGAAGTAAGAAAAGTCGGGTGATTTAGTTATTCTCAATTCTGCCCGCTTTGCAGTAGGACTCTGTTTCTTATCACCAGCTCCGAGGGTCCCTCCACAGGAGTTAAGCTTAGTTTAAATCACTAGAAGATGTTTGTGTTTTTATTCTGATCTACTGTAAAGCTAGATGAGTGCAGGGCTCAGTCGGCATGTGTTTCCTTAACAACGCTGACATCTAGTGGTGAGTGAAACCAAATATATCCAGCTGAGACCAGTAACTACAACTTCAACATCATCAAATAGTCACTTATATTCATACAAGTCTAGGCTAAAACATTAAATTATATTTAATCAAATATTAATAAATGATGTTATAGATAGATAGTCCTTCATCGCAGTGATTGATCTCCAAATGTTATTTTTCCATAACTTTTCAAATTAAACACAAAAGAAAACCCATGCACATTTTATTGATTAAATATGTAAGTAAAGACCAAAAAATAACAACTGAGAATAGGTTTGATTTTCTGAGCTGTGACAAATCCCGTCTGGAAGACGCTGTGCAGACGACGGCGCGTTTTAGTTTAGTCGCTTTTTGTTTTGTCCATGTTGGTAATTTTCTGTGGTAGAGATCGTAGAATGAGACGACTTCAGGGTGGCGCTGTGGGTTTAAAGAGATAGAGAAGTGGTGTATTTATAGTCTGGAAAAATGGATGGAGATCTGATGAAGATGATCAGGAACACTGAAGAAATGTTTTTTTTTAATTCAGACTTTTATTTCTAACTGTGGCTTTGATCTCATAATTATTTATCTTGTTTGTTTGTTTTTTCAAGATTGTGACTTTTCCCCCAAAATTGTGACTTCAATATTAAGATTATTACTTTTTCTTTTTACTCAAATTGATGTTTTGGATAGTTAGAACATTCCCTGACTAATGATCAGAGTTTTATCCTGATGGGAGGCTTTTTTTATATGCGGCTCACAGGATGAACGCCGCAGGATTATGTCAGCAAGTGTCCTCCTGTAAGACAAGAATAATCACAACAGCACGACAAGCTGAAGGCCCAACCAGAGCCTTGTGTGAAACCAGATGTTTATAACACTGTGTTAAAAGACACATAAACCTTTTTTCTTCACCATCTGGAGTTAAATCCAACTAAATCTCTCATGTTTAGGTCAGTTAGGATCTTAAGTTAAGATAATTTCTTAGAGAATGTTTTTGATCTTGATTTAAATGTTGGTGAAAGATCAGAAAAGATGATTTGTTTCCATTTGTTTTAAATTAGGATGCAGCTCTTCACTTCCTGTTTCTCATGCTGTTAAATCACTTAAATCTTTTTGTCTGTTTTCATCCATCAAAAACCACAGTTTATTTCCAGTCAGTCTTTTTTTTTTGCATTAGATTAATATTTATATCTGAATCTGTGTGTCACTAACAACAGAGAGCATCGCAGTGATTTACATTAACAAAGTTTTGGTTTCCAGATTAGTTTGTGTGACTCACAAAGTCTAAACCAAAATTTAGACTGTAACACCACCTAGTGTTCAAACGAGAATATTGCACTCTAAAGTAGAGCAAATCAACAACAGCATCAATATACTGTCACGATTACATAAACCTGCAATACCTCATCTCTGACATGCAATATATCTTTAAGCCTATATGAATTGCAGATACACAGAAACAAAGCAATTGAAATGAGGCACTTGCTAAAGTCGATGAATTAGGGATAACAGAATTCCTCCTGTTTAGCGGCAGACAATGCAGAGCACTAATGAGCACACTGAGAGAATTTATTTTAGTATTAGCTTACTCCTATAAGCAGACTGGCTTTGTTAATGAACACCAGTGGTGCCACACTGTGATGATGCTGCGGCAGGCCTTGGAGAGTGAGAGAGTTATCATTTTGACCTGGGAAATGTGGAAAATCTCTTCTCTGAACAGACAGGGCTAACCTGAGAGAATGTATAAGCCCTGGTATGTATGCAAGAGTGAATGTACAACCCACAGTATCTCTGGTGTCTCTAACAGGCAATCAATGGCAAAAAGTGGACTGAGAATGCCAGAAAGAAAAAGAAGCTTGTAAGGACTTGAAAGAGTAAAATTAACAGAGAGAAATCAGGATGAGTGAAGAAAGCCTGCGGCACAATGAATATTTCAGGCTATTTCTCAGCACTCAGCGGTGCTCTCGTTACAAATCACTTTTACCCGTTACAACCTGCTATGCTCATTCATCCATTTGCGGTTTTGTTTTTGTGTACACATTTCTCCATCAGTGCATAATTGGAAAGCAAATGTTCTCTGAGCCCGGAGATCACCAGGATTGCATAATGATTAGAGTTGTACTAAACCATCACTGATCCAATGCAGTTAAGTTATGAAGAGAATGAATTATTCATTAAAAAAAAAAATGTCTCTTCACTCTTCGCAGAATACAGACATGTTTCTGACCTAGAATTATAAGGAAAGAAAAGAAATACATTATTGTTTAGAAATTGCATTCTTAGAATTCAAAGTAAGTTACTGTTCTCTTGTCACTTTGAAAAATGCGGACTCAGTATCTTTAATCAATTCAGTCACTATTTGTGATATTATTTGATATGCTAATGTACTGAAATTTTTATCTTTCCATTTTGAGTTTTTTGTTACCAACTTGTTACACCGTATGAGATACTAATACTAGCACTTTGAGAATGGTTCTTATTATTTTGATATACTAACTAGTTATTTTAAGGGTAGTCATTATTTCCATTATGGCAACAGGTGAGGCCATGACTCATTAGTTGTAGTTCCTCCTTTTGTCTCATCAAATTTAAGTGAGAATGTGAGAGATGTGAGAATATATCCTGTGTTTCTGGCCACTGAGTACAAGATGTATCTGCCACTGAGCTCAGGAAATGAACAGGCTGTTTCTTTTGTCCCACTAAAGGAGCCCAAGGCCTAACCTGACCTTTAATCGTGACAATCTACAGTTGTTGTTGTCACATATTGCTGTCGTAACACGATATTGTGCAGCTTCCTATTTGTTACCAGAACCCCTGCAATGAGTAGCAACAAATCAGTATTCCCAGGACATGCGGGTAGCCATGTAAACATGTCAATTTGGCTTCTCAAGAGCAACAAATGACTGGGCAACATTTATGGAAACGTCTGCCTTATTAATGTGTTTGCACTTGTTCCTTGACATGATGAAATATTTCATTCTCCCAGGAGAAATGGGAAGTAATTGCCTTCAGGGCATCCTTCCAGTCGGGTTAAAATTGACAGAATATTTTTTCTCCCGCACGACGTGAATAAACGAACAGAAAAACTGCAGTAATAATGGAAGTCTAGCCCACGAGGCAAGAAAGTACACATCCATGCAGATCACGACTTTCAAATAAAAATCGGTCATACAAATGAACGTGTGCAAATAAGACAAGCTGAAGTGTATTTGCTTAAGTGAGTGCTTTCACTGGATATATTCTTGATTTAGCCTGTTTGTGTTTGAATTCAGTGAATGAGCAGTGTATCTTCATCTTCACGCACTGTTGACTGAATTTGACAGAATATTTTCCATGAAAAAGATGAACTCTGCATTAGAGATTTGGATTTTTGAGATTTGAAAAGTAAATCTCATAATGTGGACAGACAAATATACAAATAATGGTGGAAATGAAAATAAAAGCAATTCTCCAAGGCTGAAGTCTGAGACACAATAAAACAGATGATGAGTAAGAATGGCTGAGTTTTCGTAATCATTTCCCACTAACATGCAGATCACTGCCACAGTATCACGGAAAACCCTTCAATGAATTACTGCGCAAAATTCCTTTTACACCACATTACATAATGTAATACTGCATGTTGTGTTCTCATTGAGGAACACCCAGACAATCGAAGAAAAGGAGAGGCCTTTAAAGTGTAAATACACTCGCTAGCTCCTGCTGTCACACCGGCTTGAAATAATATTAGTGTGAGCAGCAAAGCAGTGGTCACAACGGGCCCCGGGGAAAACTGATGGCTCCACAGATCAAGGCATTACACCATATCCCACCTGCCCGTCAAAGGTGGTTAGACAGAGGAAATGAATACTGAGGGGAAGAGATGACAGCGAGGAGGGCAAGGAGATGGATTGAGAAGATGTGTTATCTGTGTTTGTTTTTGCAAAGAGAAACACAACAACAGCTCGAGGGCTGTGGCTGTGGGTTTTTAAGCAGCTGCCTGAATCGATGTGGAGATAGGGCTGTGTGATAATAAATTTACCCACAGGCTAAATTTAATTTCCTTTGAAAGAGGAGAGTGAAGAGGACATCATTCTAGCTTTTTGTTCGTGACCAGCTGTGAGTTATTGGAAGATTTCTGAGTAATGGTAGAACACACAGTGGTAACTCTTTGATCGTTCAGAAGCTTTCTTTTAATCGGTGAGAGCCGCAGATATTTCTATTTCTATTTGAAAGGCTTAAATAAGTGACAGCTTGCTTTGTACATCAAAATTGACAAGAAACAGCAGCCTGACCTAGAATTAGAGGGAAATGTGATGATATATTGTATATTTTTCTATTTTTTTAATTTTTATTTTGCTACCTCTAGCTCAGTCCTTATAGAGCATCCTCCATGACCTGTGCGTCGTGCTCAGTGCTCTGGCTCATCTTCCTCGCTTTTGAGCTGCCGTGACTGTCCCGTGGGCAGAATGGGATATGACGAACCCAAGATTGGGATCGCAGGCAAGAGGTTATGCCAAAGGGGAGGCCGTACACCTCCTCAAGTCCAGGGGTGTCGTCCGAGTCCTCAAGATGTGCTTTGTCCCAGACTAAGAGGCCACGCTCACGTTTAGTCCCTGAATGGGATTAAAAAAAGCTGTTAGGAGAGACTGCCCCTCTTTTGTTTTTACAATAGCACACATTTGCGGAATAGAAAAGCTGATTCACATAATGATAAAGTCTTAGCAATGAAACAACACACCAAACTGCACGCCCAGAGTCTGCATGAAACTGTAATTGCACACATAAAATGCCTCATCTAACCAGGTAAAATATTAGCAGAGACCATATAAACACTTGATGCAACAGTTTCTTCTGGGTTAGAATGAATATGCAGCGTGGGTTAATCATCTGACGGGATGAGTTCCTGGGAGGGACAGAGGCATGGTGGTAACAAAATGACAAGTTGTTCCAAAGCATGCTTGAAAAGATGAACATAACCACAACTGATATAAGAAGCCATGCAAAAGTGTGGATCTGTCTTGGTCAACTTCTTCCATTACAGTCTTCCATTAATGAATAATAATTAATGCTGTCAGTCCTTGCACCACAGCTGGCAGAAACACTTGGCACGTGTCAAACAGGTATATTGTGATTAATGAATCTTATCGGTTCATTTTATTGCTATCACTTATCAGTTATGTTTACCAGACGCTCCATCAGGTTGAATAACTCCATTTAACCCATTTCATTCAGTTCTGTTAAAGTGGCTAAATGGCATGCAGCCGTGTTTAATGCTGTTGATCTTACCAGGAATTGTGTTATCTAAGACGCAGCCAAGGAAGCCTCCCACAAACATGTTGGTGGTCAGCAATATGCGCAGCACTTGGTCCAACTCTTTGACACCTGAGACACACACCAAGGACAAAACTGAAAAGTATCAGGGTAGTATAGTCAAAAACATTTCCTGACCGATATTACTGGCTCCTTTCCCATAACCTGGAGATTTTGCCTTTTCATTGTGTGTGTGTGTGTTGTACTTTGATCGCAGGAGTAGAGTCCGGTGTGTGGGAGAGGGCCTGCCAACTATTTGCAACCCTGTCTGTTTTAAATACCAGGCTCCAGCCCCTACACGGAAACAGATCGGAGGTGCAGGTTTCTTGTTAGCCTCATTTGAGCCTTATTTGTACCTTGCACTAATCCTGTTAGTCCTGTTTTTTTTCCTCTTCGGTAAAACCTGACCATCCCTACCTGCTTCACTTCCCAAGAACCTACAGGACTCTGACTGCCTGTTAAACTCTAGGGACATCATAATCCTCTCAGCCGTTTTGTAAACAAACATCTCTGGAACTCCCACTAGCTCCAGTGACAACAGGTTTCTTGTGTGTTAATTTTACCCGTTTGCAGTGCATCCGGATTCTTCTGCATCCAGTTCGGAATGACGAGAGCAGAAAACATGGAGAAACCGAACACGAAGATATTCCGAGAAGAATTCATGTCTGTGGACTGTTAAACAGGACAACACCACCATTAGCAAAACAGCCCTTGTAAACCCACGAATGAACGTTTTTATGCTGTTGTTTACCTGCAGGTTAGAGATTCCAGCAGCAGTTATGACTCCGAACATGACCAGGAACATCCCACCAACCACAGGGGTGGGGATGGTGGTGAAGATGGCTCCGAATTTGCCCAGCATCCCCATCAAAACCATGAATACCCCGCTCAGGAAAATCACTGTACGACTACCCACCTGTCACCACAAAAAGATCATGCTATTTATATACGCATTTTGTTCAGGTAACTACTTTGCAATATCAAAAGAGAGGTTCTCACACTTGCTTCTCAATTTTAACGACTCGTGGATGTTAAACTCTTGAGCAGATAAAGTTCAGAATGAGTACGTATATGTCTTACTTTGGTGATACCGAGTGCTGCCACATTCTCACTAAAAGAAGTAGTGCCGTTGCCTGTGCCAAAGGCCCCTGCCAACAACGAGCCGACCCCTTCTACACCGATGCCCCGGTTGATGGCGTGCTTCGGGGGAGGCGGCGCCCCTGACAGCCGGGCACAGGCATGGTAGTCGCCCACAGATTCTGCCATGGAGCATACTATTCCAGCCATCATGCCAAACACACCTGCCAGGCTCACAGTCGGCATTCCCCACTGACCTGAATGAAAAGTCAGATTAGTGATTGTTGAACAGTCTTTCAGGCGAATGCGGTTTTGCTTTGAGCTTACCAGGGTAAGGAAACGTGAACCAGGAAGCCTTGCTCACCACATCTCCCTTCACATCAGTGCGAGCCAGGTGGCCATAGTGGGTGGAATCGGCTGGTAGGACATCATAGATGGTGAGGAGGTAGCAGACCAACCACGAGACCGCTATACCCAGCAGAATCTAATCAACATCTAATATTAGTATCGGAGTCAGTGTGTCTCATCACATATGCACCTTCAAATAATGATTTAGAAAATACACTTTCTGGAGGACATACAGGCATTATCTGGAAGATATAAAACTTTGAGGTGTGCAGTTTTTTCGTCTTGCTGTATGCAGGGACGGGGATTGGTACGAGACGAAGGTACTGAGAAAACAGGATGATCAGCACTGTGGTCCTGTGCATGTGACAAGAATAGCATGGCCATTAGAGAACAATATTTCATATCTGTAATATTCAGTTTGTGAGCCTTTTCTGCAGACTACGGCATTACAAGGTGGAATTTAGTGTCGATTGTTATTTTAGACTGTGACCTCCTGAGGTGGAAGGTCAGAGCTAAATGCACAGGCTAATAGCACTCCCTCAGAATGATTACTCACATGGCAGCGATGCCCCAGTGGCCGCCGGCCCTGTCTCCGGCAGAGTCGTACAAGGATAGGCCAATGAGAGAGACAGTGGGGGCAATGGTTAAAGGGCCAATAAAGCGCATGAGGTATCCGATGAGGCCAGAGAAGCCAACCAGGATCTGGAGGAGAGAGGCCACCATGATAGAGCCCTGAAGCTGTTGACAGGAACACAATAACCAAGGACATTAGCCTTAATGTCATCACTCTTTCTTTCGCTGAGTGATAGATGACAACGGACACGATTGGTTACTTCCTTGAGCAGAAACCACATGTGCACACTGAATTACTCATGAGCTCTGCAGAAGTTAAGTCCTTGGTCTGCTGTTTTCTGAAGCTATGGATGCACACAATGTTGGCTCACTGTTCTCATGCGGGTCTGCCACACTTCTATGTAGACAGGGGAGGAGGTGTTGACCATGGGATTCTGAGTCCAAGCTGGGCACTTCCACTCCGGCATGGACAACATGGCCATAGCAGGAGTCACCAAGGCAAATGTACCTCCCTGCAGGATGGGAAGTCTGCAAGTGAAACCCAGAAAGAGAAATAGCTTTTTCTCAGACTGGAAAAGAGTTACTGGTGAATAAGAATACAGAAGGCAAAGCAAACGCTGGCTTGTATTTATAATTTTACATCATCAGCATGTAATGTCTGTTGTAGAGCACTTAATCAAAAACCAGGGAGTTTGCTGGAGCATAATTCTGAGACAACATGGTAAACATGCTGCCCTGACATGGCTAACATGTAGTTTATATCAGTCATGTTTCTCTCCTCTGACCTATTATATGCTAGTGTTAATACTAGTTAATACTATGAGGCAGTATCTGTCCCAGAAAACAGATGACTCATCCTGTACTAGGGGGCGTATACAGACTTTGCGGCCAATTAAATGCTTTCAAATGTTGCGCTGCTTACAAACAAATAGCGTTCTGCTAGCCATTTCTTGCTGATTTTACAGGATACAGACTTTATTATTCTCACCTGACACCGAAGGTAACCTGCAGAATGGTGCACAAGCCAGATACAAAGAAAATGGTGTTAATGAGGCGACTCTGGATCAGGCTGTCGTGCTGCAGACAAAGTCCCTCAGAGAGAATGAGAGGGATGGAGATGATCCCACCGAATGCTGTCAGGTAATGCTGTAGAGGAGGAGGAACAAACAAAATGACTGCATGCATCAGGCAACACTGCCACAGATAGTACACACATACAAGATCTAGAATGCATCCACGTCTATTCCACTTACAGTATAGTGTCTTCTCTGTGCCAGTACAAGGCAAAAAAGACTGCATTTGCGACCACTGTCCACAATAACACCATCGTGAAGTAGCCCAGACAGCGTCTCTACCTCCTCAAGACACCTCAGAGACTAAGTTCTTTCACACCTGCACCATAGAGAGAATCTTATGTGGGAGCATCCCCACCTAGATGGGAAATTGCACCAGGCAGGACCTTGTGGGAGGGTGGTCCGTTCACCAGCGCGGACCTACAGAGGCCCTCTCCCCGATGGGATATTTATACTAAACATTGCAGGTTAAGTGCCAAGAAGAACCTGGAACAGTCCATTCACCTCGGACACTCTCTCTTCACCCTACAGCCATCATCCCGGCGTTTCCGCTGTCTGAGGACAAAGACTGAGAGGCTGAAGAAGAGTTTCTGTCCCCATGCCATCCGTCTGCTCGACTCTGAGCCTTAAGTGGACTTAAGTACCACTGCATCACTGCACTTTAATCACACAGCTGCTTTAAAATATTCTGAATGCATGCATATATGAGCTACTCCCTTTAAGTTTACATTTCAAGCTTACAAGTCTATATTTTATTTTTCTCAGTTATACATTTATACTTATATTGTTTTTATAGGCTACTGGCTGCAGGTACAAACATACTTTTCACTTTGCATTGCACTGTATTTTGTATCTTGTCTTATCATGATAATGTGAAGGAATGTTACGGTCATAGCCCCAGTCATGATGTTAATCATAAAAAAATCACCAACATAGATTACACTCACCTGAATGGATAGGAAAATACAAAGGTACCAAGGTGGGACATCAGTTACACAATAGGTTGGTTTATTTCTGTCTTTATCTGAAACACAGCTGCTCCCACAGGTTTCTCCTGCCTTTTCATTGGGTTGATCATTGACTTGCACATCCATCTGCAGAATAGGCAATAAAAAGCTCACGCAGAGTCACACCAATGTAATAACTGTCTTTCAGATTCATTTAATGACTAGAACACATGTACCCACTTTTCATGGACCTTGCTGTCACTATGTTTTTCTAATGGCTGCAAACACGAGACGCCATAAATCAAACAAAGTTAAAAATGTAAAGCTTTAGAAGCCGTATTAAAAACACATGCTGAGTTGTGCATGCCCTGCAAGAGAACTGTGCGAACATTAAAAAACTTTGATCCCAAATTGTTGAATGAGTAACACCTTTATTAATAAGAAACAGGCAGGAAATGTTTACAGCGTAGCACAGCATGAAGCGCCTTCTGTTTCCAGGTGCCTTTTGATATTGGGTAGAAGAACAATTTTATATGCCATCAATAAGTTCTTACTAGGTACTTACATCAAATCCAAAATTGTCCTGCCCGCTGCTTTTCTTCCCCATGGTGACTCCTCTCTAAATCCTTAACACAAGGAATCAGATTCCCAAAGCGTCCACAGGTAAACAGGTGGGTCAAATGGCGAGGAAATGATTTACTCATTATCATGTGACATCATGTTTGCTTGAACTGCCTTTCAGAGTTTGTAATTGTGATTGTAATTGTGTTAACACCAGGACTGAACTTCGGCTCAGCAATTTTATTACATCCATGTCAATTATTATGAAACTATGTGGTATTTCTGTTTACATGAATGGGTTTGCTGTTTACAAGAAATAAAGTTTGATCACTCTGGATAATCGGTGTATGGTCATTGATAAGCTTCTTCATCACACCTTAACACAATATAAATGTTCATGTCACCTTAAGCATTGTATAATATAAGGATGAATGAATGAATAGATACACAGCTAGATGGATGGTGGGTGAATAGTTTCCTCAATGTGCAGAGGTTGCTTTCTTCTTTAATGTACCCAGCTCATGTTAAGGAAAAGGGAAAAAAAACTTCCTTCTGCTCAGAGATAACGCTGACAGCTACTATCTGGTGCTTTGTTTGATCATGTCTTGCATGTAACGCTTTTCTCAATCCTTTTGATGGGACAAAATTGTTAGATGAAAAGATTTAGGCCTTCAAAGAGAGGACGCCTCCTCCACTCAGACGGAGAATGTGAAGACCGATTAATATGCTAAGGCTGGTGCAGCAACTTATTTGGGAAACTAGCAGAGAAAAGCACATTTCAGCCTATGGTTTTATGTCAGGAGTGGTCCTAACAATCACGTGGCAGCAACGGGGTCAACTGTGGTGCTTTCCTTTTTGTCGCTTGAGAGGCATTTGATGTCAGGTCATAGTAACCCAGATTCACTTAGGTTCCAAAACTCCTGTCAATCCTGTAGAGTCCATTTAGAGACTGAGGCTCTGTTTATATCCCCTCCCCTATTCATTTACTTTCCCATTAGATTGTTGGTTTTATTTTAGAATGTATTAATTTTTAAATGTATTTAGTGTATTTATTTAGTATATTTCTACTTTGGATGTCTTTACTGTACACACTGTAATATGTAATGTGTTTATTCCTGAATGTGTTATTTATTTTAGCAGTTACAATCCGCCGTAGATGACTTCAAAACTTCAGTAATTTATATTCTAAATTACGTTTTATGTGGGACATCAAGGTTTAATGTCACTGGTTGCGGAGAAGCACATCATTAATTCGCTGCAAAACTTTTAACGCCACCTTATCGTTTGCGTCATTAGCATGCAGGTTAATTTTTCATGTTCGGAGTGTAGAAAACCATTTCAGCCAATTTGTGAGTAGCGAGAGAGAAAAACAAAAAGAGTTCTTTGGCAGCTGCATGATCATTAAAACACAAAAGTGCTCCTTAACTTGTTTTGCTGTGAGTATTCAGAGTCAGAATCATCTCTTAGGTAATTATTCCTGCTTGTGCAAACTGTAGTGATGAAAAAATTCTCACTCCCCGTTTCTTCTCAGCTATTCCCCCTCAGGAAACGTTACACATCAACAGCGCCACTGCACCAAGGAATCATCGTCCTGTGCTGCATGACTTTCCATCATTTGAAGAGCGACAGCTTAACACTCACACTTCATTTAACAGGGGTGGGGCTGAGACTCATCCATGCAAAGTCTGCCCGTTCACTGACACAGTAGCACAGACTAATTTGGATACATTCCGGCAGAAAGAGGTGAACTGCATAGACGCAAACACAAGGGCTGAAAGCAGCAAAGAACATTGTGTCAGCAGATGTCAAGGCACATAAAGTATTTGTTGATGCAGCAATGCACCATAGTCTCTGAATAAAGCCTGGGACACATAAAGACTAAACATCCTATTGAACCATCTATGCTATAGTCTGAGTTTTTATTTTTGCGTCACATTCTTTGTGAATGCACATGAGTATATGCACATGTGCAGACAGGTGATTCAGAAGGACATATCCATTTTATGTATTCAGTATGGAGGCCACAGAGCTGTTATCCTATCCTAGACTTCATGTTATTTTACTGTCATGCTAACACTTCACATGCATCTCTGCACGTCCTCCTCGCCTGAGGAGCCTGTGCAGGGTCATACATCAAACATGTAAACTTGTCTTGCCACGCCGCAGTCAGATGAATGGCTCAATCGTTATTACTTAGATTACATATCCCAGACCATTTCTAAGTAAACAAATACCAGTGCTATATCAGTCAACAACAAAGCTCATCTTTGCTCACCAACGGATTTGAACTCATATTATTCATCTTACGTACTTTTTTGCAAGTAGTTTCTGATGATATTATTGTTTAATACCTGATTTAACTATTTCCTCTTTGGCTTTTGGATTTTGTCAAAAATCCATAAAGTATTATGTATGTATGTAATTTTCTCCAGCTTCACATGAACTCTTCAAACATTCCTGAATTAATTGGTGCATTTGGATCCACATTCACTTCTTTGTCAAATAAATGGAACAGGTGTGTGCGACAGATGTCCACTTGGAGTCAGTCTACTTGTAAATAGATATATTTACATAGTGTTATATGCCATTTTAAAGAGACTTCAAGAACAAACATGAGCTAATGCAATTTGCAATTTAAATCTAGGGTAAAGGTTACCCTTCAAATCAAAAGGCCTCACTGAATTTTTCCAGGAAGTCACCCTCGAGGCTTCATCCGAGGTCATTGTATCTAACTCAAGCTTTTCACACGTATTGACAACCTTTAAACCAGAGGGAGAATTTAGAGCCAATAATCACATTTCTCTCTCACCGCTGTCTCTGGCCTGGCATTGAACCACTTGATGCTATCACCCCTGTGAAGAATGTTTAACATCAGCGTCAGTTTAACTAAAGACCAGAAGGTCACACCAGTAAAGATGCCTATCACTTCACTGTGAGGGGCTTTTAAGATACTTTTAAGATGGTATGTCATATTTATAATCTAGGGAGACGTGATGAAGCTCCAAATGATTATTTTTTTCCTTCAGCAACAACTAGTACATTCAATTTCTTTGCAAGTCTAGTAAAAACTGCTACTGTCCTGCATAGAGAAATCACATTTAGTACACTGGTTTTTCTTTACAGCCTCCCTGTTGAGCCCAAAGAGGTGGTGTTCAAGTACTAGATGAAGAACTAGAAGATTACATTCAAGTACTAGATGCTTGCAGTCCTAACCAAGCAAGACACAATATTCCCCAGTACCAAAATGATTACCTGTTAATTGTGGTTCTCCAGCATTCTGCTAAGCTGCCTTTCCTCTGCAGCAATTAGTGGGCATAAAACCAATGATGTGGAAAGGCAGCGCTAATTTGTAATTTAAGGGAGCTCTTTAGAAGGAGACTCAAATAGACAGAGGCCTGTCTGTGCAGTATGAACACAAAAACCTGATTTATTTTAAGTTAACTGGGCATCCAATAAACCTTTCTTTTTTCTTTCTTTTTTTTTTAAATGTAACCTGTGCTTATGTTTGCTGATCCTGTAAAGAAGGTGAAGAGCAGTGAAGCAGGTAAGTAAAGGGAGAAAGAGTTGACTACTCTTTTAAATGTCTCTAGCCAATAAAAGTCATGATCATAGTCGTAGTCTGAATCGTAGTTATCGCCAAAAACCCTCACGAATAAGAGGAACTTCTCTTGGTGGTTGGTGCATTGCAAATAACCATAGCGTTATGTCTAAGCAAGAACAATATAAACTAGATAAAGAATATGTAAAATGTTTGAATTTAAATGAAAAGAACACATCAGAGGATAAGTCCTCGGCTGATGTGGGCTTTTTGAATATGTAACATTGTTCAAACACATTCAGTTGGCTTCTTATAAGGAATAGAGCAACAGCAAGCTCACAAACATCATGCAGCCCTGCTCAAAAGAAAATGTTAGACATGCTCGTCAGCTCCGCGTCGCGCATTAACAAACAAATCTTCGGTATCGGGGTTTGCATCACAATCATGCATCTGAACTGCGTAAACAGGGATAGTTTGCATTAACGCTTAAAAATAAATACTCGTGATGAAAACCTGGGAGCACATGCAGCAGGACCACATTAAATATTCATTCTCTGCAGCGGTTCGGTACAAAAGGCTTGTAAACATGCTCTGTTCCATAGCGGCCTATCTTTTGTTATGTTTAGGGCGATGGGAAATGTATGCTGAGCCACAGCAGGTGTAACCTGTGTGAGCAGAGTGCGAGCTGTTAGCTAAAAATCATGATGAGACCTCAGGCCATACGACTCTACAACACCTCCCTGTGAGGAAACAATTGGACTGTGGTCACTGCTGCTGCTACTGTATATTTATATATCTATCAACTACTAAGGATCATATTTCATCGAGATTTCTGATGAAACCCGTAGCTGTGTATCAGTAGCTGGAGCTATGCCACAGTAAATGCATGGCTCTTTACAAAGCCTCAGTTCTAAGGCAAAGGCTTGGCAAGGTTTAGGTGTAAAAACAATGTGGTTAAGCTCAAGGTACTTTGTAAAGATAAGAAGGGTATGGTATGCACTAATATGCAATGCTACTGAGAACCCATCTGAACAGATGATCTATGATGCCATTTTTATGGGAAGGTGTTAAATGTGTTCTGCGTCGGTGCACCTAGAATGGCTGTTTCTGCATTGAACTCTGAAGGAGAAAAGTGATCAATGCTGAGGACAAAGGCAGATTGCCGTTGGTGTAGCCTTTCCTCAGTAGGACTGCTGAAAGAAGAGGAGGGACTGCACAGACTGAATCTGAATCTGAAAACCTATGTACAAGTCTACAGTGTGTAATTCCTCTCACTGCCAGAAGGGGGAGAAAAAGTTCAGCAGTGTAGCTTTAAGTCATAAATACTGCAACAAATCGATTTATTATCATAATGTATACTTTCAATACTCACCTGAAAAATATTTTATAAGAAGAAACTGTTTTGTTCACACTGATAAAGAGGATCTGATGTTGACTTAATAAATGACCCTGGGATGGACTTTTTTTGATCTCATATTCATATAAACCTTAGATGCTTTATAACTGGAGTTTTGCTTTGGGGGACTTTTGGCTTTTCAGCAAATTTCTTACAGTAAGATGCATCTAAATCAAGGCAACCCCACTGTAAACTGAGAATGTAAGAAATAATAAGAATAATATATAACAAATATAAAATATGGAGAATAAAGTTTTACTTTCCTGTTTTGAGTTTTACCAAGCAAAACCAAGAATTTTCCTCAGCCAAATAGATACTAATTACAGATAATGGTGCAAGATCGCTATGACGATAACTGATAAAATAATGTATCTTGTCAACAAATCAATAAATGCTTAAATGGTAAAAGATAAAACACACTTTCACAGTAATTACTATGGGACATAATCACATCAGTATATAGGGTATTATTTGCATGTTTCGTTTCTTCACCAGTCAACTGGAAAAGAAACATGTTCCATAATTTAAGTTTATTCCCAGAATTACACATGTACATATAATTACTGTAAATTCCATCAAGCTAAACTCTTCCTCTGGCTTTTTAAGATATTTTCCCCACTGTGCCGAGTCCAATGTTGACATTGCGTAACCCTGTGGCTTTCATTAGCACATTTTGCTAACCAGCTAACCGCATTAAAATGAGCCGGTCCTGCAGTCCTGCTGCTGGTGTTATGTCCTTCAGTAAGCCAGCCACAAGCATTCTGGCTGGATGAATGTGTTTTGACATCCCCCGTGACTCATGCCACAGTACAAGCCAGGGTGATGTTATTGTATGTAATTGATTTCACTCTGGATATGAAGCTCTCACACAAGTAGGAGAAATGGGTTATGTAGTCAAACATGATGTAATCATAAAATGAATGACCTTTCAGCGTTGGTCAAACATGTTAGTTTGCACAGGAAAAAAACACAGCTATAGTGTAAATGGCTTAATTGTCTGAAAACAATGTTGTTGTATTACTATAAACCTCATTCACAAAGAATGGCCTGCTCAGCCCCACTCATGATTTACTCATACTTACTCATCATACTTTTTTCCTCAAATACCTCATTAGACTCTTTGCCTTTTCTCTTATTACTGAAACAGTCTGTATTAATAAAAACATGCATGGGTACATAGTCATGGGTGATGGGACAAGAACTCAATTGTGCAGTTCCTTGAAAATGCAATTCACACATGTGCATGTCCGAGATATACTCACTTTTCATTTGTCATCAGTTTCATATTCACTTTCATTAATTTATTTTCAATTTTGCCAAATTCTTTTCTAATCTTCAAAAGAAAGGAGCGTCAGAACCGGAAGATCCTGAGAGGAGCCTAATAATCAAGTAATACATATTTTAATGAGCCTTCACCGGCATGACTGATAATGGGGATGATTCAAATCCTGTATTAAACAATAAATCTGAGCTGAACCCTCTTTAGGGGCCTCTTCCTCCTTTCACGGCCCTTTCAGGTCCCATTGAGAAAGCACCATGCACCTACTATAGTGATGCTAATAGCAGTACAGTTTGGGACGTGCGGAGACATGATAAGAGTAAAAGCACTCCATCATCCTGTTTGATGAGCGCATAAACAGCCAAGCAGTTTTGTAATGACACCTGCATGGGTCATTTGGAGGTTCATTTCCACTCTTTGGTGCTTGTTCTTCGCCTTTGTGTAGCTCTGCTTCACCTAAAATGCCCGCTAAGTGTCATGAAGGGTTTATTGAGAATCCAAAAGCTGCAGATGAGCAGAACTGGATCACGAATCAGGCAAACAGGTTCACTATTTCAGGGGAAAAGAACATCAAAGACCCAGGTTTATTATCAAGGTTGTTTAGGAATACGCTGCACTAAAGCACTGTGACATCTAGCATGATAGTGAGACCTGTGGCCTGCTTTATAATCTAATCCTGATGCCTTTGTGGGTCAAGGTGTCACCATGTAGAAAAGTCCACATGCTAGTTGTGGCTTATAGGAGTGACGTTAGTTCCGCACCGTGCATCCTTCGTTAAGTTGCCAAAAACTGGGGAGAACAAAGAGCATGACCGCTTTGACTGAGATTTGGGTCCACACGCAGGTTGCTAGCTGTCTCCCCAGGCCTCACACCTCCACATCTCCACATCAGTTCTGTTCATGTTGCACCTCGGCCCATTTTTGAATTCCCCAGGAGTTAGGCGCCTTCAGACGCTGCCAAGATTGCAATGGGTGGTGCCAGTCACATTAGGCTCTTCAGAAATCCTATGGGTCATATACAGTTACTGGAATTGATTCGCTTTGGAGCCAGCCTCAAGTTGCCATTTGGCACTTTAGTGCAGGAAGTTGTTCCATGGTGACATTGTAGTGGCAAGTGGCTTCACTTTATGGAAACTGGTGTCGATTAAAAGGGACCATGGCTATCCATCAAAATTCAGGCCATAAGGTCATTTCACACACACACAAAATAAAGTGACCATAAAGGGAAAAAGCACCAACAAAATACACCACTCAGGCATAACATTATGACCACCAAAAGGAGAAGTAAAAAGCTGCTATGAAACTTTTGGACCTGGCCCTCATGTGGATGTTACTTAGACGTGTACCTTTGACCAGAAACAATGTCAAAAGAAGTAACTGTTTGGATGTTCTGCCTTTTTTGTGCTGACAATTATACTAAATAACATTTTCAGCAATCAAGATAATAATATGCTTCAGCTTGCAGACATTTCTTTGATTTAGATCCTCTTTCTCAAAAAGTCATGTAGTAATTAGACATGAAGAGGATGGATATTAGAAAAAGTAAGCGTATTTGGCCAAAGATGACGCACACAGACTCCTCTATTGTTCTTGGACTATCATCAAAGTCTCTCAGTGGTTTTGAGCCAAACATAAAGCTTGTCCCCGTCGCAGATCAAAGCCCGGGCCGAGGCTTTCATGTGGCGCACTGCGTTGTGCTCGTCGTGAGCCACTCGCCTTTTGTTCACGCATGTAAATGGCTGTGATGAAAGGGGTGGTGTTGTTGCAGACAGGGGCCGATCCGCCCTGTGATGCCGCCTGAGCAAATCCCCTCTCCGCCGTCTGTAAGCTCATGTTTCCGTGGCTTGCTGAAATATTAATCAGGACTGGAGCAAAAGCAGTAAAACCACAACACCACCGTGTCACATGAGCAATGAGCGCACACACACACACACACACACACATCCGTGGACGTACACACGCTTTGCTCAGAACGACAGACTCTATATAATTTAGCGGTTCAGTGCTTTTGATATCGAGTGGCTGAATAGCTCGGTGTGGAATCAAACATGACTTCCATGCAGGGAAAATATGGGAAAGTGCAGAGCCGTGCTGCCCTACAGCCGCTCACTGAACACAAAGCGTGCAAAATTGAAAACGTCCCTCCTATAATTCACACAAAAGACTGGCATAACCGACTGCTTTATATCATTATTGCTTGGACGTACAATGCACCATCTGGTGTTACAGGTTTATGCTCTGAGCAGTAATTATTTCAGTCACCTTAATGGATGCTATCTGCAGAAACAAAGATAGATGATGGTAACCAGTCATGTAAGCACGCGAAGCACAGGCAGATTTATGGAACACAATATTCCCATTTTGCTTGCAGCTATTGCCGATTCTGGACTTGTGGCTTCCAAGACATGATTGAATTTGAATGTACGGTGTCAGACATGCAAAGGTCAGCGCTTGTAGTGTAAACATCACTATGTAGAGAACATGTACAAACGCCCACAGATGGGGCTAAAACATGTAACATTTTAGATATTTTGGGCATCCCATTTCTACCGAGAAACGAAGAGGTGCTGTATGAGGAAGCAAGAAAATAATAAAAAATAAAAATCACGCAAAGAGGCCAGAAGATGCCGGTAGTTGTCAGTTTCAATGTTCTGAGCTATGCTGAGTCGAGCCTACTGCGTTTGAGCTCTGTCACTGCACATGCCAGCGCATCCCATGCCAGGGATGGTTATGAGGGAAGCAGCAGTCACAGACTATGATACTGTTCATGCACGGTCTAGTTTCAGACAAAGTTGAGTGTAAAAGAAGTTTGAAAGCACATCGTGTATAGATGCATAGAGACATCAACAAATCTTCTGACTTTTTTTTTTTTTTACTTCTTTGCCGAGAGGTTGTGTGGTGTACGTACATATTCATAGTCAGTGTTACCTACACTAGACAGTGGTCGGCATGTTCCAAAATTTGTAGCACACAGGAGTACCAGGACTGAAACCCGCTGTTTGGGATAGGGACATTAACAAAACAAGTCTTTCTCAGTGTATTATCAGTATCATCGTTCCCTTGCCGTCTTCTCCAATGGGAGAACTGAAACTATTATATAAATCCTTTCAAGGGTACCAGACTCCATTGACAAAAACAGTAATTTTCACTAACAAAACACAGGAGTTGCAGGTCTACTACCGCTGCCTCAATCAGTTGGATAATTTGTGTTATTGTGCAACTTCAACATGTTGATACATTCGTTTGAAATAAAATGAATGTGTGAATGAAACACAAAAGTTATTGAGCTGTAGACCGAAAAGCCCTCTGCTCTGATGATAAAATCATTGTTTTTGCCAATGGACTCTGGTGGCATTGAAGAGAACGCCATATCTGCAGTTCCCCACCAGAAAATGTTGTTTTAATAGAAACTAAAATGGAATATTTTGTACATTTAAACTACTGATTTTTCTTTAAGGCTAAAGTCAACCTCAGCGTCTGCAGCGAGCATCAGGCTGGTACGGTGAATAAAGTTGGAGAGGACTGCTGCATGTACTTTTCTAGCACATTCGCGTCACTTGAGTATTAACCACAAAAAAACTATTGATCCAAGTATCCATTAACTAGTTTTCCTCTGCTGGTGCTGAAGCTCACCAGTTCCCGTGGGGATGTGAACAGGCCTTAGCTCAAGGCTGAATGAATTATTGAGAAGTCATTTGGGCTAAATCCTGTCTCAGTCAGGCTACTTTTACACTTTATTTCGTACGCTGTGTGGTACACTGCCACAACATTAGACTGAGAATGAGGAGGGATTACATAACTTCAACCAGAGATGATAGGATCACAGAGATAGAGACATTTTAATGAATTAACGCCAGGCACAATATCGTGAATGAATCCAATACAGCAGAACTGCATTGAGAGCAACGGCTTTAATAAAAGAAGGAATCCACAGATCTGAATCTGCACAGAATTGTGTTGCAAGCCCACAGTGTCAGATTGCATAAGAATCTCCGCGGTGTGTTCACGACCTCCGGTTCTCCCGCAACCCCCGTTTCAACCGTCACCTCAACGAGCTGCGACACTAACCAGATTAAAAAAATCACTTCCCGCGAAATGTCGACAGGGTGCGTGCATCAGATCTGGCTCGAGTCACTCTTCGTGCAGGTCTAATGAGTCATGACACCAACAGCGCCTAAAGGCGTCCTCCCACGCCGCCCCAGCCCACTCCTCTCCTTATTTGAGGCGCTCCTCCGCCTCGGAGCAGCTCAGAGCAGCAGGCGCCCAGTCAGCGCAGCTCTCTCCTGCCGCTGACGGAGGGACGGGAGCCAGCTTTCTCACACTTTCCCGGATTTACATTCAAATCGTCAAGATGAGACTTATTTTTGTCTTGGTCGCGGCTCTGCTCACAGGTAAGCGGGAGGGGAAGGGTGTGATGGCGCTTCTCTCCTCTAAAAACAAGTTGGGTGATCAGTTCAGGACCACGGACAGAGAACGGCTCCTCCGCTTGAACGCATGCAAACAGTTTATCCATTTGCCTTTTTAAATTCTTTTCTTTTCCAATGCAGAAAATCTAGCGCTTCCAGTGGTCAAGGAGGGACAGCCAGAAGATGTGGTATGTTTTCTTTAATTAGATTTTATCCATTAAAGCGCCGTCTCCGCAGAGAGTTGCATGTTTGGTTTTTGTTTGAATTCTGCAGGTGACACGATGTTTGGTGGAAGTCCTGTCCAAAGCCCTCTCCAAACCGGACTCTCAGCTGGATCAGGACTGCAAAGAGATTCTCCGAGCAGGTTTGTAGCACATGTGAATCTTCGGGTTTATTTATTTTTATTTTTTCGAACAAGACTGCAAGTGTTCCTGAAACTGAGGAGGGCACACACTCAGATAAAAACAACCAGCAACTGTTATTTCCATGTTTTATGGCACTTTCATGGATTCTTCAACTGCTGCAGGCGCTCAGTTGTGATTAATTCAATATAAAAGGTTAAAATGAAATGGCAAATAAATTATTAATGTCTCTTAAAGCTGTTTTAAAGTGTCTTTTATTTATCCTGTCACAGGGGTTAAACATGCCCCTCTGGACAAGAAGAGCGGGGAAGGCGCAGTAACACACGGAGAGGTGTTCAAAGGTCACGCCGAGGAGCCCGAGGCAAAGACGGCAGATGTGAAAGACATCGAGGCGCTCCTGAAATCAGTGGAGGAGAAAAGGGAAAACCCGGAAGACGAGCGCAGCCAAGAGTCCTGGAGCCTGGGCGACGAGAAGGAGAAGAGACACGAGGTGGAAGAAGAGCGGGAGAAGAGGAGCAGCTGGAAGCCTGGAAGATACCACCAGAGGAAGCACAAGCGAGGAGAGGAGGAAGACAATGAGCGCAGTCAGGAGAGCTTGGGGTTAGAAGAAAAGAGATCGGAGGAAGAAGAGGAAGACGAGGAGAAGGAGAAGAGGAGCTGGAGGCCTGGAAGGTACCACCAAAGAAAACACAAGCGAGATGAGGAACCTTTAGGAGAGGAGGGGGAGGAGCCGGAGGAAGACCGGAGCCAAGAGTACTGGGATGTGGACAAGAGGCACGGGACGGAAGACGAGGAGGAGAGAGACAAGCGCATATGGAAACCCACGCACCGCTACCATCACAAGAAGAAGCTCCACAAACGCGGGGACGAGCCATCGGAGGGCGAGGAAGATGGAGAACGCAGCCAGGAGTCTTGGGGTCTGGAAGATGAGCGAGACAAGAGGGACTGGAGAGCTGGAAGGTACCACCAGAGGAGACACAAGCGAGATGAGGAGCTTTCAGAGGAAGCCAGGGAAGACCCGGACGAAGAACGCAGCCAGGAATACTGGGATTTTGATACCGGAAGAGACAAGAGGGACTGGAGAGCTGGAAGACACCACCAGAGGAGACACAAGCGTGATGAGGAGCTGTCAGAGGAAGCCAGGGATGAGCCTGATGAAGAACGCAGCCAGGAATACTGGGATTTTGACATGGGAAGGGACAAGAGGGACTGGAGAGCCGGAAGACACCACCAGAGGAGACACAAGCGTGATGAGGAGCTGTCAGAGGAACAGACCGACTGTGACCACCAGAGGAGACACAAGCGTGATGAGGAGCTGTCAGAGGAAACCAGGGACGAGCCTGATGAAGAACGCAGCCAGGAATACTGGGATTTTGACACGGGAAGGGACAAGAGGGACTGGAGAGCCGGAAGACACCACCAGAGGAGGCACAAACGTGACGAAGAGCTTGCGGAGGAAGAGAGAGAGGAGCCAGAGGGGGAACGCAGCCAGGAGTCCTGGGGCTTTGACAAAAGGCACGGAAAAGAAGAGGGGGAAATGGAAAAGCGTATCTGGAAGCCAACGCACCGTTACCACCACAAGAAGAAATTTCACAAGCGCGGCGGAGACTCATCAGAGGAAGAGCAGAGGACTGATTCAGAGGAATACGCAGAGGAGGGAAAGGACAGAGACGACGCTTTGAGGTATCCCTCATCACTGCTTGTATGGTTTCATTTTGCAAGTTTGTATTTTACAAGAGCACAAAACACTGCAGACGTCAAAACAACACATACCCTGTTAAGGTGTGGACATGTGCTGGAATAAAAATGATGTAACAGTTGATCATTATTTTCAGGCATCTGCCCGTGAAGCGCAACCCCTGGATTTACAGAGGCTTCTACCACCCCGCCTGGTATAAGAGGGATTCAGATGAACACGCTGCAACCTCAGACAAGGTAGTCACGACAAACAAACATCCATGCATGAATTTAAATCAGCCTTCATTCAGGTTTCCTTACCGTGGCATTATTTTCCTCTATATTAACGGTCATGGGCAAGCAAAACGTGAGACGATGGACCTTTAACAACAGTCCCACTGACATGATAAGTCTGTGTTTGTTCTTACACTCTGGTTCTGTCTTTGATCTGTTCAGATGGACCAACTAGCCAAACTGCTGAGCTATAAGATAAAGCAGCTAGCCAACCACTCTACTCAAGAGGAGGCAAAGAGGAGCACACACCAGAGGACACTTACCCCACAAGAGGTAAACTGCACTAGCTTTAAGATGATGGAAGGATGCAGTTTCCACTATGATCATTGCATTAAATGTCTAACTATACCACTGACCTGAAGACTACAAAATATACCATCTACACTTTATACCGGGATTCCCCTCAAAATACATGGATATAACAAAAACCACCCACTCTGCACCACATCCTGCTGACCTAGTAAAGTCACAATGCACATCAAGACTCTCCGCAAGTAGCCACGCTCATTATGGAAATCTCTGCTCTGCACGTCGGGATTTAGCCCTCAGAAACGTCTGTCCGCGCAAATGCACAATGAGAAGAGTCCCGCCGTGAAGGAAATAACCTCAGCGGCACGTTCGTGTGCTGTGACTCCTCCTTCAACCGTGCCTTACTTAGACTCGCATCAACCCTTCACATCATAGCTGCGTTTCGGGGCTTGACTGCCCCGTTTTGCCTATTTGCCTTCTCCACACCAGCGTGTTATGACTGCTGCAGTGATCACACCAAGAACCTCACGATTGTAGCCTCCCAGAGCACTCAGAGCCATAATACGGCCATTAAAAAGGAGAACTACAGCCTGATGCTATCTTGTCGCATACTTAATAACAGAAAAACAAATTAGGGGCATGGTGATTTATTAGTTCAAGAGCAATGCTTCTCTCCAAGGGAATATTTAACCCTAAAATGAGTACTTAATATGTATTTTGAAGCAGGAGTGAGAAATAAGGCTGATTTACATTCAGCAATGTTGACAGAAAATATTGTGGTTTTTCTTTTTCAGGAGAAAGAGCTGGAAAACCTGGCAGCCATGGACGTGGAGTTGCAGAAAATTGCAGCCAAGTTGCATGAGAACGCAGCATAATCCAGGAGCGTTTCGAGACTCCATCAGCTATCAGTGAATCGTACTCTACGTCCGCCAATTTAGTGTGCTTACAGTGTCAAAATGCCAAAAAATATGACATATAAAAAAAACAACCTTGGAGCCTTGCCAAAGCATTTTCTGAACTTATTTATCATTGTTTTTTGTGACATTTTTGATGTTATGAAATTAACCAGCATGGGAATGGCTTGGATGTTTGTGAAAATGATACATATATATATATACTAAATTATTCAAATGTGTTCCTAAGAGTTTGTTCTGTTTGCACTCAATAAAAGGAGTTATTCTGGGACCAAGCTAACATCTTTCATTTATTTCTTGATTAAGACGTGGTCACACATCGGGGTTGTTAGTACTGCTTTTTAATCCTGTGCAGACACAGATGCAGCCCACAGTGAAGCTGCACTAGCAACCGGATCATATAACAAATGGCACTTTCTGCTCGGATAATAAAATTTAAAAAACACAGTTACGACCTAGAAGCTGGAGAGCATTACAAAAAAAAAAAAAAAAAAAAAAAAAAACACAAAACAAACTGATTGTTTTAGACTCTCACCTTACATACACTTAGCTCGTATGGCCTACACAGTTTCTCGGCATTACCTTAATCTGCGCTGATGTGACTACACAAGACGGGAGAAAGTGCTCTGATGAAGGCAAACCAGACACTCTGTCTCCCTTACTCCAGACGTGTCAAATCAGTTCAGAAGAAAGGGAAGCCAAGGCTGGAGGCGACTCCTCTAGGTCACGGGTGATGTAGCCCTGTTCATGCTTCAGTGTCTTTCAGTTTCAGTCTCTTTGGTGCCGGTTCCTCGGCTCGCTGGGAGCCTGCAGGTTTGGAGCGGTCCGCGGCGACCGTTATCCCTGAGAGGAGGTAGCCCCCACCCCCGCTCATCATTAGCACAGGATGCGTCCTGTTGGGCAGCACCTAGGGACGCAGAAATAAAGTCAGAAGACATTAACGCTACATGAAATGTCCTGCTCCAATGAGGGGGGAAAGGAACTCTCCCCAGGTGCTAGGAAGCTTTGAAAGTAGTAGAGGAACAACTTAAAAAAACATGAAGAACAAGGTGTTGACCTGGCCTCCAAATTCACTAGGTCCCAAACTGATCAAGTATCTGTGGGATGATCCACAGAGCCCCCTCCCCTCAACCCATAGGACCCAAAGGCCCCCACTAACAACATTCTGTTGCCAGACACCACAGGACACCCTCAGAAGGACCATGTCCATTCTCTGATGAGTCACAACTGTTAGGGAGGCACCTACACAATATTAGGAACAAACAGTGCAGAGGTGTCAGTTCTGTGCAACTTTAATCTTTGAATGTCTTATTTGCTGAAGTAAATCCTGACTAACAGCAACACGGCTTGTGCTGCATCCTCCATAACCTCTTTTGTGTAGTCTTCAGCATTACTGCCACTTACTGAATTGCAGGAGGATGTTGTATAGTCACACACAAAAATGTTGCTATTCCATACAACAGTGGACACATTTGCCTAATCTTCTACAGTCTTTAGACTTTGGTAAAACTTCAGTCACACAGCAGTGTTTGAAGTTTAAAAAAAACGTGTTAAAAAAAATGCATTGAGATGCAACTGCAGTTTGTTTTCCAAACAATACATATGTCAGAGCTCAGCTAACGGCTACCAAAATGGAGGAATGGGCACATTTTATTTAAAATAAAACTACCTGATGGAAGCCTTCATTAAAGCGGGGTTTTGTGCAAATTGTGGGGAAAAAAAAAAAAAGAATAGTTTGCATACCACTGAAGCACTTCAACCCTATGGTCCCATCTAAATGCAAAGCATGTTGTAGTGAGCACAGAAACCGCCGGAGCTAGCGCTAACAGCCATGGTCTGAGACTGGACCAGATTTGAATCAGTCATCCACTAAAATGATTAATCGACATTAATTAATTACAAATTAATCATTTTTTTTAATCGAGTCCCACCCTTAATTAAAAGATCATCTAAGGGAAGTGTTTAGAAATGATCTTTGCCTTATTCAATCAACTGCCTGGTTAGACTAAACAGCTAGTGGCAAATGAATCATGGACAATCCTGATAACTGATTTGATCATTTAGAGTAAGATTAAAGGCTGATTCCAGTGCCTAATCCATGACTATCTGCTTCCAGCTGGGAATAGTTGTGGTTAAGTAATAGATGCTGTTGGAGCAGCATCATTCAGTTTGATAACATTTCTTTGCATGCAGCAGTTATCTGAGTAAAACGTGTTAAAGCTGAACCAGTGATCTGAGGATAAAGCTGAGGGGAGGAACAGAGTGAAGCAAACACACGGGCATGGTTCAATACCAAGTGAAATATTTACCTGGTAATGCCTGAGCCAGGTGTCTGTGATGTTGAGGTTGACTGTGCCGCCAAGTTCCTTGAGTTTTGTGTAGCACTCGATGAGAGCCTGCAGCAGTCGAGATGGAAAAGAAGCATTAAAAGAACGGCTGCTTCATTAACGAGTCCACGCACACACACGCGGATTGATCTGTTTGGCAATATGTGCGCGACGGAGGTAATGAGTGCAGGTGTGGGATGGCTGCTGTTAACTCCTTGGCACGGACAGGGACGTCCACGGTATTTTATGTAATAAGGACGTCCCGCATCGGGAGGTCAAAGCAATAAAAGCCCACATGCAGTCGCCAACTAATGAGAAACCCTTCTAAGATAAGTCACGGTCCTCATTGAGGAGGGGACATGGAGTGTATGGTTGTGATAGTAGTAAATACAGCTGCTCATGAATATCTTACCTCTTTGTACTGGGAGTAGACAACAAAGGGCCTGGAGGGAGCGAGGAATTTCAGCAGACCCAGCAGGACAGGACACGGGTGAAAGCGACTCGCTATGACCAACCTGCACATGGGAACCAAACGGATGATCAAGCAAACCTGTCCAATATGAAATACAGTGACAACCACGCCCCTTGTAATTGGAAAAATGTGGCGGCAGGCGATATCGTAATTTAGCTGATCGGTGCAGCATGCGACATAATACCAGAAGACACGAGGATTTACTACCTTCCTAAAGTAGTGGTCACTCTGTGGTGGTGTTTATGATATGGCTGCTGTGATGTAGAGGAGAAGTCAATAGGCTACGATCAATACTTGTATTTCGGGCTCAGATGTCCCCCTCATTCATCCATTAGTCACATAAAGGCTTTTCATTTTATAAGAGAGGAAACTGCAAAGCAATCCATTTGTTCACCTAGTAAGGGACAACTAATCATCTCCTATGACTTTAATGGACACAGTTAACAATGCTTTAATTATTCATTCCTGTGGATCTGTCTTCATTGCTTTCGTCTACTACGTGGACTGAGCTGTGACCGAAAGAGGCAGATGCTGAGTAGAGGAGAGCGGTGCAACCAGTGCTAAGGTATGGATAGGGGCTTACAAAACTCTGAAACCAACCCGTCAGCATTCCTTCCTTCCAGCAGGGCGGCAGCGGCTGCCAGCTTCTTCTGCTTCTCCTCCAGCTTCAACTTCTTTTCTTGAGCCTTAAAAAAATAAATAAAAATTAATAATAATGTCAGGATATTATATGTGCCACTTGTGTAGCGCTCTGGCTGCAGTTTGGGGGTTAGGTGCTCGCTCAGCCACGGACATGCAAACCGGTGGCCTCTGTCTGACCACTACCCCACAGCTCCCCCAGTCTTCAGACTAGAAGGGATTTGTACAGTGAATGCTGCACATACTTTAGCTTCTTTGCGTTTCTCCCTCTGCATTTCCTCCTGGTCCTGGTCAGCATTGTCGACAGTGTTTGTCTCCATGCTGTCTTCCTCTGGACTGCCCTGCTGTTCAGCCTCAGGCTCTTTTTGCTCCTCTTCTGCAGCCACACTGAGCTGCTTTTGATCTGTAACATTGGAAAAAATAAAGAATATGACATACATATTACTTCTAAATCAGATGATTAAACTTCATTTTTATGAATGTGGCAGAGGAGGACGTTCGTGTCCGTTTTAACCGTGAAATGTTGGCTTCCATAGGTAGTTCAATTTAAGACTAGTTTGCAGCTAGTCCTGAATTATCACCCAAGCCATCAAGGCTGTAAACATCTCAGAGAGACCGAGGCAGGCCCTACCAGCAGTGGGGTCTTTGGCAGTGGTGTCCAAAGTGCCTGCCAGCAGAGGGTTGACGTGGCAGATGGGAAACTCATGCAGCATATCGTGAAAGTGCGAAGGAAAGCCAAAGCTCTCCACACCCGCCCGAACAGGCCCACCTCCTGGGTACATTTGGATCACTGAGCCGTAGCCTGGATGAGAGTAATTACAAAAATGTCAAAGGCTTTGTTCGATGAGTACAGAAAGACTACTACTACTACTGCAAAAAAACTTAAATCCTAAACAGACAATCAGACTTGCCTCCCATTCTTTCCATGACGGATCCCAGTACAAGTCCAGCACACGTCTCAAACACCAAAACCTTGCTGCCAGCATGGATGTTTGCCAGAGTCAGCATCTGGGCAAGTGTGTCGTAGCGCAGGTGGCTGAATCACACAGAAAAAACACACACCACGCAATCATCTTCCTGCTTTCAAGGACAACTTTCACACATACTGATAATACACGCGCTGACTCACCAGATCTTCCCTGGTTCGCGGCCATTGTACATCATCGCCAGGATGCGACAGGACGGCTTTACAATCGTCACGGTGTTTTTATACCTGGGAATGCACAAGATCGGACCGACTGATTACAGCACAACACATTCACTTAAGTCCAGAACAGAGTGTGGGTGTAGCATCAGAGGTGACTCACTTCTTCTCCTTCTTCTTGATGTACTTATCTTGGGAATACTCAGTCTTATCACGGAATGTGGTGCTGTGCTCTATGAGCTGCTGGATGATTTCCTGAGGACCAAACGGACATTGTCTCACTTTTTATTAATATAACATTTTGTTTAACAATTTTAAAGACCCCACGAACAGACAAAAAGAAAAAAGAAAAACACACACACACAACTTTTGCATCTTTAAAGATTTAAACCAATGCAATTCTGTTAACAATATAGAGTCATAATATACCAGTCATCAACAAATATGAAATTATTAGAAACTGGAAAATTGCTGAGAAGAAAAAGCTCTTTCTAGTTGCACCTAACGTGTAATCTAACGTGTTCTTCATCTGTCTGGGCTATGGGGCAGGGTGGTGAGATTGAAAAACACAGGCAAGCCCAGCTAAAATTTGTATAAACCCAATACCCAAAAGACCATGTAGAAAAACGGATTATGGTGTGATGAGACCAAGACTGCACATAAGTAACAGAGCACGGTTTCCACAGTGAAGCATGGTGGCAGCAGCATCATACTGTATTTTCTGGAGGCTTTGTTTTCCAGCTGGAACTGGGCTTTAGTCAAGGTAGAGTGAATCAATAATTTGATTAAGTGGCGAGTATTTTTCATGTGCATTTTAATAAAGGAACTGACACCCAGCATAAGAGTGCACATTGCTTATATCTTCTCTAATGTCTATGGCACAGATGATTAAACTATACCCAGCTATGACTCATGAAATTCTATGCCAATTAAAATCATTCCTTAATAAACTGCCACAACACTGTGGTTCTTCCCCATCTATGAATATGTAAAATGACGTTAGTGATTTACCTGACCCTTCAGACCTTGCTCTTTGAGCACCTCAATGTCATCCCTGGTCAGTTTCTGCGATTTGCCATCATCCACAATGTTTCTGTTGTCTGTGCCCGTCTCCTTTGAATCTGGGGAGAAAAAGAGAAGAGACTCAAAGTGAAAATGAAAGGGTTAGGGGCTGTCAAACATTATTACACGGGGTCCGGAAATAACATATGTACACCACATATTAAAATGCCAATGGTGGCATCAAATATGAACCGGGTATGACTGGGGTGGGTTACACACCAGAGGGGTTCCCCGTTTCCTCGACTTTCTGTGGTTGCAGGATCCCTCCGGACACGATCTCAAATGTGGTGCTGTACAACTGTCCCACGGCGTTATCCAAGAAGAACCACTGCTTCTCAAAGATCACCTTTCTGCGAGGAAACCAGACAGACATAATCATAGTTAAGCCGTATCTGCACATGTCATTAGACATCAGTGAAATACACAGACTCGATCGGCTTGTCCCTCATACGAAATGAACAATTACACACAAATTTGAGCGCATGTTTAAACTTGAATTCGTATAGCTTACTTTCTCAGTTGTATTTGCACGGCTTTGAAGATTTCTCCTCGTTTCAACACTACGTAGTCTCCCTCTTTGATTCTGTACTGACAATCATCGTCTCCGTTGTCCGCCATAATAAGGCAGATAAACCAGCTCACCGGTAAGCTGAGGGACAAATTCCGCCTTCAGCTATCTGTACAAGCTGGTCGTTGACAAGGCACTGTTCAAAAAGGCACTGCAGTCCCCTGAAGTATAAGAAAAATAGAGCTAATGACTATTTCCACGTGTTAGCTTTCATTTCCCTAGCTTCGCATGACAACTAAACGATAGCAGAGCGTAGCCGGTGCCATGCTTTCGCGTCCTCGCCTGTGATTGGCTGGAAAGGCGCCGCTGAGTTCGCTAGCCAATAGGAGCTAAGCGCGATGGTTTTGGAGGTAAAAAAAAAAGAAAAAAAGAAAAGTAGATTTCAGAATCATCGAGTGGTTGAGGACCGCTGTATTTGAGAGCTGAGCGTTGGGAAAATCTGGTTCTATATAACACATATATTTCCTTTTGCGACGACAACGATAAACCCCCTTAAACCTAAAAAGCTGATACAGTGTACTGACAGGTTATTTGTGCAGTGTAGTGTACAATTCAGCTTAAGTATGGAGTCAGAAGGTCACATGGCATGGAAGCTACTGAAAAAAATGACATAAAAAATCACACTTCCTTTAAAATATTAATATGAAATGAATAAGCCCTTGAGTCCAGTATAAGAGGCACGTTTTGTTGATGTGTCCAGTGTAGTAGAACAACTGGTGTTGTTTTAAGTAAGTGGATTGCATGACATGGAAGCAATGTTTCAATACAAATACAATTTTCTTCTTTTTAAATATAAAATTAAAACGTATTAATGATGTGCTACATGAGACCAGTGTTTTTTTATATCTAATTTTTCATAATTTTCACTAACATGTGCATGTTGCCATGTAGATATTGAACCATTTTGTGTAGATTTGTGTAATGGTTTTGTGTAATTCAGTCTGCAATTTATCAGTATTCTCTGAGTGACACAGCGCTGGATCTGGAGTGAATGTCTGTCCAATAGCCAGCCAAAAACTAACCTCACTGTGGTTCTGACAACATCCCCATTTTTATCTACCCAGTGACAGATTTCACTGGTTGTGACTGCCAGATCAGTAGGTTTAGACACATGTTAGCTGTACACTCTTTTATGTGCCCTCCACCCCAACCTAGGATTACCACTTATAGAGAATGTTAGAAGATGTTAAATATAGTTCAGGTGTGGTACGGACATTTAAAGCAAAGAGCAGAACACATCATCCTTGCTTGTCCAATCCAATACAACAGTGTAGTGGATTCTCATGGGGGCCTTGAAGTGGTTAGCACTGATGCCTTACAGTGAGAAGGTCCTGGGTTCGAATCCATGGGCTGACTGGGCCTTTCTGTGTGGAGTTTGCATGTTCTCCGTTTGTCTGCATGCGTACTCTCCGGGCACTCGGGCTTCCTCCCACTGTCCAGAGACATGCTAATTAGGTTAACTGGTGATTCTAAATTGACTGTAGGTGTGCATGTAATCTCTGTGTTAGCACTGCAATAGACTGGTGACCTGTCCAGGGTTACCCCGCCTCTTGCCTGATGACAGCTGGGATAGGCTCCAGCAGACCCTGCGACCCTTCACAGGAACAAGCGGTAACAGAAGATGAATGAATGAAAGAATTTCAGAATGTGTCACATTGTCTTAATATAGGCTGGTTTATTACTGTATAAAAATAGAGAAAAGCATATATACATAATAAATAGTTCCAGTAAATGTTCATAATGTTATACATCATTTCTCACATATTAAGATTTACCTTTTACTTTAAATGTTTTTTTTCTTTTAAACTCCATGATATCTCATCATTTTGATGAAATCAAAGTGACTTATCCACCATCCAGCAAATGTGAACGCCTGTAGTAGTTTGCATTCAATTGGTGTTCCTCAGATTGAACTGATTAGCCAGTTATTTTGAAAAACTGTTACTATTCGGTGGTGTATTTGATGACCATTTAATGGTTTTATAAATCTCCTGTGAAATGGAATTCCCAGAGCTTCCTTCTCTTGTTCATTTAACTGTGGCATAGTCAGACTGAAATGATCACCTGCTGTTCTATTTGCCATTCAGATTGCTACAGTGATAAAACACAACTCTAAATGTGCCCTTATGATGGTTCCACTGCCTCCAGGTAGTGACTGGGTTTGATGAATGGTGTGCCAGCCCCACCTGCCCACCACTAGCATACAGCAGTCTAGCAGCAAGGTGGTTGAAAGAAAAGAGAGTATTGTACACGACCAAGAAATAACATATCAAAATGAACATAATGATGCAAACTAGAAGACAGATCAAGTCACTAACAAGTTTCAATAAAGCACAGCATGGAAATGTTAGTTCAAACCTATTAGTTCTTCCAAATGAAACCTAACATTGCCATACTAACTAGTTGCTAATGAAGTTGTCACAAATGTCATGTGTACTAAGCTGTTCTTCATTCTGACTCATGTACTGTCGGAACAAGCTGAAAAAAAACAACTATTGAATCATTTATGAATATGTAAATAAAATATCATGCATTAAACTGACTTCCAATTTTCCGCGATTATCACATAGTCCGTGTGATTTTTCATGAATCAAAACATTGTCAGAACGGTTCATTTTGAATTAAAAGCTTCTTTATCAATCTTTTTGTCAAGAACAGACTTTTTCTCACAAAAGAGCATTCGTGAAATTCAAACATTCCAGTCCCTGATTTAAAATGAAATTAACAGATTAAAATGTTTTGTTTTTCAGCCTGTGAACAAATGTGAAACAAATTATAAAACATGAAAACCGCCTTTAATGATTTTCTTTTTTCCATTTGAAATGAAGACATACAGTATTGTCACCTTAAAAAAGGCGTACTTCTCACAATATCAACATGTTTCTAGTGCATTGCTGTAACCATTTACAGCTGGCTTTATAATGACAAAAGAAAACAAACAATAAAAACGGTAGTGATTTGCTCAGGGTTACCACTGCTACAGAAGATGAATGCTGTGCTTTCACCCTGTACTGTGTAAGTGAATAAACAAAACAACAACATACTGTACTTGAAGTACAGGTGCATTCATATTTGCTCATCTTGACCTCCAGTAAGTTTATGGAACAGTTCTTCGTCTAGCGTTTCGTTCTGGTCTTTAGATCGCGTGGAGAGGAAGATGTAACCGCCGATGAACTCGTGGACCACCTTGCAGTCACAGCTCAAACAGCAGAAGGCTATTGTCACATTCTGGTCAAATTCTATGGTCACCTGAAATTACATACAATAAATTAAAATGTATGCCTCTAATATTTTGACGTCTGAAGGCAGTACCTCAGAACGAGAGGCGCAATCACCCCTCACCTGTCTTATCTCCCAGTTGACGTTCCACTGCTTCATGTTGGCGAACCTCCACGTTGTGACAGGCAGACAGGTTGACATGTCAAGACGAATCAGGCGGTTATAGGAAATCCCCAGAATTTCATCCTTTTTACTCCCTTTGAATCTTTAACACAAATGAAAGAGAAATGAAATCACTCACGTGTGTCATTTAGATGTTCAAATATGTCGTCATTTGTGTTTATATTATAACAAAATATGTACCTGACAATGTAGTAGTTGATACCAAACTCTGGAAGCGACTGCCAGGCTTGGATAAAGCGCATCTTGGCATCCACTAGTGATAGCCGTGCTATGTTCTGATGGGCCTCCAGGATGCGTGCCGTCAGCTTGATGCAATCACCAGAAGCAGAGTTAGCCATAGTATGTAAAAAAAAAACATGAGGTGGAGCAGATAGCTGTTGGCAAAGACAAGAATGTGGGACACAGCCTTAAACAAACCTGTTTGCTCTTGTGCTTCTTGGCGTAGCGCGGAGAAACAAAACATTCAGCATTCATGTCCATGTCATTAATGTCTGGAGCTGCCTGACCAGGAGGGGGCGCCAGGCTCTTCATTTGCAGGAAGGACTGGATGTTCTTCACTTCTGACTTGTAGGAGCTGTAAGCCATCGTCTTGCCTTTGGAGGCGAGGAGGCAAGCAGCTTTCCACTTGGCGTACTGAGTTTCCTGTACCAGAGGGAAAAATTACATAACAAGTATAAAATTTGCCTCGCATTGCTTATGCATGCACAGAGGAAACTGGAAAAAGCTCTGCGCCACATGGGAGTGAGAGGACACGCTTCTTACATTGTCACACCGGATGTAAACCTCATTCATTCCATCGGCAACCGGGAGCAGGAGCTTGATGCCAAACTTTTTATCTGTGACGTTGACATCTGGGACCACCTCACATCCTGTTGATTCAAGCGTAATGAAACAGTTTTAACTACAGAAGCCTGAAAAGATACAGTGGATCTGCTAATGTTATTATCCCAGCATAAAACTGCTTTTATTGTGAAGGAGTATACCACAGAATTTAGTTCTGGGGCCTCCATATCCAAACTGTGCATCAATATAACAGTATATTTATTGTTAATAGATGTCTTGGTTCTCTCTTTGGTAGGTCATGCACATAAGGATTTTCAGCGACATAATAACACAACAACCCAGTGTTAAATTGGTACTTATTAATCCTCAGCAAATAAAATGTGTTTGATTTTTTTTTTAAATTACTGACCTCGGAGGTGGAACTGCTCTATTGGTTCTCCAGAGGAGGCCTCTTTGTTCTTGAAGTATGAGATGGTGGTATCCTTGAATACAAACCAGTACTCTTTGTATGGCCGCAGTGTAAATCTTTTGGGCCTGATTTAATACAGAAAAAAAAAAAGCGCAAAGATTTATGAAATTATTCAGAGGAGTTCCACAAAAGTTCTTTGATTAATTATCAGATGGCTGAGGAGCCCTAATCAGATTAATGCCAAAAAGTCAGAAGTTCACGTGATAAATTTAAATATTTCCTATCCTTTATATAAATCACCTTATAATCGCTGCAAAATTAAGTTCCAGATGATTTAATTAGGCTGACACACACTGAAGAGAAAGATACACCTATCAGGCATAATATTATGTCCTAATATTGTGTAGCCTCCAACACAGTTGCAACTCTTCAGAGAATAGACATGGGACTTCTGAGCGTGATCTGTTGTTAGTGGGGGCCGCTGGGTCCTATGGGTTGGGGGAAGGGCCTTCTTTGGATCACCCCACAGATACTTGATCAGTTTGGTGGTGCTGGTGCTGTTCTTCATGTTTTTTTGACTTGTTTCTAAACCATTTTTGTGTGTTTGTCTGTGTTATTGCTAAATGGGGTGGGGGTGCCTGGTCTGGTCTAGGTGGGTGCTACATGTCTAAGTAACATCCACATGAATGCCAGGTCCAAAAGTTTCCCAGCAGAACATTGTATTGTCACAAGATGGTCAATGTCAGTGGCCATAATGTTATGTCAGATCGGTGTAAATCTGAGGGACAGATACGTGGAATGTTTATACAGTATAATATGTATAAAAATTGGTTCACCTTAACAGCCGGAGGGTATCCGCCAGCTGTGGAATGTCTGTAATGTCTTCCTGGAAGCAAGAAAAACAACTGTCAATTATCCTTCTGTTGACATCACCACGTTAAGACATGCAATCAGTGAAGGCCTACCTACCAACTTCAGTTTGAAAACAGGTGTTCAACTGTAACCAACCTAAAAACCTTAGGATTTTGGTTTATTCCAGAGTTGCTCAAAAAACATGTTTACCAAAAGTTTGTCTGTGTGTCCGCTTCCGAGTGTCACCTCCAGGTTGGACAGGGCGGCCTCGACTTCATCGATTTCAGGTTCGTTGGAGTGGTCCAGCGGTTCTCTTGACACGGTCAGTTTACAAATGTGATACTAAAGGAAATCAAATGAAAGCTTTTACTCCTGATTGAAAAACCCTAATAGCAACGACAAACATTATTGTAAGTTCTCCTACACGACTTGAAAGAGGTTACGCAAGGCTGGTGTGAGTCAGAGAGAGGTTTGAGCTCAGTCCTGTGTGCCAGCCATTGCACCAATGTGTAGGTGAGTGCAACACTCCTTCTGAATCATTGTTGCAACAGTTGAAAAACAAAGAGCTGAAGCTACTTGAGATGGGCTGAAGTTTATACAGTGACTGTTGCTGTTAAAACTTACAGTAATCATTTGTTTCTTCTCAACATACATCTTAACATGAGTCAGTACACACTGCATCTTACAGCATGGTCCACAGAGAGCTTCCAAAGCATCAGAGGGATCTCACTGTTAAAATGTATCAGTCAGGAGAAGGGTACTAAAGCATTTCCAAGGCACTGGATATACCATGGAACACAGTGAAGACAGTCATCAGAAATAGTGACGTAACCTAGAACTGGCCATTCCTCCAAAACTGATAAAAAGACGAAAAGAAAACTGGTCAGGGAGGCTGCCGAGAGGCCTACAGCAACATTAAAGGAGCTGCAGGAATTTTTGGCAAGTACTGGCTGTGTTGTACATGTGACAACGATCTCCCTTATCCTTCATATATCTAGGCTATGGGGTAGGGTGGCCAGACGGAAGACTTTACTTACAAAGAAAAACATCAAAGTCCAGCTAAATTGTGCAAAAAAACACATTTGAAGTATCCCAAAACCATGTGAGGAAAAATGTTTTATGATATGACCAAGGCCAAACCTTCTGGCCATAAGGTAAGTTTGGTGCTTTTTTCAGTTGAGTGGAACAGGTCATAGGTCACATTAAAAGTGGAAAAAGTTCTTAAATAATCAATTTTGGTCTTATTTTACTTCACAAATACCTGGCATTTACCGTGTAGACTTCTTTATAGCCACTCTTTTGCCTCTTCCATTGGGATTTTCCTCATGTTCTGACACGTCTTCACAGGGATTTAGACGGCGAACTTGCTCTCTCCTACTCTGACCTCTTAAGACATACATACTGTTCTAAACTAAGCCTCCTCATTGTTCCCTTGGAGAGTTGTGGTTCATGAATACAAGCCAGCAGAAATCAGAGACTTTAATAATTTACCTCAAGCTAGAGAAGTTCTAAAACGAATCATAAGAAATGTAAAAAGAACTTTTTTCTTTGTGCGTCACGGTTGTTTCCATTAGTTTCATTAAAGGTTTTTTAAATCATGGTGGTTCAATGGTTACGTCAAATACTTTTCAACAAAAATATCTTTGTAAAAGGAACTTAATCATGAAGTGGATTGCCTGAATGTGAAATTTTTCACTATGTATTACTGAGTGGAGACCGGGCTTATGGCCCACAGATGGAACTACAAACTGGGCATATTAAATTACTGCTAATGTAATAAGACAACAGCCGAGGTGTCCAGAGACACTGCTACCAGTCCAATTCAAGCTTTTGCTACAGCTGCAGTTTTACTATAATAGAATTTTGAGTGCAAAATTTCCTTTCTAGTAAATATGTTTTTAATAAAGTTGGTTTAAGTAAAGATGTCAAAGTTTGTTTTGCTGTCCCCTAAAAATGTTCACTTGCCGGTACCACTTTTAACTAACAAATCAACCGGGACTGAAATCTTCCAGATTACCACTGACATGAAGGAATTGTTTACAGTTCTGTAACCTTGTTAAGGTGATACAAAACCCCTTGCCTCTGAGCCTATACCCACCCATTACTGAGGACAACGTGGACTAGTAGACCTGTGACAACCCTTTAAATCTGTTATCTTCCATCACATACAGTATACAGCCAAATTCCCAGTTCTCAATCATGCATTTTACTGTTTGTTATCAGACTGTGTAGTAAATGTCAAACAGCGACTGAAACGTGACCCGTTCAGACTGCGTGTTAACTAGCACTCCCTTCCGAGCTGCTGCTGATTTCATCACTGCGCCACAGTCCGATAAATTCACCATACACACAAAAGTTAAATATTTAAAGTACAGTAATCATCCAAGGACAATTGGAAGCAATGTCTGTCTTAGTCAATGCAATGCACGTGGATGAGAGAATTATCTCTTTCAGCAATATTTGGGAGGTTATTCATTTTCAGCCAATGAAATTCAGATTTTGAATGTTTGGTTTACATCAGTAGTTTAGTTTATACCTGAAAAAACAGGTTTAAGAATGTAGTACCCATCATAAAAATATGAAATATGTTTGGTTTCATAAATGTGTTGGGACATTGTTCACCTGTAATGAAGCAAACATCAGCATTTCCTCATCAGTGCAATCGATCTCCTCCAGAAGGATGGACCAGCGAGCCTGTTCATATAGCTGAGTTATCCTGACAGCATCGTACTAAAACACACACACACACACAAAAAAACAAGCTACAGTTCAGTTCATAAGCTTAAATGTAAAACACTGGCAGTTCAGGGAGTTTAAACAGAGCATTTCTCTTACATGGAACACATTTTTGTTTTTATCTCTTACTTTAGGATTGAGGTCGAAAAAGACATTGTACTTGAAGCGGAGCAACAGCTTGTCGTCGTCTTGAATGTCTTGCTCCATAAGAGAAAGAGACGAGTCCAGCCACCTGTCAACAGCACAGCCAACCAATCAGAACTAGCATGTGGACAGAAATATCAGCCACTGTGTAAGTGTCAGGTTTAAATAAGTGATATGATGAAAGGTTTTGGACTCTACCCTGCATTGTTGACCGCTTTGTCCACTAGTGAAAGAGGCTTGTACAGCTTGGCTAGCTCAGCAGGTGGTAAGTTTGGCTGACACTCAGCTAGAGGGTTTTCTCCAAACCAAAGGCTGGTGGCAGACATGGGCATCCCATTCTCTGGGTCGTAGGTCGCTGTCATGGTCTTGCTGTATGCAGGACCTGGAGAGGGCAAAGAGTTATAGTCACGTTTACCCAAAAAGTTTTTTTTTTTTTTTTTTTTCTTAAATTGAACTGATATGTCTAGTCCAGAGTCAAGGAACTTCAAAGAAGAGGAAACAGACACAACAAAATAAAGCATGACGAAACCCCAATGCCATCAGAGATCAAATTTCTTAATCAGAGTGATTTTGAGGCTGGTATGGAATCTGAATGCGGTACTCCAAGTGGAAGAGTGGGCGATCCTGAAGTGCACAGCAGAATATTGAACAATTCTTTCAGATCTCACCGATGAAAACTGTGGCCTGTCAGATCTCGGCATAGCTATACCCGCACAGCCAAAAGTTTTAAGAACTAAAAGGAATGAAAGGACACTCCATTCTTTCAAAAATAACACCAAGAAGAGTTTTTATTTATCAAATAATTTCATACAATGTGCAACAAAATCAATTGTTTGCTTTTGTCGTCAATTCTTTGTGAAATCTCTGTGGATTGTGCCTGTCTCGTATTGGAGCTGAGATCAGGGAACTGTTTCATCCGTTTTTCTCATCATTAAAAATAATTCTCTGACTCTGACTGTATGTTTGTATGGCGTCATTTTGACGCTGCTGAATTGATTTGGGACCATTCAAGCATCTCCTCCATTGTGTTGTGTGATCGAAACTTTTAAATTGCCTGCGACTTTTGCAAAGTGATGTTTACATTTCTTTTCCAACAACAGCAGAAGTAAGTGACAGACATAAAGACACATTACCCACTTGGGCAGGCCAGCAATCAGAATTTGACTAAGTCAGAAACCATAAATCTTCTAATGACAGACATTTAGGTGTTGCTAACTTTTAGTATAAAAACTGTATTAAACAAATTACATTCAGACTCTGAGGAGGAGTCTAGAAAAACAGAATAGCCATTTGAGCATTCTTCTCTTCTAAACGTCAGATCCACTGAGTTTTTTTTATTTTTATTTTTTATGTTTTATAACCACTGCATTTATTATTATTATAGGAATTCATCAAAACAAACCACTGAACCTACAAAAGTATGTTTCTTCTTACAATTTGCTTTCATCAATAAACTCATGTAACAGAATAGGGGCTGTGAAACATTTATTTGATCCCAGATGAAAAAATTTAAATAAAATACACTACCTGTTCCTCCTGGTCCGCCACTAAGTAAATCGATGTCCCAGATATCGTCCTGTGGCGAGTTCTTCTCTTTCTTCTTCTTCTTCGAGGGATCATCTGGAGGCTTCAGCAGTGACAGTTCCTCTGGTCTTCTGATGTCTGACACCGAGTGAAGATGAGAAGGTGTGAGTGATTTAGGTGAGTATATTATTTTAGATCGGACTGAGATGCCCAAAAGAACAAAAATGGAGAGGGGGTGAACTCACTGAGCAATCTGCAGATTTCCGACACTGCTTTGAAGACCACGCTGGAGAAGCTGACGGTCATTTTGATGGTTTTCATGTTGGGAAGCTGCAGCAGCAGCGGTTTGTGCTGGGGTGTGTAGCGCAGGTGAGCATCAGCCTACGAAGCAAAATTCAGTTCATTTAGATTAGCTCTTTCCTATTCCCAACTTCAGTATCAGATAGAGAGCTTTTGATATCTGTGAAGTGTACGCACACAAAAAGTATATGTAGTATGAAATGTGTTTGCAATAGACACCTAAAGTAAAGTTTGTCATGGATTTTTCAGCATGAGTTCATTGCATCTTTATTAACACTGGCATCTTGACTTCTGTAATTCTTTAGGCATGACTGTATAACATGTGTTTTATGACTAATGGACCTTCCATATGGTTCTGGCTCCCCTGGACAGGTAAATAAAAATGAGATATCAGTCTGCTAGGGCGAGGATATGATTTTATATATCTGCTTCCAAGGGGCTATATAAAATCTGTCCAAGTCTCAAAGCACTCACAGAATTTATTTATCATGCTTTGACTGGGGAAAACTTTCCCATTAGAGTTGAAATGGTTTTCTAAATTTCTAGGAGCATATTTCTCCGGAAAACCTTGATTGCTTTGGAGTTCAAGTGGTCAGTTTGGCGTGCATTCGTCTTACCTGAATTCCATACTTGTCCAAGGTCCAGTGGGTTTTGAGCAGCCACCATTTCTTCTGTTCCCACCACAGAGCGTGGTCTGACCAATCTTGGGGAGCCTCTACAGGCAGACAGGTTAAGTAAGACTGTTATTCCAATATTACTATCACATCTTATGTTTGAAGGGTAGTTTTCATGTGAAGTTATTGCACATATTTACATGTCACATTTAAAGGATCCTGAGGTGCAGTTATGGCTAAAGTGTTTTAACAATTTGATAGCAGCACAATTCTGCCCACTTACGTGTAGGCGGTGTGGCTTAATGAGTCTACCTGACATCATCTTTTGGGTGCTGGCTGAAATCTGTCTGTTGATGACAAGCTGCTTAGTCATCTATTATACCTCATGCTCTTTAAACCACCTCACTAGCGGTGCTTTTAAGCTAGCTATATTAGCTCCCACGCGTCTACGTTTTTTTTAAAGGGATATCAGATCAGATCCTGGCTGAACTTTGGCCCTCGGGCTACCAACCATTTTGACAAAACAATGGCAGCGTGGTGAAGAAAAATGCAGGGCAAACAAGGGTGTGGCTTGACTAACAGATCTGGCGCGGCAGAGGATGAGAAATGCTTTCCTAAAGCGGAGAGCCAGTCGCATTTTCACGTGTTACACTCAATCCCCCTTGCAGCAGTTTTCCACCCAAATGGGAAACTTACTGATTTTCTCCACCAGTTTGAGCATGAGGCCTCCGATGTGCAAGTCTCCCTTCACCCTCAGCTTGAATTTCATGGACTCGTCCCCTTCCTTTTGATCCACCTGCACAGACAGCTCCCATGATGTTTCTCCATATTCTGTGGACAACATGGCCCAGGTCTGAAAACACAAAGGTGAGACGGTGCAGAGATTTGAAATAGGAAGCTCCCGGCTTTAGACATCCCCCGTCACACATGTGTATTATTAGACTGGAGGGATTTTTTTATTTTTATAAAACCATAATTAAAAACATGGTGGGGGAATTCCACTGAAATATTTTGATCTCCATTTCTTTTGTTTGGAACATTAAGAAACAACTGGGACGAAAAACATGAGTCAGTAGATTAAATGTTTCTCAACATCCTGTGGGAACATCCGAATTAACTTGGCTAGGAGTTAACAAACACAGATCTCTTAGTATTTCTTGTTTCAAGTGGCCACATATGGAGCAGATCTGAACTGTGCTTCTACTGCAGTGTCTCTGCAATGATACTGCAGCCCCTTTCAGCCAGTACACTCATACATAAGATATATATGAACACACAGACAGGCAGCTGCCAGCCAGAACGGGAGACAAGACTGCAGAAAGCAATATACCGTACACAATAGACAACACAGCCGTATGTTGTGCTTATTTGGTGGATGATTGGTTGATTTTAATGAATCGGAGCGAATGGATGAAAAACATCAGACATATAAGGAAAGGTGAAGAGAGGAGGAGGTGTGGGAAGGTAAAACTGAGGAATGTGTGACGAGCAGGGACACGAATCTGGCGCAGGAGAGACCACTCAAAACAAAATCTAGGCACACTGCTCCAGACTAACCTTTGTTTCAAATCTGATGTTAAGCAAAGACAAGCAAACTTTGCCACAAGCCTGTCAAGAACGAGGCCCAGTGTTGGTGTATACCTTGTTTGACCGGAGGCTACGTTTAATGAACACAATCCGCTTTCTTCGTGCCGCTCCCTCCCTGTGGTGCGTGAAGCTGTAGGGTACGGTTAAAAGTCTGAGCCTGGATGCCTGCAGAGGGGGAGGCTTGTTGAGATCTGTTGGAGATCAAGTGACTCCCACATTAATACACGAGCTGCACCAAAAAGTGATGGGAGACAACAATGCGTTTGTTATCCAGTGGTTCTTATCAAAGTTCAGAATACTAGACACACATTGCTTCACGCAAAATATGCAGTGATTCAAAGGGCTCTCATATGCTGGCTCTGCACGGCCCATGGCCAATAAAAGAACACAACAGCCCCTGCTTTATAACACAACCGTACCTATAGAGTAATGATAAACAACAGCACCAAACATCACTTCTTACTGTTAAAACCATTCATTTAAGATTCTTAAGTGAAAAATAACAATGATGACTGTAGACTTTCTGTTGTTGTTGTGGTATTTTCGTACCACAGTATGCGGCCCTTTGTAGCTATAAAAGTACAACAAAGTTCTACACATTAACCATTAACTTGCATGTGTGTAGGCCTGCCACAGACCAAGTCCAGCTCGGCTATCCGCATTCATAGGACGTGATTATTTTCGTCAGAGATATTAGAATTGAAAACAACACAGCTGGACACTAATAGTAAGATTCTCCACGATTCTTACCTTGATTCAGAGTCTCCTGGCGGTGATCTTATTCCTAGAAATTAGTTGAGGAGTGGACTGAACCAGGAATGAGGCTCCTTGGGGAGTTAAACACGCCCCGTTCAGACAGGTAGAGAGGAGGAGGAGGAAGACGAGGGGGAGGAAGAAGAAGTAGTAGCGGAAGTGTCCAGGTAGGCAGGTACGCATGTTATCCTTTTGAGTAACGTTATGGAGGCGTTGAAGTTGTTCATAAAACCCTTGCCAGACTATTACTAATGCTGAGGTGTGAATGGTTGCATCAGTTCCTGTCAATGCAGCTGGTTAAATACAGTTATTCAAATAACGGGTGTGAGTAACAACCACAGTCCGTCTGTAGCCTAAACAGTATCCCAAAGTTAGCTAACATAAACACAGCATAATAAACGTCAATGCTAACTTCTATTCCTTATATTGTTGTTAAAACAATACATTTCCTTCATACTAAACTAGCTTAAACAGTTTTAGTGACGCAGTTCAGCTCATTTAAATGAGTCTAAATATAATGTAAATTTATATCGCTGTAAAAACTGTGTGACTGGGTGACGTCGGGCCGGCTCCGAGGCTAGCTCAGCACAACAAAAGGCAGCTAATTTAATTTGGCCTTTCACTGTATGGCTAGTCACTGACTAGTTGGATTGTATTTCATTTTGAACGCAAGCCAAAGCCAAAGAACGTACTTTTATGAATAGTCCACACATTACAGGCAAAATCAAGCAATATTACAAAAAAAAGTCGCCATCTGGATTTAATTAAGCAAATAGGTACGAGCCTCCTATTGGATAATTAGGCTACTGCATGGACGATTATTTTCAGCTGGCAGCAAGTTATTTAACCCCAACTGATGCAATGAGTGCATTAGTTATTAAACATGCTGAAAGACACATCCCGACCGTGTTCGTGAAAAAAAAAAAAAAGGAAAATGTTTGAGAAGGGTCAAATCATTGGCATTCATGAAGCAGAGAAAACATCTAAGGAGATTGCAGAAACTACTAAAACTGGGTTAAGAACTGTCCAACGCATTATTAAAAAGTGGAAGGATAGTGGGGAATCATCGGCTTTGAGGTAGAAATGTGGTTAGAAGAAAAGAAGAGAGGCAGATGAGGTTATGCACCCATCATGCCTAATGCCCGCTGTACAAGCCTGTGGGGATGTGCTGGAGAAGGCTTTGTGCAGTGGTCAGACTCTCCCATCATCAATAAAAGATCTTGGTGAACAATGAATGCAACACTGGATGGAAATAAATCTGTGACATTGGAGAATCTATTGAAACAATGCCACAAAGCTAAAGGCAGTCCGACGAAATATTCGTGTGGCTTTTATGTGGTGCTGACTTTTTGGCCAGGCAGTATGTGAATGTGTGAGGTCGCTGTATTCTCATGAGTAAGATACACAGATCACAGACAGATCACACTCCATCTTGCCAGATCCCACAGTGGTGTGGACCATTTAGGGTCCTGTAATGAAATTACTGGTTTCTGTTCATTTAGGTGTGTTGATGGTCTCTTCATCACACCAGTAACTTTCAGTGGAAGTTGGTGATGTGAATCTATTAACTAAGGCCTGACAGTTGTTACTTTCTTAACTCTGATAAACACTCAAATAACGTGGTCAGGTATCATATGTGTATTTAACCAGATCAATTTATTTGTACTTCCCCCAAATTTCGTGTTTTGCAAAATGTAAAAAAAACCTGTGCTATCCTACACCTTACCATTTATACACATGAAAGCTTTTTTCTTCTTAGAATCCAGCATTTTTACTTGGACTAACGTAGCCTCACTATCCAGCATATTATAACAGTAGTGAAAATATAACAGTCCTAGCTTCATGATATTATTATTCAGCATTTGTTTAAATTCACTCAGATTCAACTGTGTTTTCACTTTGAATGCTGTTATTTGTCGTACTATTTAGCTTTAATGGTTTGTACAGACGCATGTGTTCCTACAGTGACATAAAGTTACTATGTATGTCAGTATATAAAGATTCAAAAAGATTGTAAGGATGCAAAATGTAAGAAAAGAGATGTGAATTAACATGGAGGGACTGAATTTGCACTGAATTTGCATACTTTCAAAGACGGAATAGTTGCGAAAATATATCTGGATTATTGCACCTGTTTAATTTGATTTGAAGAGACAATCCCCCACCGCGTTGAATAATGATTTACCTCAGAGGAATCAGCCCACCCTTTTTAATGTCTACATCCTCCTCAATGAGTGTATCAAGATGAATCACTTGTGTTTGTCTTCTCCACATAATTATATTGCCAGTGTCAGTAACACTTATCGCTGGCATTTTTACCATTTGTACAGATGGTGCTCTGCTGACAACCAGCCAGCCATGCTGAGGTATGGCTAGATTTGCTGCTTTTAATATGTAGGTGTGTTTCTTTGTAGATGTGGTGGACTGCTTTTGTGCTGCAGTCATTTCAGCATGAGGTGAGCCCATGTGTGAAGCCTGCCACCCGCTGGTTTCTGTTGGTAAGATCCATATTCTATTTTCTTCCTTAAGCTGTATCATGACTGAAATACATATGACGACAACTAGGTACCCTCATGTCCAAATGGAAAATATGAACGATGTCACTTCACCACCATGAGGCAGCTTTAGTGGCGGTCGAAAGTTCTATTTTAATAGGAAGGAGATTTTGTCACACATTGTCAACTCTAAGTTTATTTGCAAGTTTCCCTCCTAAGCTTTTGTTAAGTATCCACTGTTTAATTGCTTATATTTCTTTCTGTTTTAGATTATTTTATTTTTCCCATGCACTTCTCCGTCAGGTTTGCACTGACTATACAACACTCAAATTGCAGTTTGTAGAAAGAAAAGGAGAAAGAAAGTCGGAAAAGGAAAATGGGTGTCCATACCTTAATATTCTAGCTCTTCTTAGTTTAGTAGGTGTCAGGTATCAGGTTTTAGTGTTAATAGATGAATTTGGTTAATTTTCACGACCATTTAATGGGAAACGACCAGTTCATTACTAGTCATACTAGGCATAGCTAGAAAATTATAATCACATTTCTTAACATATTTTCTTTGGTAAGTATTAGTGTTAAACTTTTCTGCATGCTTTTATGTCTCAGGAGACGCTAATAGATGTCCTAGCACTGGTGGTGAACTGAGAATGACAGCCCAATTTAAAAAAAAAAGAAGAAGAAGAAGAAAAAAAAAAGGTTTCTCGATACCCCTTCTGCTGCCACACAGTGGCGCCATTAGACCACACCAGATTTAGAGGCGAGAACCTGAGCTTGTGAACAGGTTTTGACCAGGTTTTGAGATGCTTCAGTTCTTTGTAGTTGTCTTTCATTACCTTTGTCTTGTATTGTATGAACTGAATGGTGAATGTGTGTAAATGGACAAGTTTAAGCCTGTCTTAGCCTCACTTATTTTTTGCCCCTGAGAAACAAAGCAAAAACTACTTAAATTATCTTGTCATAAAAATCTAGTTTAATTGACTACAGTAATACAAATGATGACACTTTGACACTAGAGCCATTAGTCATTATAAGCTAGTCTAGCTTTCCGAGTGATGACTAGCAAACCACGCAAGCCATCTCAGAAGCATCCAAAGTGTTGTATAACTTTCTGAGAAAATTATATCATACTTTGTTAATTATTTGTCTCATCCATGGATGACTGGTGTTAGTCAGGTGAAAAAGAGCAGCCCTAGAATTGGTAAGTGCTATTCAAAAACGCCTCAGCAAAGCAGCTGCTTGCCAAGACACAGGCTTAAACTTGGGCACTCCAGTTTAAGGACACTCTCTCTGACCATTTGACCATTTGGACCACACCCTACGGATTAGCTGCAGCAAACATGCCTGTGGGTCTGTCTGAACTCTCTCTTCCAGCTGAGTGTTCGGTGCTGGCACATGCGACCGCCTTGAGGCCTTGTGCAAGAGAGGAAATGTAAATTCCATGACAAAAACAAACGAATAAACCCTGAACCTCATAAATTGTGTCACTGGTGTGAGGACACATGGAAAATAACATAATTTGGACCTGTCAGGCCTGGACACCATGCCCATGTCATCATGACACCTGTGGTTCAAATGGCAGCTTGATCCACACAGGCCAAGTTAAAGGACAAATATCAACTTTACTACAGTGCTTGAGAGGATAAATAAAATGTAGTCTTTAGAGTGATGAAGAGAGAGAGAAGGAAAACTTTTGGACTGTGGTTTTAGACACAATAAATTACATCTACTGCCTGAAGCTGGTCTGAACCTACTTGGAAGCGGGTGGGAAACAACATCTGTAGAAGCCTTCGTCGGTGCTCTGTATTTATGGAAAGAGAAACCTCCCGGTGACCTGGGAACACGCTTACCCAATTAGCAGCCTCGCCGTCGGATCAAATGGAAGTGAAAACATTCACTGCCGTGACGGAGACGCATCACAATGCTCCATTCATGCTGCCGAGCTCTATGCTTAGGGGGTGAGTTGGGGTGGAGGAGAGGGGGTTGTTCTTTTAGGCATGTAGTGCGGAGGTGGGATAGGTGAGAGGGAGTACTGAATGCGACAAGAAACTGACTTACCTCACCGGCGTCTTTGACATGCCAGTGGAGGCCTCATTCATGACCGATTCAGAGGTAAACACTCTTCAAAGGCGTTGTTTTCATAAGGTTTCCGACCACACCACTCTCCTTGGCATTTCACGTCCCCTGTCCTCTTCACCTCAGCCACTGCGTCCCCTTGGACGCCACAGTCCAACAACTACGGGTTTTATCCTGTTGAACCTAAGATGATGGGGTCATGAGACCTGAGAAACAGCAGTAGAAGTGAGGTTCCTGACAGCACTGGGATCTGGGGAACAAAGGCTACATGCCTCATGGTCTGCGAAGTGTTGAAGGTCTAATTCATTTTCTTACTAACTCCTAACTTTTTTCTCATGTGAATTGATTTATTCTTCAGACCTCTGTAGCTACCATTATAACTCCTACCAGCTCCCATTCAATAATAAAAAAAGCTCAAGAAAGAAGAGCCTGCACCTGGCAGGTTATTTGTTTTGCAAATGTCATCATGATTTAAAATTCAGTCATGATGGGAGTCAAGACAACCCAGGTGTGATTGTCAAGAGCAGAGTGACTGACTAAATATAGCCTCTGTGTAATTGCCTAAATATTACTAACCTGTGATGGATAGATTGTGTAAACCTTGCACCGCAGTGTAGGCACAGTATAAAAGCTCTATTATTTCTAAAATAATTTGTTTGTTTATATGGGTGGAGCCAGAGTTCAGTAAATAGCAACTTTGGTTCTTGTTTTTGGACCTGATGAAAATAAAAAATGTCACCAAACATAGACCAATTCTGTAGTAAAATAAAATAGTTAAAAATGTTAAAAAAAGATCTTAAAACATTCTCAATAACATTTGAATTTTCCATACTACACAGCCAAGACTGATATTCCTTTTTTTCTGTTCACCTCTCCTTGCATGGTAACATCTGATAGGAATAAAACTTTTCATGGTGTCAGGTCAGATAGCCATAAATACAGGCTGTCAGTACAGTGTGACCCTCACATCGAGAAGAGAGGCTGTTCTGAACTGTGGTTTGGAACAGGATATCATATGTTTAAATATTGCGCTTCTTTCTGAAAAGTGGCTACTGTAAAACAACTTCCATCACAGAGTATCGCTTTACCTGTCACTGGCTGTATTTCATCCCTTGTGCTGCCCAGAGGCATAAAAGATATAAAAGAACACAGCCATATGGACAGATGGCGACTGTTCTCCTCAGACACATACTCTGCTGGTCTTTAAATGGAAGGAAGCACAGACAGATGACATTTTTAAAGCTTGATGAGTTCACTGTCCTGACAACTATGACTATACTTCTTTGTTAGTTTCAGCAGGTGGGCCTGAAAGCTGACATTTCGGTTCCTATATGAATATCAAATAAGCTGAATGAAGCCATATGCAAAGTTGTGATTTTTATTGGGTTTGTCAGGTCATACAGACACACAGTGGGAACACTGCCCATATTTTGCTAAAGATAATATGACGCCTTCTCTTCCAGGTCTTGCATGCAGAGGATCGCACACATGGGGTGATCTGGCCACAAAAACAGTTTAGATGCCATCAGGACACGTCCTGTGCTGCAGAGCTGCATGGAAGAAACAACCGTTGACACCGGCCTTGAAGTTGCCATGACTGATCTCACAGGTACAGCGTAAGAGGAAGCGGGGCGTTGTGATCCTTTCCTCACCACACCAATTTGCCAACGTTTTGTGAATGGGTGCCATTTTGAAACATGCAAATATGGGAAGCCTCTGCCTGTATCAGCTGATGCAGGTCAGTGTTGTTTTTGGCCGGTCCTTAAAGGCCCGAGGGGAGAAAGGCGTACTGAGAGGTAGAAAAGGTCGCATAAACTCTAGCGGGATTACTTTACCAACACTTTCCACGGCTGAGATCCTGTGAATAGATCCATTGTGGGGTGGGTCTCTGCTTGCGGAAAGCAAACCCTGTCAGGATCCAGTTCATTAGCACCTAGTTTACTGTTTGATGTTAGTTATTTATCCGGTGGCTAAAGGGGAACCCCATTCATACATACAGTATGTAAGTGTGTGCGTGTGTGGGTTCATGCGCAGGCATGTTGTATGTACTTGTACAAACGCACAAGACTCATAGGATCTACAGGGGGTTTCCACAGCAAATGGTTCAAGTGCAAATAAAACTTTCCAGGGTGCAATAAAATGTATGGAGAGCGAACAGGAGGTACGTTGGTGCGGCTTTAGATGTGGGAAACAGCCCTGAAAAAATATATACATAAGGGCTTGATTTATTTATGTTCTGACAGTCAATGACCTTGACTATGTAAATAAAATAATAATGATAAAACGTTTAACAAAAGACATTTATTACAATGTTAGATTCATCTGGAGACAATACTCTTAATCATGAACAAGGCTACATTACATCACTTCATCTATTCAACACGAATAAATGAACAGTGGTATTCGTAAACAGTGCTTGAAACACTGTTTACTTGTGGAATATCACTGCAGCAGCAGTAGTCCATCCTCTTGAGTTATTCTACTGTATTTCTAACCATCATGTGAGAGTCCCTGTGTGTGTTTTTGCTTCTCTTTTTCTTTTGTGATCTGTTTGTTCTCTGGAAGGCGTCCCTATGCCTCTGGTCAGACAAAAGTGCCGCGTTGAGCAAAACCTCCACTCCACTTTTATGGTCTGTGTGGGACGTCCTATTTGTACATGCTTAGAACAAATTAGACCAGCAGCTGTGCATGGCCGGCCTATTCCATGTTGGCTTTTCATGATAAAAATATGCTACGGTAAACCTCGCAGCTTGGATCCAGAAATATGCGGCCCGCTTCTTCTGGCACTGACACCTCTCCATATTTACAATCAGCACTTCCCTCTTCTGCCCTAAAAAGAGACAGAGAAGCAGAATGAAGGGTAGGGATACTTTGAGGGGAGTGAAAAGTGAGATATAGGGGGGTAAAGGAAAGAGAAGGACCACCTATGCAGATGTTTTACACATGTTGAAGGAAAACAAGCTGCGGCATGATATGACAAGATGGAAGAGAGTACGCTGCACCTGTTGTGGGGTGATGATCTGGCCACGAGTCTGTTTGAGTTATTAACCAGCTACAAACCAGAGATGGCTTGTTCACATTTCTGAGTGACGTGTTCCAAGTTTAGTAGTTCAGAAAAATGTAAATACACACTTAACTTTCAACACACTTAAAATGTGATCAAAGAAATCAACCTTCTTATGGAAAATAATAAGACTTAAATACAAAAGCACAAGTTGATATATTTAAGAAGAAATATCTGAATCAGTATAAAGGCTTCCTGATGGCCCTGTGCTGTATGAAATTATATAGGTTGGCTTGCCTTGCTTTCTGCGTCCATTTTCAGGTACTTTTATTAAGGGAAGCCATCAATCGTTCAGTTTATTGTCCCCACCTGCTTCGGGGTCTGTATAAGATGATTTCCTCCCTGTTTGTTGCAACCCAACAGCCCAGTTTCTTTTAGGCAGTTTGATATTTACTATTATTAATATTATTATACAAATATTACTGCCACTGTTTTAGAATTGAATTTACTTTTACAGCACTGTAGTACAAAGTCTAGCTAGCAGCTAAACCTCTGTCAACATGGGCTGGCTTGGCTTGTGCTCATGATCTGGTGAATCTGGTGAGACCGCATTACTAACACAGCCAAACATCAGGACAACATCACAAGATACAGCAAGCCAATTATTATTACTTAGAAGTCCAACAGCAAGCAGGACAACTGACTTGCAAACTTTTCTTTTGTGAAGCTTTCGCAGATGATTCAGATATCCTTACTGAAAATAGCCTGAGAACATTCTTTGCTGTACAATTGACCCACATGACTTATGTAACATAGTGTACCACTGAAATGTTTAAAATGAAGTTTTTATATTAAAGTAGAATTGTTCACCTCTCCTTGTTATGTTGAGTTATGTCACACATAGTTTTAGGTTAGTCTCTACTCATGCTATTATCTGGAGTTATCTTTTGTAGACTGCTGCCGTGATTAAATACAGAGTAGATCCATGTACATTTTAATGTCTGAAAGCTCTGTATAACAGCTCAAAGAGCTTTTATCCCTACATCTTGAACTAAATTCAAATCCACCATGACATCATCTGGGTTTGCCAAAATGTGAATTGAAAAGCTTTTTCTTTCTTTTTTTTTTAATATTTTAAAACAAATATCACACACCTGTCTCATTTCCATTGATCACTCAAGTCTCCCTTTATGTCTTGAGACAGTTGGGAAAAGTGGTAGGTAAATATAATTTCTGACAGTGTGACAGGAATAAGGAATAGTCCCCTCTCGGAATTGAGTTCTTAGGCTAATCATCCATGATTATAGCCTTGCAAGCCAAAATACACTCCATGTGAAAGAGGTTGTTTTCATCTGCATGCTGCAACAGAACGACTGGCTGACAGTGTTACCTATTCTCCTGAGGGCTCTCTCTCTCCTTCTGCCTCTATTCGACTGGCCGGCAACAGGTCTTGTAGCCCCCAGGGACTGTCCTGGGAGACCTGGACAACATTGGCAGCAGGCAGCTTAGCGGTGTCATTTCGCCGCGGTACGCCGGACAAAAGCATCTCTTGTTGTCGCAAGCTGTTTGTGGTGCTGCTTTCCCAGTCCTGCGGAAAGGAAAGGACAGCCAGTGACCAATGCCAAACAAACCTGCTCCAACTCACCTGTGCAGTGAATGTGGAACCGAGTGACCCAGATCTGGATGGAAACCATTGCAAATATTTCCCAGCAAGGTCTGTGGAAGAAACATTTAACAGGGCCTCTCAGCAGGGAATTTAACTAACTGTAAATGACTTTGACTCCCTTTAGTTTGTGTCATCTGTTCCTAAGCTGTAGTAAACAGTCACTTTGCCATCAAACCATCCAGCACGTAGCTCAGTGCATTCCTGGGTGGGTAACAAAACTTCAGTGCTTTGGACGATTTTGTGTTCATCTTCTCACTTTCAAAAGAATGACAATGACTGGGTGACTAGAGAGAGTTGAATATGTTTATTGCCTCGTCCGTGCAGCACTGAGCAAACCTCTTTTGCCCATACTACAGCTCAGTTTAGAAGCGAAAGCCATGCTGCAAATATTTGGCTTGGCCACAGAAATCGAATTATATTGGCACAGAAAGGCTAGAAATAAAAAAACGGCAACCTTGGGAACAATTATGCAAAGTGAAACGCGGTTAAACCAAGTGCTACTGGTTTTCCATTCCGTCCAAAAGGGGAGAAAAAAGGGGAAAGTTGCTTTTGCAGAGTGTATCCACCTTAATAAATATGTTGAAGCATTTATTCTTTCTGTGGCAGTTGTTGCTATAGCTCATTTCTGTAGCTTTGTGTAGCATCTCTGGGTTTCACACAGCCTTAAATGTGAACACATCTTAGAGAGAGTTCATTCATGTGAACCCAAAGCTGTGGTGACTTGATGGTCTATTTCAACCACAGATGAAAACCCCAAAACAGATAGCATTTAATAAATGTTCCTTTTGTTTCCTCAAAGCATTTTATGCTTCTGACTACATAATCAACGTCATTTGGAATAAACAGCAATCAAGTCTGCTTCTACAATGAAAAATGAAAACAAGATGATTTATGCGTGTGTTAAAGCATTTATTTGTTTTATTCTCTCAAAGTTACTGTAGAGCAATAAACAGAGGTCAGCAGTATGATGTGATAGCTCATAACTCCAGTCACACTACTATATATTAATGTCACATATTGTTGCTGTACATTATTGCAGTGCTGGGTGTGGCAACTTTGACTGTTATGTTTTACATTGATAATATATGCAAAACAAAATATATATATCCAAAAAACTCTCTCTGCAACCTCCAGACAGGATATAAAGACTCCCTTTTAGACAGACTGACAGAATAAACTGCAGTAAAAGCATATGTATGTATTACTATGATAATATGCGTACACATCAGTCACTGAAAGTACAGTATGTATTTATGTGATATACATTTACATCACCTAAATTCTGATAATGGCCCACTCTCATTGATGCCCCACCTGCACAACACAGGAAACTGTGCCGCTGTCACTGACACAAGCCCTAATGCGGCGAGCCAGCTACCTAGCTAACCATCATGCAAACCTTTAAGCCAGCTTTGTTTGCTCACAGCTGAGGCTCAAAAGAAAGGCAGGGCCGGTGCAGAAAAGGGCCAGCTTTGACAATTTTCACACAAAGAGAGCACTGTTGGTTAACAGTGAGCGGCCTGTTTCTGGGAGGTTTGCACTGTTCCTGGGGCCCATTTCATGGAACAGTTAGCAAGGCCAAAGGCAACCCCGTGGACTGGAGTGATAGTTACGGCCTCCGGGGCCAAACCTGGGTCTGGCCCTTTTGCTTTCTGCTCTGAGGCTTTCACAAAGCTGCCTGGGGGACGCTGGGTACTGCAGGTGTCCTCTCATAAAGGCCTGCTGCATCACATGGGCTGGTGAACTGACTGACTTGGCATGTCTGGAGGTTTTTCCCCCCTCACCACAGGTGCTAGAAAATCAAGACTATAATGAGCTTCCTTATAGTCAGTGTAAGACTGGTTGAATTATTGGTCGAAGTCATGAGTTCTGTATTTTCATAATGTCACTGTATGTGATTAACTATCTGTGAATAAGCAGTTAGTTCTTTATCAGTCAGTTTTAATGGTGTTTATGGTTGTCAGTGATGTGTGTGTGGATTTAATAAGAATGTGGTTGGCTCCGGTGGTCTTGAGTGTCAAGGAGAGTATGGTTGACTTATTCAGGTTAAAGCAAAACAGCCCAAGCAATTATTAATGGACAGATTAACATTAAAACATAACACGAGCCTCAGTTTGAGAAACTGGCACTATCCATCACTCTGAGCTGGTCTCTAGCCAGATCGTTAATTTCCTTCTACCTCCCAAACCACAGTATCAATGTTTGAGAGGATGCTTCCTCCAGCTGTAACTGAATTTTCAAGCGCTATCAAAAGGAACACTCTCAAACCCTGACCCTTGATTTGATTTAGCTGTAATGGGATGGAGAACCCATATATATACAGCTTGCGTGGAGAGAAGGAGAAAGAGGAAGAAAACATGCGAGTAAAGACGAAAGAAAAAGAGATTAATATCCAGGCTTCTCTCCTCCTGACCACAGAGTGGGCATAAAGAGCCCGTCGCCTCATTGATGTCAACCCTAGCTGTGCCTGTCCTGTAGTTTTCAGTTTGGTTTGGACAGAACAGGCGGCCTGGCCTACAGGAGTTGGGAGGACAGGGCGCAGGCTTTCCCACATCACTCAAGGGCCTCTGATAGGCGGTCGCACGGGCCGATAATGACAGGGGGAGAGATTTAGTATTAAAGTCTCCTCTGCTGCCTCCTCTGCTCCTGTCTGACGTCAGATTGTTAAATACGGGGATGAGAGCATGGCATGGCCTATGGGGAAGGGAGTTAGACCTGTCTTAAGTATAGAGCTTTGTGTGAGAGAAGCCTGGCTGTGTTCCATTGGACTGTTCTGCGCTGCACAGAGCAAGGGGGAATTTGGGATCACAGTCAATCATTAAAGGGATTAGCATTTCCATAAATATGAATTCAAGGTAAATGGTGATAAGATTGAAGGCGGAGGGACCTTCTACTAAAGTAATGACTTATTTAAATAGCTTTGAATTCACTGGGTGAACTTTGGGTTAGAAATACAATCATATAGGCCAAGACTACCAGTAAAAAATTTCTCTGTAGTCTTTAGTAGTTCGGAAGCCCTGGCTTGCCATCTTTTGAGACGTTTAACCACCATCCCACATACAATATTGAGGGTTTTTCCCTGGTTATTTGTAGAACATTTGTAATATTTGAGTTTATGACTAATGAACTTGGAAAGCCTGGGAAAGGAAAACTCGATGGCTGAAAATGTCATATACTCACAAGTAAAAGACCTCATTGTCTTTGCCAGTTTGCAACTCAACCGTACAACCAATACCCACAGCAGCTCGGCAACATAAAAGCAACCGAATACTGCACCTGCACCCGCAGATCATCACACCATTGTGGCATTTAAAGAAAAGGCCTCAGTCCAGCACGCCCCCTGACCTTCTCCAGCTAACATAAACTAATTACGGTGGCTCTGAAAGGACTGGCCTACCATTGGATTAATCAGCCTCCACAGATCTGGACTGTGCAACTCTGCTCTGTCCTGTTCTCCCCTCTAAAACCTCATTATCTCACGTTTTCAAAGGAGCGCCGTGGCAAATGGAAGCGGCTGAAGGGATGGAGAAATGGAGGAGGTGGTGGTGCAGGAAGGGGCTTCCCCAGTTCCTCTCTTCTCGCATTGGGCTCAGAAAGGAAATGTCAAGCGTGAAGCTCTAAGAGTGGTCAGTACTGCTCAGTCCAGTAGGCAGCACAGAGGGGGCCTTTGTCCACCATCACTTAGCGCCAATTACAGCCCGTCAAAATAGTTTTTCTGCTGTGGGACGACGTGTTAATGGGCCCGGTGTTGGGTGTGAGGAGCGACCTTGTCCACACACACCAACCAGGGGTCAGGGGTTAATAGGGCCCCTCTGATGTGGCGGATGAGATTTTGGCAACCCTTAGCTTGTGAGGGAATGCCAGGACAAAGCCTGTAGAATGTGATACAATTAGGCGGACAGCTAGCCATCCTGAATGGAGTTGCTCAGGAGAAGTGGGATGGCTGCGTTAGCTAGGAGCAGATGGGCAGACGGACGCTAGCCAAACAGGTGCCTTGGAAGGTCAAAACCCCTCCCAAATGCAAAAGAGGACCCAGGTGAGGACACAAACACCAGCCAAACTCAGGGCTATTCTTGAATTGAGCAGCAATTAAAAATCCTGTTGAACAAATGACCGCTCTTCTGGACACAAAAAAGGTCTCTTTGTACTTGTGAAAAGGTCATAGACCATCCAGTCTTCTGCAGCAGTTCCCATCACAAATCCTGAGCCCATGTAGCTGGAGCTTGGCTCAGACAGAGGATTGGGCCAGCAAGCCTGTAGGTCGCCCTCAGCCAAACTTGGAAACTGTTTGCTCTCCAATATGAGAAAGTGAACTTGGCACAATTTGCGTCTGACCTATACTGTGTTTCCTGAGTTTAAGTAATCAGCGATTATCTGATTCAAGATGAAAAAGTCCTGGCAAAATTAAATGTTCATAACATTGAATTGTGCTACGTGTTTGGTCTGGGCATGTGAGCACAAAGCCAGACCTCCGTTTACACCGTAAGTGTGGGAACCGCACAAATGCTGAACTACCCATGCGCCCTTAGAAGGCTCACAACACTCTGCCAGGGAGAGCTGGAGATTTTTGAAAAAATACCACACTGAGCAAATTCAACCACATGCAAGCCTGTGGGAACTAGCGGATGACATCTAGCCGCATATAAATACTCTCAAAATACTTTCTGGACTTATTGGTGTACAGTTTGTTAACCTTACCCAATCCCCTTGGAAATGGCAGTGGTGATCTGGCCCCCAGCTTCATCCAGTTAATGTTGAAATAAAAGAGGTGATTGAACTCAGCCTCCAAATTGGATTTGTTTAATCTGCATCAAGTTTGAACATCCTGTGTAAACACAAGCGTGTGCAGATGCCGGAAACGCCACGGCTGGAAACGTAAATGCCCGTGGTTGACTCTGGCAGAGAATCAGAGGAGCAGAAGGGGAATGAGGCCTGAACAGAGGCTGGAGAACGTTCATTGTTACGAGAAGGTCAAAGGCTGCTTCTTTACTTGACAAATGAGTACGCTGACATTGTATGGATTGATTAGGAGTGACATGGTGGCAAGGATTGAAAGATTATTTTTTTAATAATTTTATAATTGGCAGAAAGTAACACGGGTCTTATTACATTCGCAGCCTCTGGGAACAGAATATGCAACCTCTCCTCGTAACCCTTACACCAAATTCTACTTGGCTAAATGATGTGGAAGCAAAATTGAATAAACACAAACATCATTAGGAGTTCATGTGTTCCAGTTAAACAACCCTTTGGTTAGACTCTCATTTCCTTAATGGCTTTGCAGCTGTATTTCACCCTTGTGTTAAGTCACAAATCATTGGCAACCAACATGGTTTCTTTTGCCTTGTTTTCCTCAGAGATAAGTGAGAATATGACTTCGCCCCGATAGGATTTATTTGCCTTACAGCAAAGGCTGCACCCCTTCGAGCCCAACTCATTAGGGAATGTGTTTTGGGGAAGGGGGGAGAAGTGAAGGTCACTAGAGGTTAATTCCAATCGCAGTGCTTCCTTGAAGCAGCATGACAGCATGTCTCCTCTGCTCATGGATTGGATGAGTTCTTGGCTATCGTCTGGCTTCATGACAGTGTGTTCAGGATTAAGTACTTTGCTCACACATTTTCCCCCATATTTTCCTGTATGTATTGTGTTAATCATTTATGGAATTTACACAGTTTACACACAATTGTCTGTTGTATTTAGTTAAATTTATTTAGGACAGTAATGGCTGCAACTGCATTAGGATTGTGGTATTAAGTCTGCCACAACAAAGGCAATTTCTGTGAACCAAATTCTAAACCTAATTTGGATGTTTTGACAGTTTTATGTGATTTATCACCTCCAGTGTCTGGGAAGGGTTGATGTGTTGATGTGATTGTGCTGCCCTTGTTATAGCTGTTGTCTTTTATTGTTTTCTTCAGCACAAGCTGCTGCTTTATGACTTACCAAAGTATACACCTTGATCTTCAGAAAAGCAAATAGTTAAAGGGGAAGAATGAAAGAGATGGAGACAAAAGAATGACCACAGAGTGGTGAAGACATAACAGCAAAGAAATAAAGAAAGTATTGAAAAAGAGAGAAAGAATGTGTGATGGAATGAAAAATAAGAATGAAAGGAAGAAAAAAGAAAACAAAGACAGGCGAGAAAGAGTGAGATGTGGGCCATTCATAAGCAGACTTCTCCAAGGGATCTCGGGCCAGCACACCTGCTACTATTCACTTCAGAGGAAATAGACACTCTGTGGAAGAGAGGCTCTTGGCCTCAGGACAAAACCGCTGCAGCGCCAAATTAGAAACAGGAAGGACTGTGGGTAAGGCTCAGATTAAAAACGCACTCCCCACATGGACTCAATATACTGCAGCCCTGATCCCGCTCTGGAAACCCAAAACCCAACAGCACTATTTTATGTCCCAGTCAACAGAACGCCCGCTGTTTGCACAGTGACAGTACGAAGATTTAGTCCAATGTAAACCCCCGAATGTTGGTAAACTGCGGCCTAAATGCTGCTTCTTCTAATGAGGAAAATAAGCTTCTAAGTATACTTGCTGTATCCTTTGAGTAGTGCAGCACAACTGCATTTTCACCAAGATCACCTTTTCATATTCAGGTGGCGATATATTTTATATGAGAGTAAACTATGTGGATGTTAAAGAAAACCAGCCTGGAACTGACTTCCTTTTCTCTTGCCTTTTCTGGTATATACCATCCAATAGTTAGCAGATCCAGACAATGCGATGCTCGTGTACACTCCAAAAGGGAGGACACAGTGTTCAGTTTCCTGCCAGTAGAATAGCTAATATTGTCACCAGGACTCGCATAAGAACTAATGATCCATAACACACTCTATAAAGAAGTAAGGCTAGCAAGAGGTCTGGGAAAGTACCACAGAAGGAAATGAATATTGATATATGCCTGCTGCCTTCCACTTGCGACCCTTGACCTCACACGGGTTTCTCCTCTGCTTACGGGAGCTGTAAGGCATTTCCTGCTCATTCACTCATTCATGTACATACGCGTTCAATCTGAGGGAGAAAAGAGCAAAAAAAAAGGAAGGTTGGTTTAGTAAAAAAAAACATAACTTTCAGCCCAGGATAAGGGAAAAAAGTATTCACTCATTCTCATACAATATTTCCATTTACTCATAGGCCTGTCCAAATAGTGTGTTCCCCTCAATCTATCATTTTCATTGTGGTCAGCGACGGTAGAAAGGTCTACTGTAATTATTCCTACAGATATTGAGGACATCTAGAGGTTGTTTCTCGTCACTGGAAAACCAAACTATTCCCGTCTCATAAAGGTTTTTCATTACGTGAACCTCTGTAAGGATTCATAACAAGCAACTGAATGCGCAGACGCAAGGAGGCAACAAAAGCACATAGTTGTTTCATAGAGGAAAAAGAAAATTTCTTTTTAAAATAATCCAGTTTTGGGACTGAATCCATGTTCCATCCACCGCTGTCCTCTTCCTCTCATGTCTGTTTGATGTGCCTTACTCTGCGAGCCTTTGCCTCACAGAGGAGGTCATCACTGAAGCTATGAAGGGCCACATTCACCACAGGTCCTCTGACTGAAGTCTGAGCCAGGCGCGTTGATGGATGTACACACATAAACACACACACATGCATGCATATGCGCGTTACGCCAGATGGGGAGCAGTGCTACTCCAAGAGGAAAACCTGCCATGACATCACCCAGGGGAGTGCAGGTGCAGGGCCGGGACAGGAAGTGAGTCACAGGAAGCTTGGTGAGGCAGACTTTGCCATGCCAGTGACAGGCTGTGGGAGAGCGGGGTGAAGGACTGTGTTGAGTTCCACCTCGTTGCAGGACTAGCTGGGGCCCCTAGGTTGTGGACCTACTCATAAACAGGAATCTCTCATATCCCTCTATAATCAACTGATGAAGCCTCCTTTGAAAGTGTTTCCCTTCATAAGCAAGATGTTTTACAACAATTGTCATCTCCCTTATGAAAATTACATGATTGTTCTATAATTTAGCGTTGACAATGTTGTATTGCATATACTCGATCTACGCTTTCCCAAGTATTTTCTGGCAATTTTCTAACCTGCCTTGCTCCATTGGAGGAGATGTGCGACAGATGTATGGACAGATGGATGATGGAGGAGATGGTGCGTGCGTCCTTGACAATGGCAGTCCAGCAGTTTATACAAAGCTTATTACTCTAATGAGAAAAGTGTGGGGAATGGGTTTGTCCCATACCACCCAGGGAAGGAGGGCCTGTTTCCCCCCGGTGCACTGCATCTGGAAGCAGCCTCCTGGTAATCTGCTCTAAGTACAAAAGGTTCAGCACCAGCTTGTTCTCATAGACCACCAAGCGAGGCCCTGAACTCCATAACAGGTCCCCTTTCATAGCTGGGGATAAACTGATGCATGGTGAACTGGGCTCTAGGGCTTGGGCGTCTCAAGGTGCATTGAAACGTTGAAACTTTTAACAATATACAGTATTAGTGGTAGCATTCTGTAATCCTAAACTGTTTAGACATGTACTAAAGAAGTACATGTTTACTTAATTTTGTAGGAGATGATTTCATGAATGAAAACTGAGCCATCAATCTTGTTTTATTTAAATATCTAGAAATAGGTACTGGTATGTGTTTTATGTGTGTGCAAGACAAAGGGAACGGGCGTCTTCTGTTTTACATCATAGCAGTTTGGCATTAATCATGTATATGTATATTATGATATTGTCTCCTCTGTCCTGTCATCAGATAAGACCGTAACTTTAGATCTTCCTTTTCATTGCCAGCTCTGAATGTGAATGTCACTGTTTTGAAGTATGCGTGCGTGGTAATTTACTGTGCCTAAGACTGACATTTATTTAACAGGCATGCATGGGGATGTCATGTAGCTCCCCTTTGATTGATCTCTTCACTTCCTGTTACAAAGATGGAGGCTGCTCCCGTAACCACACGGCCCCTTTCAAGCTTGGCGTGTAGGAGACGCCCTTCGGCGAGGTTCCAGGATCTGTCGGGTTTACCCTTCACCCCAAACCTAACTGTAACCATCAGAGGAGTAAACACGACACTGACCTTAGATCAGTGTCTACAGGCAACTCCATCCTCGTGCCTGTTAGCCCATATGTGGCCCATATGGAATTCCTTCCTGTATCCTCTGTGGAAATGTGTTAGTCCACAAAGTGCAAGGTACACATCTTGAACTCGACTCTTGTTTGATCATAGTTAAAGAATATAATGAACTGTCATCACTATTTTCTCTCACTCTATTAACTATTTTAAGCAAAGAGAGTTTTGCACACAATATCCATATACAATGAGTTATTCCAAGTCCTTAAACAAGAGAGAGGCCAAATCATAAAGCGGTCATTTGTACCTCAACTGCTCTCTATCATCCATTTATAAATGGCATACATTCTTGTCCATTCTATAGGATTTCATTGCCTTGTTCCCCAGAGTATCATTATGGCAGACATGCTTATAACTGTGTCCGATACCTTAACTGCAACATTATTCTGCTGTGAGTATACGGCTCTATAATCGTCTGTTCCACTAAGTCCCAGCCAGAAGTAATGATTTCAGCATGTCACTCCAGGCCAACGCCACTGTAATTGCATGGATGATTAGCTCTTGCTATAATGATAGTAGCAGGACATAGTTCAGGAGCAAGTTAGCTATAGTTTTTATCAACGCTGTAGTCATTTCTGACATGCCTTTTATGATGTCAAAGCACCAACTTTTAAAAAGTAGTACATCTGTAGCACATGCTCCCTTATAAGATTTGATTCATATGTGCTCGACGTACGCATGTGGGAGAATGAAAGGTTGTATATATGTAAAAGTACCATCATCCGTGCAGTCACTCTGGAAAAGCAATTTCCATATTTGCTCTGCTCCTGAATCTGTGGACGCCCGTCTGTTTGATGTGTTCAGAGCTGCAGCACAGATGCCACAGTCTTAGCTATGCTGGACGTCATCTCACTGGCTGTTCTCGGAATACAGAAAAAACACCATATGCACCACCTCTAAAATTAGTGTGTGCAGCACACGAAGAAGAAAAGATCCAAACTTAGCAGAGGCTCTAAAGTGGCCGATGTCTCTCTTCACTTTTCTGCATTTTCGTGTCCCACCTTGGCGTGGAGCCAGTTGAGATCTCATGAGCCCTCTGTTTCATCAAAGATACACGGCACACCGCATACTTTCCAATTCTGCGCCGGCCAGAAATCTGGAAATCTGATTTTATAAGCCTTACGATTTAGGTTGTTTGGAGCTGCAGCTAGTTTTGGTGTGGTTTGCTGCGCACCAAACAAAAATGAATGAGCCCTGCCATGCTAGTAGGTCCCAGCTTCCAGTGTTATGCTCATCAGTTGTGTGGCTGCTCTGTTGTGTGTTTGTGCGTAAACAAAGGCAGCGAAGGACACCTTTAACTGATTTACCAGATGTTCGTGGAGAAGGAAGAGGAAAATCTGTTTTCTGAGAGTGACTTTGCAGAGGTCTGTGTAGCAGGTGAAGAGAGTCTTGCCAAGAACACATATCTCACAGTAGTGTTTTTATAGCTTAATCATGAAATTCACAAATCCAATTTTTAGCTCATCATCAGCTCTTTGGGGCCATAAAAAGATGGATCCAGGTTGTGGCATAAATCGGATAAAAACAGAACAGAGGCTCAAATGGCGATCTCGGTTTCAACCAGTGGCTGACAACACTTAAAGCAGCTTGAACGTGCTGACGTGATGAGCCTGGAAGTCAGTCAGTAAGGGCAAAGATAATAGGTCCTTATTACTTTGACCCCTGACCCGTCCTCTTAGTGAGAAGTTTAGAAGTGGTCCCTTAGGAGCTGCCTGATACTAACATGGCTCTAAAATGAGAACCCCCAGAGTGTGAAGGAACACTGGCCAAGTCATAATACAACTGGAACCTCAGTTCAGCTGGGAAGTGGTGTGGGAGGGAAGTTTCAGGAGCGCTGCCCATGTGTCACCCACCCTGGGAGCAGTATTTCCACCCAACCCAATGAAAGCTTTATGGACTTAAACTATAAAGGCACTAAATCTAACACTTTTTTTTTTAAAACAAAAAAGTTTCCCCAGTCCCTCTCTTACTTATTACTTTTGGAACCTGTGGCTGAAACATTTTTTGGGGGTTTTGCGTATAGATTTTTATCAAGTGTTCATTAAGTGTGCCAACAAAGTGACTTCCTCTGAAAGTCCATTAAAACGGTGCTGCTACTGGCAGAAATATGTGCAGCTCATGTGCAGGGTTGCGGTATGGAGAGATCTGCAGAGGAAAAAATGGACACCAGATGGGACCAAATGGGGGGGCGGAGATGCAAGGTAGAATAAAATAACACATGCAGGAGATTGAAACTGAGATGTGGTAGGAAGTGTGTGTGTGTGTGTGTAGCTGCGTGTGCATGTTATGTGGGTATAAAATAATAAAATAGTTGCATCATCTAGACTGCATGGACACAGTTGGAGGATAAGAATGGATGAACAGACATGATCTGAGGCTCATGGGGGAAAGAAAAGTGACATTTTGTTGTTTTCACAGCCCCTGAATAAAATCTCACGGCCCCTTCTAAATGTTTTGATTTACATTTCCTATATAAGCAACAAGCGTATCTTTGTTCCACGCACATTTGTTTTTTGAAGAGAAAAAGCCCACCAGGAAACCCTTGAATAGATGATTGAAAAAACAACCACGTCGGTTTTCCATGCGAGCGCATGCATGTGTCTGAGATTGAAAACCAACATTCCACGGTCCCGATGTGCGCTCACATAAAAACATTCTATTTAGAGCATTTTGAGCTGCCTTGTGATCCCTCCAAACCCTTTCTAATGCAAACACAGCAGAAAGCGCAGTCAGTTGAACTCCGCAAAACTCTCTCCTCCTCTGTTTCTCTTCTCTCTCTCTCATTATCTGATCTGCTATTGTGGCTGCACTATAAATTCTCAACCATGGCTTTCTGGAGCAGTTTTACTCGGTTCACTTTCCTTTAGATGTTGCATTGTTTGCTTTATACTGCAAACATTACAGTACTCTCGTGTTTTGTATGTGTTGCTTTGGCCAGCCGGCTGTCGTTGTTGTCATGGTGAATAAAAGTAAAAAAACTATAAGGTATTTGTTGCAGTTGTAGGGTTGTTTAGTAAAACATTCCTGTTTTTGTTTTTTGTTTTCCTTTTTTTTAGTGCCGGAACACAACGGAACACAAAAAGGCAGCCAAACTCTGAAGTGGGAAGACGCTGTCTGAGCATGTGCAGTACGTGGACAGGTGCAGGTGTGTATTTGTTTATCTGTATTAATTTGTGCCAGTAGTAGTCTTTTCTTTTTCTTTTTTTTCTTTTTTTTGCTGAGGACCTGTCGGTATGTCTCTCCGCCAGAGTTTGCAATCTTTCCTTCTCAAATCTCACCATAAATAAACCCTGTGCCCTGTCAGACCTGCCACAGGAGCGCCGCTTTCACTCTTCTTTTTTTTTTTTCTCCATATGATAATATTGGTTGGGAACAGGATAAACACAGGAGTTAGCTTTTGGTAGAGACTTCCCAGGGTTCTTTGCAGTGACATGTAATGCATAAAAACACACTCTGCTGTTTTTCTAATCCCCCCGTGGGAGTCTATCACATACGTGGGCATGTAAATTGTCCTGTGACCCTACACCGTAATACAGTTCATTACACCACTGACCCAGTCCTGTCACTTTGCTCTCTAAACTACTATTGTTGTTGGTCTCCAGTTACATTTACCAAAATAGTTCAGTGCTTGGTTTGCAATCAGTGTAGGGTGAACTCCTTGTGTTATATTTTTGCAGGTAATTTCTGTCAGTTTGAAAGCTCATGTTCAGCCACACATGTTGCGCGCTCAGTCCCTTCCGATACATGCATCAACGAAAGGCCGCTTCAGTCGTAGCCGATCCGAAAACTGGAAGTGACCACGTATTATTTTTTTTCACGATAAATACACATTATTTATTTACAAATAAAGTGGTTATAATAGAAATAAATACAAAATAAAAATCTGAGCATTATACTTCATGTGGTATTGCACCCATTTCAAAATGTACATCAGAAATACATTTTCAAAACCAGTAAAGGAATATTCCTTTGATTAAAATATTTATTTTTCCCAACTTTACGTAGACATAAATATATTCATATATAGTTTTTTTCTTCTTCCACAATAGCTCTGTTTTTTGTCTCTTTCATATAAATAAACGTCTTCATTGGGAAACCGGGTGTCCATAATAACCTCTGATCTTTTTCAGTCTCTCTTGCCCACTCTGCTTTAATGTCCGTAACACCAGTTTCTCACCGGCAGCCACATCCCTCCACCACCATGTCCTGGTAGTTTTTCAGAATGACTTTCTCATATTCATCCAGGTAGAGCAGGGAAATGGGACTGAGTTCAGTGGGCACGCAACAGGCTCTGGGGATGTTTGAGTTGACTGAGTTGACAAGCGTCTGCACGATGGCATGATTGGTAGAATTGAGGTGGTCTGCTAGGGGGAAAGGACATTCCCCATGGCAATAAAAGGCATGGTAGCCAGGGGGTGCCACTATCCACTCATTCCACCCCACATCACTGAAGTCCACATACAAGGCATGCCTCTTGCAGCTTGCCTTGTGCTGGTGCTTCCTGCGTTGTTTGCGTAGGGTTGCCTGCCTTTTTTCCCGCGTATGGAGTACTGAGTCCCCGCGGCCGTCGTGGCCGTATGTCACCAGCAGGGGCCGAGCCTGAGGCCACGAGTCCTGGTCCTGGTGCAGGGACCGGCTCACCCTAACATGCCTACTGCGTCTCTGGGCATGCTCACCGTCCTCTCCCTTCTCTGGGTGAAGCACCTCCACCATGAAACCATGATTGTGGCCCTTCCCAGAGCTCCACTGAGATACAGCAGGACTGACATCAAAGCTTTCCCAGCGGCTCAAAGAGTCCTGCACCAGCCGAGTGTCCAGCAGACGTACCAGAGGCTCCGCACCATGACTGGAAGGAACTCCGAATATCTCATAAATGTTGATGCGGTGCAAGCCACCGGCGGGAGCTCCGGCACCAGTGCTGCTGTTGTTGGGTGTTGCAGCTCCCATGACCTGGTCCCTGTAAATGCGTAGCTCTGCAGAGGTGATGAGCTCCTCATTGGGGATAGAAGTGAGGTTGAAGTAGAACTGTTGGGTTGTTTTGCCTTTGAGGGCGGCCAGGGCTTCCATAGACTCTACAAAGGACAGCAAGAGAGACAGCCACAGTGTTAGATGATGTGGTGTGAAATGCATACCAAGGATAACGCAAAGATTTCACACATGGTGCAGGAAAGAGAAACAACATCTATGATTGAAGCCTGGCTGGCTTCATGTTCCAATGTGGGCAAACAGTCCGTTTCTTTTGCTCTCTCACACACGCACTTCTACACCCACACATAGCTTACAGCGTTTTTTTCTGCGCAGCCAGCCGGGCTGCCACGTGGTTATAGAGAGTGCGTGTGGGCCATTGTCACAGAGGTATATCGCATATATAGACTCTTTGCATGTATGACTCAGTGTAATAGCAGGCAAATGCTCACTGTTATACAATACCATCATTAGTGTCAGGCTCGTAAAATTACCCGGCTAAATGTCAGGAGATGAAAGCAGCGCGCTTCCATCTATCGATAAGATCAAACGGGTTAGTCAGACCGCCTCAGGGTGGATCATTGGATGAAAAAAGATGTACCATATGCTGAAGTATAATCAAGGAGAAGTATGGATAGAAATCTGGAAGTCGATATAAAACTGCTTCAATAAATGTGAACATAAATGTCAACTCTTGCATTAACCTTTACAATACTTGCTACCTCTGAAATATTACTGGTAAATGCTGCAATGTGAAATTCAGTTGTTCATTCTAAGTGACTTTATAAAGACATATGATACTATTCATGTCTATTTTTTTGAGAGACAGATGAAAACTTTTTTTTATCAACAGGTAGAATGGAAATACTATCCTCTTTCATCCATACATCTGTTATGAGTGTCTGGAGGCGTATGAAAATCATGTACCGGTATATATACTTAAGTTCATTGGTATTCCCCTCTATAGAGTTCAGTAAATGACAGAAGCTTTAGTAAAAGCTGCAATTTTCTTTGAGGCAGTCCCACTTTGAACGCTTACTTTATGAAGATCACAGATGATGTATAGACGCACTTTTTAATCTGTTTGGTGCGGCAAAGTAAACACAAACTTTGAACTCTTTTGCTTTTCAAAGGAGGCATTTAGGAAATTCCACCATCTCATCCTAAACCTCCCTCCAGAGGCACAAAGACCTCAATTAGGCCCATCACTCCTCATTTGATGTGGGAAAGCCCCCTGTCTCTCGTTCCCTCTCCTCTGTCCCCAATCCTTCTCTTTCTTTCCCTCCTCAGCTCCCAAATCCCATTTTCCCTCTGTTCTCTCAGCCCCAAATCCTCTTTTCTTTTGGCCTTCTTCTCTGTCACTCTTTCTTGGTTTCTTTCTGCAGCAGTATTTTCTCTCTCTCCCTCGCTCCTTTGAGGAACGGCTGCGTGAACAAGTTGAGGCTTGTCAAAAACGTGTGAACCACAGATATGAGTGTATCAACATTCCTAATTTCTTTTTGTGCCGCATGCCAAAACAAAAGATAAAGGCTAATGTCGGGTCATTCATCAGGGACCTGTCTCTGGCAGCCACTTCCTGTGTAATAGTGGAAATGTTCTATTTGGCATGGAAAATGGTTATTTTTGAAAACTGATAGCAGTGAAACTAATTATCCCAGCGAAATGAATATCAGCCGGCAGATGTGATGAATGATCTGAGCCGTTTGCTTTGATGTGCTGCGCTTACATCTGTAGATACATGCTTATTATATGGAGTGGCCATCAATTGCACGTCTCTTGACACCGGGAAGATGGATAGCCCGGCAGCTCTGTTAGCATAGGATGAAAGAGCCAGGGGAACGTATGTAAACACAGTCTGAACACATTCGTAATGGCCAGCGGTGTCAAGGTGTGTTGGCCGCGAGCAGAGGTTTCCAGCAGTAGGCTGGGAGCAGTCACTCAGCCCAGCTGCCCAGGCCAGGGTTGTTTGTAGTGTGTCAGTGTAGCCACTTGGTGTCATTGCACTAGGCCTCTGGAGAGCACCCAAGCAACCACTCAACCACCCCTCTGACTCACCCCTGATGGAAACTTCCCCAGTCAAACACTTAGGACTCTGTATGAGGACTCTGTGTGGAGCCCCTATGGACTCAGTTGTGTGCTTTAAAAACTGGAACATGGACCATAGGAAGTTAAAGGTTAGATACAAAGTTGCTATATGTTTGAGAGTAAAAAAAAAAATCTTTTAGATCATTCACAAATAAACAAGGTTTAAATGTGTTTTTTTTTAGATTTAAAATAACCCACTTCACCAGCAACATGGAGCACATAGCGTCTAACTGGTGAACCACTGCGCTTTATTTAGTCTGCATGCACCATTATTATGTGAGCCTTATTCATTTGAGCAGCATACGTCGTCTTGGAAGTAAAATGAAGTTGAACTCAAACACTGAATTCAACAATCAGCGCGTATCCACCATATAAACTAAGTGAGCAATTATAGTGTTATTGGAACGTGCGTAATGGCGCACAGCACGGAGAGCGAAAGAGAGAGAGAGAGAGAGAGGGAGAGAGAGAGGGTGATTTGGAAAGAGTAAGGCGCGCTACCCCTCCTCTCTCCCCGTTACCTAGGACTAATTTCAGTCTTGTTAAAAATGACTCAGAATTCAGTCTGACACGATGACTTTGTCATAATGCGTGTAGGCATAATGTCACGTCGTGTGTTATTGAAGTAACAGGGCGATGACTATCACCTGCGCGAAGGCACACCGCCCTTTATCCAGGCCCTGTGGTGCGTGTCTGGAAAAACTGTTTTCAGAGCCCACGCAAACACCATCAATTATTAAGAAACAAATTACCCCGGGATACCACCGCCCCTTGATGTTTTTGAAGCCCGTGACAGCTGCGCCAGGGGGATGTTTGGTTAAAGGTTGCATCACTACATAGTACGAGGGTTAATTTAATTGTGCATGAGGCGCTTGTTTGTAATTCGCGTCACTGACTTTTAAGCAACTCCAAACTTTTTTAAGAGTTACAAATAACATGGGCGCGTGTCACCTGTAAATGACTAAACCTCCATAAAACAGCGAAGACTCTGAAGTTCAGCCCTGACGCACTGAGTCATGTTTAAATATAGGTTTGGGTCGTCTGAGAGAGCCGAGCAGCTCTCCGGCTGACAGGTAAAGGTATGTCACTAATACATACCTTCATGGTGAAAGCTTCTAATCGTGTTGGCCTTGCTGGCGGCTCTCTCTGCGTGCTTCCCCATGCTCTTGGGTCGTTTAGTGCTGTGGTCTCCGTTCGCTGAGTGCATGCGGTAAAGGTCCACCATGTACTGCGGCACCACGGCTTCCTTGCTCGGGGTCGGCCTGCGTCCCAGTCCAAACATATTGAGAAGCCGAAGCTCAAACTCGTTGAGGAAGCTGTCCGACTGCTCTGGGGTCTGCTTCCCGGACTCGCTGTATTTCCTCCGGCCGACCTCGGGGATTAGTCCCGTAGCACCTTCCAGCAACACCTGAGCGAGCAGCAGTACCATGAGAGAGCGGACCACGGCGACCATGATCAGTCAGTCCCTGTGGAGAAAGTTGGTTTCTGTCAATACACTGGCGCTGAGGTATTGACATGAGGTAGACGCAGCAGGGGCTTCACTGTAGCATTCCCCAGACTGCGTGTGATCCCCCCATACAGTCAGAATGACTGGAGGACAGTAGGCTAAACAGGGAAGACACCTCTTCTCTTTGAAGTAGAACAAACAAAAAAAGTGGGGCAGCCCCACCGGCAACAGCGCGTTTAAATGAAACAGAAGTTTAGTCTTAACATGAATTGAAACATGAAAATATCAAGGCGAGGGAGTTATGAAAGAGACGAACAAAAAGGACACGGAAAAGAGAAATCAAAGGGATTTGCAGGGGGGGAGAGAGGCTGCAGACATAAAGTCTCCAATTAGAAGAGATAAGAAATCATGTTCAGTGAAGTGATATGAAAAAGAAACGTGAGTCTGTGCAGCCCGAAGATCACAAGGAGCAATAAAGAAGGTTAGTGAGGAAAAGGGGGTTAGCAGCAACAGAGGCAGTCAGACGGTGCAACAAGCGTCTGTTTGCAGAGGCTTTGACGGTCATGTATAATCATAAGGGATAGAGTTACTTCAAGAGGCTCGCAGGTGTTAGATCTGACGTGCGTACCAGAGCCAGATGTAGCCCAGCACAGGACATTAAAAAAACAACAACTAAAGATCATCTTAGCTGCACAACATCCTAAGTAACAACTTTTTTTTTCTTTCCAGTATTCACTTTTCTCATGGTTTTTACCCGTGGCTCAACTTTTACGCACACACCCTATAATCATACATGGAGTGAGACATGTCGAGTCGTAGCTGTAAAGTTTCTTTTTCCCCCTCATGATCAACTTATGTTATAACCACTGACATAATTAAGAGTTCTTCTCGGCATTTCCTAACACTGAAAACAAAATCAATCTGTTTTTATTTTACCTGACGAGGAAGCGCTGTGTCCGGTCGTCGTTCCACCTTTGGGCTCCGATAAATTCCACATTAATTTGCGTTTAATCCACGTTGCTTCTCCTTGGGGGACCAAAGACAGCCCATGCCCTTCTCCGATCGCCTCTCGCACATATTCTCACCAGCTGCAAAATCGGGTTAGGTCTTGGTCAGTACGGAGAGGAGGGAGGAAAAAAAAAACTATGTTAAGTCTATGAGGAAGCGGTTTCGCGCAGGCATAACCGATCTAAACAATCTTGATTGAACATCTTAAAAAGAGAAATGACAAAAAAGCTGAGCGACGCTGGCTTTATTCTTTCTTTTTTTTGAGAGAGAGAGAGAGATAAGCGCACTCGAGTGTCGCTCCTTCGGACGTTGTTACTGCGAGTTGGAGAGCGCGTCGCCTCTCCTCTGTGCGCCACACCGTAGTGGTTCAATTGATTGGTGCCTGCTCTTCCCCCAGCGACTCCTTTTGTCGTACAGTGATGTCACTAAGGGCTGTCAATCATTTGTCCGCTAAAGAGCACCTCCCGCGGACCTCAACCCCCGAGGCTCCCAACTTTTTCATGACTAATGATGTCAAATAAACACACATTAGAGACTCAGACCCCCTCTCCTTATGATAAGATTTAGTCAGAAAGCCCCACAGGAAGATTTGGTTTTGTTTGGCTTAGGTCTTCTTTATAATTTATACTGTAGTAAAATGAAATTATTCCAAAAAATTCCATCGACCCCAATAGTCCTCAACAATTTTTGAGAGCCCTCTGCATATATATTTATATATATGTATATGTGTGTGTGTATGTATATATATATATATATATAGCCTATACAGTATAAGCTGTGTATATATTCCTCATTATAAATAACTCTTTCTCTTGCATCATTACATGTCCTGGAAATTCAGACTCTAAAATAAGTTGTAAAGTCAACAGTCAAAACCGGAGTGTTATTTTTTCCATACATAGCATAGGAATAGCAATCAACTGTTTGCTCAATGCTTCTAAATAACATCAAACTGGCTTGTTGCAGTCCCTAGGTGGTGTAATGTTCCTGTGAATTAGACCACGGAGCAAAAACATGTCAGGCCCTCCCCTGCTGTTTCATAAACAGACAATTGATCCAGAAGTGTTAATAGCTGGATCTAATGTGTTTAGTTTCCGGATCAACATTAATAGACAATGGTGTTATACCGTTGTTGCTTTAGTGGTTTTAAAGGATTAGACGCCGCAAAGGGACGCTCTCCTGGTGAACTCCGCTTTGTCTGTGTCCGACACCAGAGCTGACTTATAAATGTTTCCTCCCTGGCTGGATTACTTTTTTTATTTCCTTCCAGTTTCACTGCAGTTCATCAATATATCGGTGGCAGATTTGGCCCCGCTCTGTCTACAAGACACTGTGAGAGCCAAGTGAGAGAGTCTCGAGAGAAATCCCATCAATTTCCCCAAAACCTTTTTTTTTTTAAACTTCGCGCTAAGACAGAATCACATCTCCAAAGGCCAGTCAATATCGCTCATTCATGTGCTGTACACTCTGTTAAAGGCACGGATGTGCAATGCAACCTTTGCCGCATTGCTTTTCATCCTTGCAGGGTGTAGTCGAAGCGTTAATGTTTGGGTCATCTCCATAAGAAAAGCCCCCATTGATTCCCTCTAGTGACTTCCATTAGGTGATGATGGTGTGGCAGGCGGCTGTGTTTTGGCCAAAGCACTGAGCCTGTTTTCTTCGCCAGATAGCAATAGATTAAATCCTGCAGAGATCACAAGATATCTTTGTCTCCTTTTGGGACAATAACATTTTATGAGGGATAATCCCAGATCATCCACTTAGCAATTAAAATACAGAGAGAGGCCCGTGGGTGCGTGCCGTTGCCTGAGTGGCCTTCCCCTTGCTGGATCCAAGCAGTTCTAATTCCATACTTTTCTGGTGCTACTTGACATTGTGTTTTTGCTTTTTGTTTATATCCTTAAATCAGTTAAGAGTGATTTACGGCACGACATATAAATATACATTCTGTCCAAATCCAGATAACTTTACTCCAGTCTTGTTCATTCATTTGTTAAGATTTCCTCTATTGTCATTATAATCTGTAGGCAGCGATAGTTGGGTCTCTGCTGTTGCCAAAACACAGCTTGGTGAAGGTAGTGCACTAAACCCAGGGAAAAGCTGCTCAGCATTTAGATGCTGGAGATTGGAGGCCTCAGACAAGGAGATGTGAGTGCCTTTAATTACCCAAGTGAGAGGAGGAGAAAGAGAAGGTTTTACTGGATGATTTCAAACTCTTTTTCTTTGTGCTTGCATTTTCATCGAATTAGCACGTAAAGATGTACTTTTTGAGTGCACAGACATGGACATATTGTGTTTCTTGGCACAGCTTCTGTCAGGCTAGTAGAGAGGAATGTCTAGCCAAGGCTGTTGAGGGACTTGATCAGGCGTTGCTCAGAGTGGTTTGAGAAGATCACGCAGCTCTGATACGGCACATATCATTGTTTCGAGCCAGATACATTGAGCTTATCAAACTGCTGTGGCTGATCCAATTACATGCTGATTGAAAGGACAACATCACCAGAGTGAAACCCTCGCGGCCAGAGAGCGCAGACAGAGATATATTATCTGGAACGCAAATGAACGACCAGCTGAGAGAGATGGGAGCTCTCCCGAGAGGTTGAACTGTGACTCACGCAGCAGACAGTGCTAACCCAGCCTAACCTCCGCCGTTTCTACTAGCATCATTATTTCCTTCCAGCAAGCATTTGTTTGTTTGTGATAGCAGTAAATAGTCTCAGAAAGTTACAGAATTAAACACGGAGGCCCTCTGCTCATCTGAATCACCTCAGGGCCTCCTGACATTAGGACAGCGGTTTACAAACTTTTTCTGGCGATACTTTAAGGCGCTTTACTACACTGACCCACTGCTTATAGAAAAGAGAAACATTACTCAGTTGAAAATGCACTTCTGTCAAAACAAGTGCATATGCTGCACAGGGTTTCCCACACAAATTTCTGTATGCTATAAGCTGTATTTCTTTACTGTACATACATTCTTGAGGAAGTATTTCTTTTCGGGGCTGCAAGTAAGAAGCATTGAAGCAAATTTCAACCAGTTTTAAGCTACACCAGAGGTGTCAAAATCATTTAGTTCAGAGGCCACATACGACCCAATTTGTTTTTAAGCTGCAGGCCAGACCAGTACCATAACAGCATAATTATCTATAAATAACAACGACAGATTTTCCTCTTTCTTTTAGCACAATGAAGTACAAGTCCATTATGAAAATGTTGTTTACATCTAATGAACTATTCTTTTACAGAACATTTCATGAACAATCTAAAATTTCATTTGACAAGTACCATTTCAGCATGCTGCTCTGTCTTTAGTGCTCTGTCCGCTACTCTTAATAAAGACTGGCTATAGGAATAGCGGTCACTTTTATTGAAAACTTGCAGTTAATATCTTTGCAGAATTATGCCATGGACCAGATTAGACCCTTGGGTGGTCCGGTTTTGGCCCGTAGGCTGAAGGTTTGACACCCCTGAGCTAAGTATTTTGTTATCCCTCACAGGAATCTTTCAGAGTCTCCCATGACCCATTGGTGGGTGGAAAAACAATGCCGTGGAGCATCTGTACATCCTCATAACTATTATTTAACTGTAGACGGTCGTTATCAGATTAAACCGGTGTTCTTGGAAATCCTCTTGTCCCAGCAGCACGGACTAATGCTGGCAGTCTCTGGTCCGACCCCTGAGGCCTCCAGTCTGGGCTTGGGAACAATAAAACTGAAATTTTAGCAGACCTGCAAACACCGTCCATGGAAAACCCTGCGTCATGCCTTCAGTTGACTCTTTTTTCATCATAATTTACTGGCCTTCTTTGACATGTTGAAGACAGTACAAGTCTAAAGTTGAGGTTAGTGGAACTATTATGAAACACACAGACCCTTACCTGTAAATGATATATTTTTCGAATCATTTGAAAGTCAGATTTCTTCATCGCTATGTTCCAATCATCTGCAGTAACCAAAAGAATAATATACAGTAAACCACCATTGTGTACTTTTTGCTTCATCTAATGGATGTATCTTTTTCTTGCATGGAAACCCCCTTAAAGGAGAACAATGTGTAACACATGACTCTTATAAGAAAAGTATAATGAATCTATTGACGAGGAAGTGTTGGAGGTCATCTGAGGGAGGTGAGGATAGAATGTGTTGTTTTAATACGCAGATCCAGACGCACAGGAGAATACACGGCTTATTGTCCTCGGGTCCTGTACGTGCTCATTTTCTTTGCATGCTGCAGTGGGTGCCCCGTGCATGTGTCCGTCTGCACATGCTGGTGGTGGATGTGGATGGAGCGGCCTTCTCTTGTCATCACGCACATTCCCCGAGTCAGTGGGCAGACAGAACCCCCGAGATGACACTGCAGATCCAACCATTAGCCTTTCACCTGCTGTTAACAGTAGCTTGGCCAGACACGGGGCCCGCATTCCTCCGCCTTGAGCCAGATGTAGTCTTAACACACCGCGACATGCCTGCGAGGAGATCATCTTCAGAGATGACGCTCGAAACCGGGGAGCAATTTGTCGCCATGACTCGCCTCTAATTTGACACTTGAGCAGAGTCGTCTTTTTAATTTGGAAACCAATAAAATCTTCATCAATCCACATGTGTTTGACAGCAGAAGCACGACTGCCGGAGTATGCCGAGCACGTGCGCGCGGTGCATGAAAGAGGTTGCGGCGCAACGGGACACATTTTGATATAAGTTTGTCCCAAAATGGAAACCCACCAAGGTCAGAGACGGCCAGCAAGAAAGCCAGAGTCAATATTTATGGATACTGAACATGTGGCACGCTTCTCTACCCACTAATTTGAGCAACAAGTCCACCTCCAGATTATACGGCCTCTCTGAGATCACAAGATGGGGTCCAAACCTTGCTCGCATGGTTCAAATATTGAGCCGAGCGCTGAGGTTGGTCGCTGACAAGAAGCTGTGCGTAATTAGCTAAATTGGCACACTGTTTATTTGTTTGTGTTTTAATTTCCTGTGTAAATGGCGGATGAGGAAGCTTTGATCAGGCAGCCCAGGATTGTGCCTTCATCCAGAGCTGCAGTTTGTAATTATCAGAATCATTAGTATAGATATCATTATAATTATCATATTGTGAAACGACTTTCTGGTAGGCTTTTATTTTAACCAAAAACTTATTTAGATTTCAAGTCAGAAAAACTGAGCCATTAGCTTTTATTTATGAGACGCAAATCTTGTTGCTTGTTTTTACACGTCCGAGCCAAATGAAGTGCCTGGTTCTGACTGTATAACAAGACATAAAGCTATAAAATCAGTATACCGGTACGAAACATTTAGCTTTGACCTCACGCTCTAACAGCTTACAATTGCAATCATATAAACACATGCTCCATTTAGCAAACGAGTTCAGATGAGATGCAGCTACTTGGATTTTAAAGAGCGCGCGAGAGAGAGAAAAAGACATAAATACAGGGATCTGCCCTTTGAATGCAGCTCTGCTCATAAAGACACCACGCGTCACTCAATTATACGTCTGCATGATTAGAAGCTTGGGGTACGTAAACAGCCAGCGTCAAGATTTACATTTTACCGCTTAAGCACAAGCAGCTGTTTACCGGGCGAGGAAGGAAGGAAAACACTTAGGAAGCATCCATACATGAGAGGGAATCAGGATCTGACATTTCCGGCAAAGATGGCTTCAATTAATAGATGTTTATGTAGTTCTAATGCAATGCTCTGGGTTGGTTAATGGCTTTCCAAGCTCTCAGTGCTGCTGCTCCTGGCTTTTAAACATATCAATATAGACCCCAGTTAAACTGCAGTGCGAAAAGGAATTTCTGTGCAACTGCGCGCCCTTTAAAGGTCCACTAGACGCAAATAGATAAATAAAAACATCTTGATAGAAGTGGTGTGACCTTCACAAGCATTTTCACTCACACGCCAAACAAAATGAAAGAGCCACACGCTCCATGTATTTCATCTTCAGTGTTGAGTCATAAGCAATAACATGCGCCGGGACTTGAGACGTTCTTCACTTTCACAAAAACCTGTTTCAGCTGCACAAGATGAGATTAGACCATCCGTTGACGTAGGATATTGCCTGTATCAGTGTTTTATCGTGCTGTGGGTTAGATAATGTGAAGGTTTGACAAAGCCGGGCATCTCATGTCAAACAGAGCAAGGTCGCTATGTAAACAATAAATACACAGTGATAGGGTAAATATTCACAAAAACCCGTGAACAGTTTATAGTATTCATTGTATTTAACAGCAGACATGAGAAATAATTTACAAGTTTTAAGATTATATTTGAAAGTTTACTCCTTTCAAACTATTTTTACCGCCCAGATTCAGCACAGTCACAATTAGCATAACATTTGTTATCACTAAAGTATCATTTGTGGATCCAAGCATTTTTAAAGACACATCAAATAATCGTCTGATATCTATTTGTTCCATAAAGGTTTAGTTATAAGCATAGAATTTATTCAAATGACATCTTCATGAATAATTAAATACTCTTCTGGATCCAAGATGTCTCCCATGCTTCCGTCACAAATCATACTACCTGTGCACACCTTCATGTCAGATTTTGGTCAGCTCAGAGAGCTCTGCACTCGTCACCCATGTTCAGGAAAAATGGTCTGAAAATCCCACTCTGCACTACTTGTCTAAAACTAAACTGCAAACAAACAAAGTTAGCAGTTAGCCAAGCAGCATTTTACTGTTTGGGGGAGAAAGTGCGTCCGACCATTGAGCTGACTAAGGCAGAAGGAAGGCATACAAATGTGCATATAAATAGATTCTTCAGTTAACCTCCCCTTTATTTGGTCCATATTTGTTCAACACAAATTTGGGGAGATGAAAGAGAGGCTGGAAAGGTGTAGGAGGAACTGCCATTCTACCTAGTGAACCAATTGTAGTTGTTGCAGTCTGAGGAGATGCATGTAAGACCATGTCATATCTCACGTAAATTAAGCCTGAAAGACAATAAATGTTGGTATAAGATTTACCAGGTTTCTAAAAACAGAATTCAGAGTGTGTGGCAGTGATGTTCTGAACCTGCAAGGTGCACCAATAAGCAACCATTTGCTGTCAAGTTTACCAAACCAGCTCAAGCTCAAGCCACCTGAAAGGGAAAATTATAAGTTACCAGAGTCTGGCTGTGCCGCTGCTAATGCTGTAGCCAGAGTAGAGTTCAGTAGTGTTTTTTTTTTCTTCTTTATAGTGCTTTTTTCCCCCTTTTGGATTTATATGACTACAGAGAACAAAAAAAGTAATAATCTGCACCATCTTTATACAACTGTAGGAAAATGCTAACACTGGCACTCATGGTTGAATTTAGTCGGGAACAAACCCATTTCATTGTCGCATTTCATTATCGTGGTGTCGTGCTGGGGCCGATCCCGGTCGTGCAGCCTCGAGGGAGCGGACCAGCAGGGTTGTCTGAGAGTGAGAGAGGGAGAGAGAGAGAGAGAGGGAGAGAAGGCTAGTAGGCTATAGGGAGGACCTGATTGTACTCTGGCATCCACAGAATGACATTATAGCTGTGTGGTTTCATGATAATAATAATCTTCAGAGCAGCTGTATAAACATTTAACTGACATCCACTCCCTGGGCATGCAGTATGTATCTTTAACTTCTACTAGGGCCAGTCTGATGCAACTATTCATTTCTCCGCCCATCTCTCTCTCTCTCTCTCTCTCTCTCTCTGTGTGCGCTTGAGACATGATCCATGTTAGAGTTTGCTGTAAATGTCAATGGAAAATGAATGCTCATATCACATTAAGCTTTCAGCATTTGAAAGAAAAGCAAACGAACAAGCTCAGTGGGATGATATACTGTGTGGAGCAGAGCTCGTCTTGTTTCATTCGCTTTGAAAAACAGTTTTTCAGAAATTTGGGACTCAAAACAGGCCAATAAATTCAGACGAGCCCTTGCTCCGGCCTCTCACAATGTAGACTATTTCCTGGTAACATTTGTCTTAATTCGTGGCAGTTTGTGTAAATATTTACGCCACTAAACTAACTGTTCTGTATACAGTAACCCCCCAATCTTCCCTGGAATGTGATTTAATTGGCGGTTTCCTCTGTTTATCCTGTTTCATACGGTTATGGGCGAGCTTACTGTAATGAATAATCAGGTAGATAAAATGTAGCCTTAAATTAAAAGTCCTCTTTAAAAAAAAAAAAAAAAAAAAAAAAAAATCAGATGAAGGTTAATACCTGTGTCATGCCCCCCGTCTGTAATTCACATTCTCTCATCACATGCCAGATTACCATTATGTGTCATTTGTAATACAATAAACAGACTCCAGATGGCTTGGATTCTCTTGAATATACACAGAAGCTATGGGGAGAGCTGCTGTATTTTACTGTGTAGTCACCGCGCCTCAGACGGCGAGGCCAGCTCTCATTCACTCGCATGAACTGAAAACTTGCTTGCACAGGCTCATAAAATGAGACAAGGAAATGAGGACAATGATTAAAAAGGGGTTCACAGATGGGAGATTAGCGTGCGTTTTGTCAGTTACAATAAGACTAGATGACTAAGCTAGAACAAATGCAACCGTATAGACATTTTTTTTATTTATTTTCTCCCTGCGTAATTCATTGATGTTTTCATTTGTCAAGCTGGGAAGTGTAGTGAGCTATATCAAAGAGGTTTTCTTGTTGCTCACACATCTTTTGACATTGTGCAGCGGAGCAGGCAATGTAAGCGGAAGGCAAGAAACGAGAGTTTCTGATCTCCCAATTCGTCTTGGCTCTTGTCACTGCACGCTGTGCTTTTTATATCCATATCGTGGAGTTTTGCCGCAGCACCGCAAACAGACGTGTGTGAAGGCTGGTTCTTTTCCAAAGCACACCAAGGCATATGCATGACATATGAGATGTTAGCTGCAGACTTACCTAAACACCTCTGTTATGATGGCTATCTCACATCCGGCAGTGATTTATCTGTGATTATTTGGCCTCCCTCGCGTTTGGGGCAAGGGACAAGAAAAAGACCACTCGTTGGGTTTAGGCACGGATCATCGAGGAACACTGGGCCCCTTGTCAGAATGTCAGATTTTACCTCGGAATGAAACATTGTATTTTCCTAACCTGGTTAAGTAATCACATTACCTAAGACTCCATAAAGCGGAACAAACAGTAGCATATAACCCTGACTTCTTTTTATGTGCCTTGAGTGACAGAACGGCTTTCATCAAACGGGCAAGCGAAGAAGTTATATAGCCATTTTGCTATGCTAAGAACACTAAATTGATCCTCATATGTAGAACATCTGGTGAAAAGCAATTTCCACCCAAGTGTTTTAGTATTTCCTCCTAATTAATTTCACATGTACATGACAAGAGTGAGCGGTCTCCCAGAACCAAGGCACAAAAGCCAGCTTTGTTTCTCCATTACAAAAGTCATCTGTGGTTCCTGGTTGAAAACTGGCCGAAGCTTTGACGCTTGAAATCCACGCTGAGAGCGGCGTTTTGGGGGAGAAAAGTCACATCCAGCTCCCCTGCGACACAGCGGGCTATGGCTTTACGTTGACCTTAAGTCAGTTGGCGACTTGTGGAGCAAGCGTGTCAGGAGGAGCTGCACGGAACAGCGAAGGTGAGAGAGAGAGAGCGACCACAGAGCCTGCACAGGAACGACTAAAAAAGTGAGCGCTGAGCCGCCGATCCAAACCATAATTAAGGAGTGCGTGTTAAAAATGCAGAGTATTAGAGGCAGTTCTTGGATCTGTGCATGAAATGCTTGAAATTGTCTGTCTTGACTCACTACGCTTTAGAGTATCAATTATCTTAAAGCACTGGATGGAGGAATCCCCATTAAAATGTAGCCCAACTTTTCAATGTCTCTCCGCGAAATACAGCACGACAGCTTTACACGCAGAATTTCCAAATGTCACAGCATTTCTTCTGAGTGAGATTAACCATTAGTGTTATGAGGCAGGCCTGCTGTATATCACAACTGTCTGAAAGACAGGCGCCTCGGCTTGCGAAGGTGATTGTGAGGCCGCTGTGAGACACAACACTTCTTGTTATTACTTGTCCCGATGACAAGTCAAAAGAGATCCCAGAACATTGGCGTCGACAGATGAAAAGTCGGCTTGATCAGATTAATCATTAAAGTGAGAGATACGAGCATACCTCGGCATTGTTTTTAACACAATCTTGATGCCGCTCAATCGGAGACCTCTGTTTGGATAGGGCGTCTGGGACCACCTGGATGAATGTAACTTTTGTTTGACAAAACCGCACATTTCTCACCTGAAGGTTTCTCCTTTACAACGGGTTTCCCCCCCAGAGAGTCAGAGAGTCTGCTTTTCATCTCTTCCTGCTCTTCATCTTGAGAGGAGATGTGACGCATGGCTACAGAAGAAATAACTGTCCAGAGGTAGCTAGCGGAGGTCTTGTCTGTACACAGGGCGAACATGAATGGGTGGTATTTACCCACACAGATGCACAAGTGAGATACAAGCAGGTGTTTACAGGAATGTTTGAAGTTGAAGGGAGATGGCGTGTTCCGATTAGAGCCTTGAGGAAAGCAGACACTGTAGGTGTTTTTGCTCATACAGAATGAAAAGTCCTCATCCCCCCCTTATCTTTTCATTTCTTCTTCCCATCTGCTTTGTGTTTTTATAGCTAAGCTTGACTATCAACTCAATTTGGCTGGAAAAGCATGACATATTGCCATTCCAAACATACTCTTGCTTTGCCTTTTTATTCTATTGATGGCAGCAAAGCGGTCGCTGTTTGCCTCTTGGGTAGGAATCCGTTGCACTAACCTCCAGGTCAGGCGGTTGTGTTGCTTTTTCTGTGATAGAGAATTCAAGTATTTTTATTGCGCTCGTGTTGTGAAGTTCTCGCTCCTGCAACCGCCGCTGCACGGGCTGCAGCGAAGAAGTCCTCCTTTCTGCTGTAGCTTCAAAGCATTTTTCCCTGGGCGGCAGAGTTACAGGCTCTTTGTGGCGTAGGTTATTTGTCAGAGGGTTTGGAGAGTGACTTGTTTCACTCTGTTCTCTGAAAAAGGCCCGTGCGTGAGTGCTCAGGCAGTCTAAAGTTACAGCCATGAGCCCCAGTATTACAACCCGATGACTGACAGGAAAAATGGGGTGAGCTCTTTTGCCGGACTCTAACAAAAACACCAATAAGAAGGAGAGGGAAACAACAGATTAGACTACTGATCTCAATCTGCTCTCCTTTGGTTATTGGGAAATAATAGCTCTGAAAAGGAAGTCATTTAAAAGGGCCTTTAATCAATTCCCCTTTGACGAGCAAGCGGCATGAAAGGCCTGTAGTGAGAGGGAGAGCATGCTCCTATAGCTCTGAACATTTTGGTGTGGGGGAAGCACGGCAGAGATGGGCTCTAATTTGTGTTCTCATGGTGTCCAGGCATCTCCGAAGTACTTGATCACCACCACAGCAGGCCTTGATGCCATGTGTGAGTGTAAATGGTTCCAAGGCTCCCCGGTGGTAAATTCACATTGCCAGAATGACCACCAACTCTAAATGAAACACTACCCTCTTTTTAAAAGGTCCTATTCAAAACCCTGTGGTTTTTTTTAAAAGGCACATAAGGTAGCAATTTCCCTCAAATATGGCGTAGCCCAATAACTGTTGAAGTAACTGACACCATGTCAAGCTGAATGAAAGATATTTTTTTCACACTCTGTATGAAGCATTATCTGGATTTAAGATAGTAAAAATGGTGTTAAGTTGTAATAGTGTACAACCTCAGAAGCTGTACTCCACTACATTTTTCCCATCACTGTAATTCTTTGCCTCTCTTTGTTACGGCAAGATTGGAAAGCTCTGTGCACTGAGTGAGTACTTTCTTCATTCCAAAGCATGCACAAATCTGTTTTAAGTTCAAGAGAGGAGGAACCCTTTAATTTAAACCCTGAAATGAAGTCATTCATTCCCTGCTAAACTGCACCGTGACCCATAAGGTTAGGTAAACAAGTGTCCCTTGCATTACTGTCAAAAAGACCCAGCCCCTCTGCCACGATGTAAACTCCCACTATCCTGTTACACGAGGGGAAGGGATGGCAGACAGAAGAGGAAAGGAAGAAATGTATTCATGTGTGCTTTTTTTTTTTTGGATGACATAGGGAGGGAAAGTCGGTACCTGAGGCTGTTCTCAGGAAGGTGTCCTACGAGGAAAATCGTTGCCTTGTTCTGAGGCAGAAAACTGGGGAAGGGAGGACAGGTCACAATGCGCTGAGCCCAGCAGGCCCGCTCAGATCTATTACCAGCTCCAGCTCCAGCACGGCCTGGAATGTGAAGAATCCTACTGGGCTGGGGTTCTAGCGCAGGGGTCCAAACCTCACATTGCTGCTCAGACTCATTTTCCCCCCTTCTCTTTTGGTATTGTATTTGGATAGGTGACTGTAATGTAGCAGGAATGTAGAGTAGCAGTTGAGGGGAGAAGCTGTGAACGAAGCAGAGATTCTAGTCATGAAGTATAAAAGGGTTCTGTTCTGATGCACCCTGCACATTAAATGGATTTTTAAGATTTTAAAAGTCCAGGAAATCCAAACAAAAGAACTGTTTATTTAAAAAAAGCCGCAGCAGCTTTGGCACGGATGCGAATTATGCTCTGGATGTCGCTAATGTGACACTAATTGCTTCTTAGTCTGTCAGAGGACAAGAGAGAGAAGAGACAGAAAGACAGAGGATGAGAACGAAGAGGGGGGAGAGAGAGTACCAGGTGCTGACTGAGGGCAGTAATGACTGCCAATGGAATGCCTACACCCATAATCCTCTCTGTCACTGCTGACAGATCCTCTTGACCTCTGAACTTCTGATGTAAAGAAGGAAAAAAAGGAAGTCACAACTTAATAAAATTACCTAGTGGTTAGCGCTTGTTTCTGGCTGTAAAGCTTGTCGCTGACTTTCTCTCATTATTCCATTTGAGAAGCAGCAACACAGAGTTTGACCTCCTGCTGTTTTGGATATGCCCTTTGATTGTTGCTCTGTGCATGTGTGCACTCCAATAGGTCAAAGTGCAGTGATTTCATAGCGATAGCAGGTGAGATACACAGCTTCACGTATTGCCTCCGTGTATCTCAAACTAAAATGCAGATATGTCAAACGGCCGTTCCTGCTCCTGCACGGGCACTGAACTGCTTTCCTGTGGTTCGCCTGTGTAATCACTCACACATTACACAAGTATCTGCAGAGCTGAGAGTGGATGTGTGTGTTGGAGGCGCACTGCGATCTATATTTCAGCAGGCAGGCTCGGTCTGAAGACGTGGGCCAAAGCTGTCAAAAGTTTGTCATCGACCCCCTCTGCCTTGTCATCAGTCTTATCTGATCACACTGTGTTGCTCGCTCCATGTTCTCCTCCCTCATGGCTCATGGAAACACAGACTAGTTGTGCTTATGACATTCAAAGGAGGGCCTTCTGAGGGCCTCTTTCTGTGTAGTAGTTGTCTTCTTTCATATATATATTTCCCGACACTGACTTGTAGTTGTATAAATAACAGACTATTTGTCTTTTACTATTTGTCAGGTTTTTAATCATTTTTTAAATGTACTTTGAACAGGAATGGGATTTGCTCTGTCAATATCTTTTCAGGCAAAGTACAATACAGGATAGGTTCATGCATTGGATTATAATTTTATTTTTGATAGATTTTTACATTCAAGAGACATTTTGACTTGTAATATACAGTATAATCGATCCAGCCTACTACTGACAACAAGATACCAGCTATACATTATTACAGTGTGCATGTGAAAATACTGCAGCAAAACCTGTAACTGGAAGTAAAGTATAACTGGTCCTTCTCAACATCCTGTAAACTCTGTAACTAGTAAACTACCACCTATCCAGTTGAAATGTTCGCAGTGTGTGAGTAATGTGTACTTACCCGAACAGTTGTGTCTAACATTCTTTTATGTGACCGTTCCTACACATCATATAGGATGAGGCGATGATGGTATTGTGCGCGTCCCTGCGTATGAGCGTGTCATCATCATGTTTCTGGCCCTGCTGTCTTCCTCCTGCTGCTTCGCTGACAATTCGTTTGACAAACATGCAATCACCATAGTCACAGACAGCCCCTTTAGTTAGGGTAGAGCGCAGTGTGAATTATGGTTGAGATGGAAACCTTTGAATTATGGGTAAGCTCTGAAGTGCCTCTCGTCCAGGGAAAGAGGTAGAAGAGGAGGAGGAGGGATCTTTGCAGACTTGTGCCACAGAGGAGTGCTGACAGAGACCTGGCTCGGCGAACTGCAGCAGAACCAGAACAACAAGAGGCTAACCCAAACACGGACCAGTAGAACCGGAGAAACCCAGCATGGGCAGGGTCAGACGGTGCATCTCACCGCGGAGCAGTGAAGGAGGTTGACGGCCTGTAACCTCTTACCATTCAATCCGCCGTTTGCTCCAGCCAGCTCTGCGAACACACGCTTGGAAAACAGCATTGCAGGCATTCCTGCCTAATTGTACATTTGTCCTCTTTCAAAGGGAAGAAGTGTTAGGCCAGATACAAAGAATCTTGGGATAGGGCGATAGCGCCAGCATCCGTCCCTAGCCTCCTGAGGGCTATTTAAAGGTGCAGTAGGCTGTATTTTCCGCCGCACAGTGAGGCACCCACCCTTCCGCCTGGCTCCATATTGGAACCAGATGCTGCTGGATGCGAGGCCCCACTAATTTAAGTGGACAGGGCAGATGGAAGCGACTCGCCCTGTATGCATACCACCCCCTGTTGGCTTTCATGTGATGAAAAATCTCTGCAGTATGGCGGGGGAGGTCCACTCAATGGACACACACACGAGGCGTATGTGTACACATTAACACGGCACAAACACACATGCCCTTGTACTTTTAGTAACTGTTGTGCACAACCAAACTCTTGAAGTTTTTCAGTTGGAGGAAAGGAGATTTATATGCCACGAAATAGCACTGCAGTCAATTTCTAGATTTGAAAACAAATGAAGGCAGTGTAAAAAACAAAAAAAAATATATCCACACTGAGAGCAGTGTTTTGACAGTCTCAGAAAATATGTAATATTGTTGGCAAGCGCTATACCAGTTGTTTGGCAGCTTTCTGCTTAAAATTTATATCAAATTTCATTGAAAATCTGAGATCAGGTCCAGAAAATTTTGTGCTAGCCTCGATATAAAAACACCACCCACTAACTTACTTATAAAATTTATTTTTCTTGTTTCTATTCCAAACATTCAGCAAGTGCCGAGGTCTCCACTGTCAGCTGAGTATTATGTTGAATATCTCCTCTAGTTAGAAGTGAAGGCCTGTGGCCCTGTCAGTGAACGCTCATCACCTGGTGGGAAGACACTGATGCGACGCTAAGCCTGCAACCCTATCCCGCCATAAATTACAACAGTGCCTAGCAACCATAAGAACTATTGTATCGTTCTTGGGTAAGTGTGTGCGTCTGTGTCCGCGTGTAAACATATGGTGCGAGTGCATGCACATACAGACGTGCATGTCTGCATAAGAAATAGCCCTCCATAGTGTGTCCTTTGTCTGCTGAGGTGACAGGTAATTGAGTCAAAGAGGATGGAGGAATTATGGCTGGGAAGCAATTTGAAACGTTGCAAGGCTTTAGAGCCAAACCCTCACTGGTGGTTAATTGCTGTGTGACAGAGCTGCGTGCAGTCCTTTTGCTGGGTCTAACTTGGCGTGAAATGCAAATGTAACGCTTCTGTATTCAAAAACAGCTTTTAAAAGTAGCACAGCATGTGTTGATACAAAAATGGGATACAAAGTTCTGAAAGCTATGCATCCTAAAATATTCAGATTCTCTGCCATTTAAAGCCATGTAGGAGTTCAAGATAACTGTGGTATATGCTTGAAGGTGACCAGTCAACAAAGTTTCCTGGTGTCGACAGTCATTTCCACAAACCCGTTGTCTCATCCCTCGGGATCATCTGGTGAATGTACACTAACTGTGAAGCAAAAACTTGCAGATTGGACAGGAAATTTCCTCTTTGATAGTGCGTGTTTGTTTAGCTGGACTCGGTTGACCTGTGTTGACCTGTCTTCTCAAGTTCAGCAGCCCGCAGCCAGAGCCCTGCCTTGCTCTAACAGCCATCCACCAACAAAATTTACTACACAGCTTTATAACACACAGATTTCCAACTGTTCTTTTTCTATGGCGTGGACAGGAAACATGCATACATCAAACAGATGGATTTGTGTTTTCAAGTGCTCTTAAGCCAGGGCTATATTTTAAAGTTGGCAGAGTGGAAGATTTTCATTTGAATAAATGTCTGTCAACTTACTATCTGTTGCCAAATGGGGAGACAAAGTAGTATTTGAGCATATGGGCCACTAGTGAAATTATTAGAACGTCTGTGCATTTACAGTGCTCAGATATGGATGTCTGTGGAGACATTCCCACACAAAATCACAACCCAGGTATTCTGATACATCTTTCAGCATTTCCACCATAGACATTGGAGCTAATGTTCAACTAATTGACGCAGATGACACTGGCTGGATTTCTGGGAATAAGGTTCAACATCATGCATGCAATTACCTCTTACTGCCACAGATGTCGCCAAAGACAACAAAAAGGTAGATTTGTGCGAACTTCATGGGATCCTTTTCCAATGTAGTGTAACTATGTCATATTGAAAGTGTATAAAAATGAAGCAAAGTTCCTTTGGGTTATGAGGCTGGGTAATCTGGGTAATGTGATTATCATTGTATGCTGTGCCAGATCTGTCATAATAGCATGCCCTATTGGTGCTGGTACTTGTGGCTCTGTGAGTTTTGGCCACCACACAGTCTTCAGTGCACTACACAACGGTTTAATTCACAGCCTGTTACATAATCATAATTAGAATGTCTCCTTTGCAGGTATACAAAATATAGATCTGATCTGTAAATGTACCTAATTTTTAAGGAATTATATCTGATTATTTGGACGCCAATGAGACTCATTCAGAATTAATAGCCCCTGAATCCTTGTGTTGAGAATGAGGACGCCTTTCGACCGAGAAATCCGACCACAGCACCAGCGACACATGCATACATACATTCATGGGCACACACAAACACAGAGGGGTTAAGGGTTGCATTGTTATCAAGGGGGTGCCCTGTGGCTGTGATTAAGCGTTCGTTTTTGCGATCCCTCTGGTGTCCTAAAGCTTAGCTAGATGTCACAGCTATGGCAGGAATGCTTGAGTGGAGAGGCCAAGAAGGGGTCACAGCTAGGATGTAAACATCAACATTTTCTTTCTTAAAAGGATTTAGGCCCACTTGAAGGGAAAAGGCTCTACCACAGCACAAAGCCTGATCCCCAGCACCTGGCCTTAGGCACAGACCTATGACCAGCTTACCCTCTCTTAATCCTCATCTAAAACCATTTGTGGGACACAAAACTGACCTTAGATCAGCTTCTTAGTATGGCCTAGGCTTAGTCAGCACCGGGTTGTTGCTGCGTGTCAGAATTGGGAGAGAAGCTTTAGCTGCAGATTGGTATCAGAGCAGACAGAAGTTTTACGCCCTTTCTGGAACTGTGCCATAGTGGGCCCTGGACAATGGACCCTTTGTGCCTTGCTGATTGGCAGATCTACTCATAACAAACACACTAAATGGCAAAGTCACAGTGGGAGGTGCAAGGGTCTGATAAATCCTGGTTTGTGATCCCAATGATGCCTTTGCTTTGTCTTAAGATGTCACTTTTGAAATGGCAATTGGACGTTGTAGAACTTAAAGATGAAAAGGGGAATACCATACACCCAAGATATGACTATGAAAGCAATACATGGCTGCAGAAATACCTAAAACATTTAGTTCTCTTAAAAAAAGAACACACTTCGGCTATGTGGTGTGAATTAACCTTACCGAGTCCCCAGAGGATGAGCTTTAATGATGCAAATTTAGGGCCTTCTGACAAGACCATGACACATGATATGTTGGTCAACTCCCCGTTCCATGTTGGTTTTACCAATCCATAAATACTGAGGCCACAGCACTGGTGAGATGTGTAGAAAAGAAAACAGAGAGGCTAGTGTTTGAAGTGTTACAGACCTGCAGCCCCATCTACTGTTGTGCCACACAATAGGAGCGAAAGATGCCCACAGGCACAGATGTCTAGGGTGACCCTGTCTGTTAGCCAAAGCAGGGGAGGAAGGAAGTGGTCAAAATGGAGGGGTTGTCCAGGCATTTTTTCTTGTTTGCGATGTGTTGTTGTCGTAGTGTAAAAGCCAGACTCAAGTAGCTTCATCTCTTTCTCCCTCCCTTGCTCAGTCTCCGCCTCAAACTTGTGACCAGGGTTATGCTAAGGCAGCATGGGACGTGAACCATTTTTAGGCTGTGGCTGCAACCAAGGCATCTGCAGCCCTTGCACTGGCCTCATATGCAAGTTGCAAAATCTAGATTCATGTGGCAAAAGGCTAAATTTAAGCAACCATTAATATTGAAACACAGAAAAGCTGGAGTTTTGTTTGCAAACCTGGACTGTAGTAACAGCTGATACTTCATGACAACTTTAGGGATTGTGTATACAGTGCTTGAGCTCATTTGCCTGTTTGCACAGTTATGTAAATAAAACAACAACATGACAACTGCTACCATGCAGACACGCTCAGACCGTGCAGCTAACCTACTATCATTGTAAGACACAAATAAATGACTGCAGTCTGTTCATCCTCTTTTATACATTGATCTTTAGTGTTTGAAGGCAGAGTCTTCACTCTAGTCCCTGGCTAGGCCTATATAGGGATTTGTAATCTGAATAATAACCCAATCAGAACAAAATTACCTCATATAAACATCTCAGTCGGAACAGACGGGCCCAATCTGGGCTGATTGGAAGGAATTTTTAATCAGACTGCGATCTTTGATTATCTATTTAATAGGAAACTAGTAGCTCCAGAAAACCCTTTAAATGCTTCATCCGATTGTTTTTCTTTAGGTAGAAAGAATCAATTTTTTGTGTGCTTATGCGCCCTGAGTACGGTGGGGTCAGGTAACGTGGCAAGTTGGTTCAGACAAATGTTTGAAAGCATGAACGAAACCAAAATCCAAAACACTGGTCCATCTCATGCTGCCTTGATCATCTTCAATTGAAATTCAGTGTTGTCGGTGTGATAAACAACACTTTTATCTCCGTTATATTTCGGGCAGAAGCACTGTACGGACGTAAAAGTTATACTCTGATTAATGCCCAGGGGCAAGTAAGTGCATACACGTAGAATTTTATATGGGTCCATGTAAACAGTGAAGTTGGAATCTCTGATCAAAATGATTTCAGTCAAGCTGAAGTAATATTGTCTATGTAAACCTAGCTACTCAGGGCTAAACCATAGCAGGAGCTTTGCAGACAAATACATAGTGTTGTTACTCCATATCTGCATAGGTGCAAACTGAACGATTGCTCGTATATGGCAGTGGTTTGAAGAGGCTTGTTTTCTTTCTCTGATCATTTTGACATGCGTGTAATGAGTTCATTCTGACAGACTGAAACCGGCCCAGCTGCAGCTCTGCAGGTGAATGATGTCTCCCACTTCCTGGCAGTGAAAGGGCTCTGTGTGGCCCCTAGTTTCTTTACATCATACCAAAATGTGCGCAGATTGGAAACCTGTCATCCATGTTGCCATTTGATATTCAAGAATACTTGAGGTGATTGTTGACATTAGCAACTGACCTTTTTTTTTGTTTTTGGTGCCGTGTGTGTGTGTGTGTGTGTGTGTGAAGCTTCTGTAGAGGTGTATAGTGTCCACAGCTGTGAGGAAACTGTGCCTATAATCTGTCTCACCAGAACTGTGTAACCTGAGAGAGAGTGAGGTTAAGGGTCAGTTATTGAACTTGAATTACACTGGGAGAGGCCTCCCTCGGCCCCTCACCACCCCTCTCAGCCACCCTGTGGGGTTTGTTTGTTTTCTCTCCCAGTTTCTCCCAGAGCTTACCCAGTCCTCTGTAATGAGTATTTAATACACACCCTCAGACATGTTTACACTGCACGTAACAGCACTAGCTGTGTGATCTTGCAACACACTTAGACATGTGTGTCAAACTATATGGTTGTGCGTGCGTGTGTGTGTATACATGCTCCCTTTCATTCTAACTCCCACTCTCTATTTTCCTCATTTCTGAAGTCTGTAGCCTGAGGGGAGGAACACCTGCCAGTTTTTTCCCTGCTCAATCTCAGATAAGACAATAGAAGTAGTAGAGGTGTTTGGTTACACACAGGAACAGAGCAAGGAGCGAGACATATTAAAACCTCCCCTGTCTCACACACAACAGTCGCTGCACCTCTCCAGGTGTGATTAATGTGAAAAAACACATATTCGTGTGAGCGGAGTCGGGCCGGGGAGCAAAAGAGCTTCAGCATTTTTCCTCTAAACTCATAATTTGACCTGAGCCTCAAGCCCTGGGCCCCCTCTGCAAGCTGTTAAGTTTTTAACGTATCATTTTTCACTGCACATGTTCCGTGTTATGTTAGTTACCAGGAATTTGGATTGAATGGACAATGAAGTTCCTGAACCTTGAGAGAAGGATTATTGTTAATCGTAAGCAGAGGAGAGCATCGGGTTGATGTAAAGTTGTGCCGCAGCACCCCCTTTTGGTGAACTTGCAACACTGCCCCATTAAAAAAAAGAAAAAAAGAAAAAGAAAAAAAAAGCCTTGAAAGTTCCCCTATGGCTTTGGTCTTTTTATAGGCAAAAAACCACATCCCTAGTGTCTTTGAAGAGCTTGTATTCACTAAGTAGTAGTTAGGGCTGCCAGTACTTACTCACTATTTTATAAGTATGAGTGGTAGAGGAACCCTTTGAACTGAGCCCATTTAGAATCCCAAAGCTGATGGCTTTATAATACAGAAGTAAATAGACTATAGTCACATAATTAGCAGGGATGCCCATGAATTACTGCCGAGTGTTTTCCCTTGCACAGGTGGAGAACAGAAACCGATCACTTCCTTTCATAGTGGTTATGTCCCTGTAGTTATCCAACGTACAGTACTTTTTGCACGCTTTTACACACACACACACACAGCTAAATGCACACATCCACATTTTTGTCTTGACACACACCCCCTGCTCAGGATGTCAATATATTTTTTTGTGGATAATTCTCAGTAGGCCAAAGTGTCAGGTCTCTCAAACCACACCAGAAACACCACAGGAAACAATTAAATTTCAACCTTCAAAACCTTTCAATTATAGTAAAATTATAACCTCTTATGTCTGAATTTGGCCCTGCCTACAAGTATAGAATTTGTGTGGGTACATGTCATTGCAAATCTCATCATCGCAGCTTTTTGACATTGAAAGCAAATATGATAATGCTCAAACTTATCTATCTATAAATATATCTATGAGATAACAATTGTATTTGAGTTTTGTGTCTTTAGTAAAAGCGGGTATTAGATTCAGTTAATTACGACTACACTTCTTTTAAGGTTGAGTGATATTATTATTTAATATACATTTGTTGAGATGTTTTCCTGCTCTTCACTTACTGGAGACAGTGGGAAAAAGTATTCTTATTGTTGCAACAGAATAGTACGCCATTACATTTCTCCTTTTAAGCCTCAGAGAATATTTTCCACTTGCGGCACTTATTGGCATAAAGAGCACAGAACACTTGGATCAGTACCTACTCTGCACTTCAAACTGGTCTGCCCCTTTAGGCAGCATTATAATGACATCTCTGGAAAGAAATAAAGACAGGGAGTAACATGAGTACAGAATGGGTGTGGCATGGGCGTGGCAATCTTTAGACATGTTGCAGTTGAATGTTGCTGAGTGGATTTAACAAACAGCTACGATCCTCCTATTGGATAATTACTGCATGGGTGATTATCTTTTAGCTGGGAACAAGTTATTTAACCCCAACTGATGCGATGAGTAGCTTCTCATTTCTTAAACAACCATGTCCAAAGACACATCCTGTGGTCATGGAAAAGTTTGAGAAGGGTCAAATCATTGGCATGCATCAAGCAGAGAAAACATCCAAGGAGATTGGGTTAAGAACTGTCCAATGCATTTTAGTGGGGAACCATCGTCTTCGAGGAAGAAATGTGGTTGGAAAAAAAATCCTGACTGATCGTGATCGCGATCACTCAAACGTTTGGTGAAATCAAATCAAAGAAAAACAACAGTAGAACTCAGGGCTATGTTTAATAGAGCGAAGCATTTCCACATGTACAATGTGAAGGGAACTCAAAGGATTGGCACTGAACAGCTGTGTAGCCTTAAGAAAACCACTAATCAGTGAGGCTAACCGGAGAAAAAGGCTTCAATTTGCTGATGGCACGGCCATATTCCAAGATGACAATGCCAGGATTCGTGGGGCTCAAATTGTGGAAGTGTGGTTCAGGGAGCATAAGACATAATTTTCACACATATATTGGTCACCACAGAGTCCAGACCTTAACCCCATTGAGAATCTTTGGGATGTGCTGGAGAAGGCTTTGTTCAATGGTCAGACACTCCCATCATCAATACAAGATCTTGGTGAAAAATGAATGCAACAAAATAAATCTGGTGACATTGCAGAGGCCTATTGAAACAATGCCACAGTGAATGCGTGCTGTAATCAAAGCTAAAGGCGGTCCAACGAAATATTAGAGTGTATGACCTTTGTTTTGGTGGCAACCTTTTTTTGGTCAGGCAGTGTGCATCTGTGCTGCAAACCCTTGGACTTCTCTCAATGAGCTTCATGATGTAGTCACCCTTGTCAGGGTTCATTTGTGAATTTCTTGCCTTCTTAATGGGGTTGGGACCATCAGTTGTGTTGTGCAGAAGTCCGGTTGGTACACAGCTGACAGCCCTGTTTGACAATTGACCAATCAGCTAAGTAAAGAGAAAGCAACAGACCATCATTACTTTAAAAACCCCCAGTGCACTTGCAAAAACTATCAAGAGCTATGACAAAACTGGCTCACATGAGGACCACCCCAGGAAAGGAAGACCAGAAGTCACCTCTGCTACTGAGGATAAGTTCACCGGGTCACCAGCTTCAGAAATTGCAAGTTAACAGCGCCACAGATTAATGTCCAGATCAGCGCCACACAGAGACCCATTTCTACATCAACTGTTCAGAGGAGACTGCCCCAATCAGGCCTTTATGGTCTGATAGCTGCTAGACAACCACTATTAAGGAAAAGCAACAAGCAGCAGAGATTTGTTTGGGCCAAGAAACAGAAGGAATGGGCATAAGACCAGTAGAAATCTGTGCTTGGTCTGATGAGTCCAAAATTGAGATTTTCAGTTCTAACTGCTGTGTCTTGGAGTGATGCAGAAAAGGTGAATGGATGGTCTCTACATGCATGGTTCCAACTGTGATACGTGGAGGAGGTGTGATGGTGGAGAGGGCTTTGCTGTGACTGAACTAGCATGGCTACCACAGCATCCTGCAGCGACATGCTATCCCATCCAGTTTGAGTTTATTTGGACCATCATTTATTTGACAACAGGACAGTGACCGCCATCACACCTCCTGTAAGGAGTATTTGACCAAGAAAGAGAGTGATGGAGTGCTGCGCCAGGTGACCTGGCCTCCACAGTCACCTGACTTAAACCCAATCAAGATGGTTTGGGATGAGATGGACCGCAGAGTGAAGGCAAAAGGGCCAACAAGTGCTCAGCATCTCTGGGAACTCCTTCAAGACTGTTGGAAAACCATTTTAGGTGACGACCTCATGAAGGTCATCGAGAGAATGCCAACAGTATGCAAAGGAGTAATCAAAGCAAAGGGTGGCTATTTTGAAGAATCTAAAATATGAGTCATATTTAGAGTTATTTCACACTTTTTTGTTTACTACGTAATTGAATATGTGTTCATTCATAGTTTTGATGCCTTCAGTGAGAATCTACAATGTAAATAATCGTGAAAATTAAGAAAAATGAGACGGTGTGTCCAAACTTTTGACTGGTAGTGTATATGTGCATTGCTCTTGAGAGAAAATGAATATAATTGCACAGAATGAGTGATAAATAAGTAAACTGAAATAAACTGATAGATGGATATATTGTGGATATATAGATGGATATATAAATGTTGATGTTAAATAGTCTGAAGGGACAGAGGCATATGGAGGGGAAAGGAGTTGTTCCGAATGTTGGACAGTTTGAGTAAGACTCACCAGCTGAGTAAGTCTAGAGGACAGCCCAGGTTGCAAGTTACCTTCTTTATCAGCCAGTCCAGTCTGGTCTTGACCTGCTGAATCTGGCTGTTTTTGTGCAAACATGCAAAAGTTGATACTTCCAATAAGTTATGAAGTGTTTTAGTGGAACACTTTTGGCGTCTTCTGCTGAACTCAGTCCTATGACACATTATGTAAATCAGAGTTAGAACGCACAGAAGTGCACTGACATGAAGCAACCAGAAGATGTTGCTGATGTACTGCGTTCGTACTTTGTGACTGTGGCTGGGTTCACAGGAAGTCCATTGCGGGTATTGACTTATAGAGACCCTTTAGCATTCCCACAGGCTTTGTTTATGCATTTGTATATTGCAGCTCTCAACACTCTTGTCAAAGCACATCTAAAATGTCTGATGACCGATTATAAAATCAGAATGTGTGAAATTTTAAAAATCACACATGGATTTTAATTGATTTTCCTGTATGGCTGACAGAAAGATGTAATTTCCAACCTGTCAGATCCAGGAGGCTGAGGAGAAAAACAGTTGTTTTCACATAGAGTTGCACTGGCACTCTGTAGAGACAGATTAACCCCATTTGAGCTGTAATGTCAGGCTTATTTATCAGAAATACACACTTTGGTCTAATATGATTGTCGATGGCTATTTCTAGCATACATTGAACCAGTCTCCAGGCATCCTAAACCGCCAGTGAAATGGAAGAAAGGTTTCAGATGCTGAGCTCTGGCAGAATCCATAATCCAGATTGGTTAATGGTATTCTGAAAGTGCAGCTTCGGATTGATCTTGAGTTAACATTGATAATGGAGGCAGTCATTTGAGAACACCTGTTCCTTATCATGTGCATGTAGAACCACTGCTGCACTGCTGTTCCTTTTTTCTTGTCTTCAGATGTGAAGGAAGTTACCTCCCTGTCATTACCAGCGTATGGGTCTGCTGAGTTGTAGTGTATAGAACTGTTTATATGTCTCATACTACAACCTTAACTTAATTTAGAGGCGAGAGCAAGGCCAGCACTGTGCAGATGAAAAAAAACAATGATCACAAATGGATCTTGAGTGCTTCAGAACTCAGAACTCCTAGTTCATCAGGAGGTAGCTAGTCAACCTTGAAATCAGCCTTAGACATTAAGAACAAACACTCTACATGGCTTTAAAGAACCTGTTACTGGAAAGTATTCTCAGATGCAGAAGTCAACTGAGAAATCTAACAGTGTTATTGGGTTTGCACTGTTTGTACTCAAAGCAGTTGAGTTATATACAGGCATGTGAAAAGTATATCTCATGGACAAGCAAACATTTGACCTTTATCTATATCTTCATATACTTGAACAAAACAACAAGGAACATTTGTTCAAAACGTAAGTAACCCTCAGATTCAACGGCCCACATTGTCCCCTTTAGCAGAAATAACTGCTTGCAGACTTTGCATTTATTGTCCATCAGTCTCTGGGATTGTCTTGCTGAAAATTTTGAGCACTCTTCCATGCAAAATTCCTTCACCAACACGTTTCAGTGTTTTCTTGCACTTCCAGTTTCAAATCCCCCTCACGACATTCAGTTCAAATTTTGGGCTTTGACTGGACCATTCCATAACCCCTCATTTATTAGTTGCCCGTCATTTCTTTGTGTTAAGGATCATTAGCACGTTGAAAGACAAACGGCCTCAAATTTTGTTCAAGCGCTCTTTGACATCATGGTTTAATCGGTGCAAGCTGTCCACGAAGCAGCAAATAAACACAGAACTGCAACATTTCTGCCATGTTTCACGGCCATTATGAGGTCCTTATCCTTTGCTAACTATGTCTACAGTTACAGTGGCCAAGCAACTCTATATTTTATTCAGCTCTCTAGAGCATATTAATCCAAAAGACCTGCTCTTTGGAAGTACTTTGGCCAACTGTAGTTTTGTAGTTTGTCAATAGCAAAGGCTTTTTCCTGGCAAACCTCCCAAGAAAGACAAATTTGTGTTATCCTTTCTGATTGTAGACTGAGGCTCTACGGCATTAATAGTTACAGAAGTTAACTGCAGATCCTGTGGTGAAATTTTGGAGTGACTGAAGATATCATTTGTATATCAAAGTTTCTGCTGTCGAGCTGAATTGGCTTGGGGCGGCCAGTCAAATTGGCAGTCATTCAGAATCGACGCCTTCTTCTTTCAGTAAAAATATTGAATTCATATTATTTGGAGATCTTTTAAAATCCCTCACAGGCTCATGGGAATCCACAATCTCTTTTCTGAAAGAGCATCACTACATATCCACCTGTCACTCTCTCAGAAGCTTTTAAGCTTTGCTACATAGTCTGCAACCCTCAATTCTAACTTTTATGGATTTCAAGATGTGAGAAAGGCTAAATTCCTTATGATTGAAGTTTTTTTTTCTTTTTTTTTTAAAGTTAAGTCTTTACAAAGCAGCACATACCTGTTTTGTCTGTCATTTCTTTGAGTTTATAACATTCATCTGTAAAATTTTTCTTTTTCCATTTTAACTTTTTCATGTGGGGCGGCACAGTGGCGAGGTGGTTAGCACTGATGCCTCACAGCAAGAAGGTCATCGGTTCGAATCCAAGGGCCGGCTGGCCTTTCTGTGTGGAGTTTGCATGTTCTCCCTGTGTCTGCGTGGGTTCTCTCCGGGTACTCCGGCTTCCTCCCACCATCCAAAGACATGCTTGTTAGGTTAATTGCCCGTAGGTGTGCATGTGAGTGTGAATGTTGGCCCTGCCAGGGTGTATCCCTGCCTCTCGCCCGATGACAGCTGGGATAGGCTCCAGTCTCCAGTGACCCCTAACAGGATTAAACGGGTATAGAAAATGGCTGACTGACTTTTTCATGTGACTGTTCTTGACTGACATTTGGAAAATGAAAATAATCTCAGCCAGGACAGTGCAGCATCAAATGGACAGCATCTGCGAGTCTCTATGCTCAGATGAGTAAAGGTCAGAGAATCCATGTTGCAAAGATCAAAAACAGCATGAAGATCCAGGAAGACGTTGCACTCCACATAGACACTGACTGAAAAAAGTTAGTTTAAAAAGGAACCAGGAGCAAGCCTAGTTCTGTAAGAAAAGACGGATCCATTCCAAACCACTCGGTTACGACTGCCACTCTGGCTGATTTTTAGAACTAAGTTAAACTTTAGGGACAGATTATGGATACTGAAGACTGAGACACAGAGTACCCAACCATTAATGGAAATTAGCTGCACTGGTTTGTGTTTGTTAACACAAGAAGTAAGTTTCAGTAGGAGTTCCTATTTAAACCTCAAACTTCCCACCAGTCCCTTAGAACTGACGAAGCTACTCGGATGAGTGGAGAAATGTCTCCTCAAAAAACAAAAAACAAAAAAAAAAACCTCTACAAGTCCAGTTGCCTTTTTTGAACCTTTTTTGGATGTACTGAGACATGGAGGATAACAATGACTCATTCTTGGTATAAAAACATTTTTGACTGCGCATTGCCCTGTATGTTTGTTGTTCTTGCTGAAATAAATGCGCCAACTTTGGAATACTGACTCATTAAAAAATAGTCCCCCCCCCCCCCCCCCCCATTCTGTTCTCTGGTGCCCCTGTTTTCTTTCCCTCACATCCACATATCCATCTCTCAGTTTCCAGAGCTGTCATCTGACTGTGACTCTTTTCAGGGCTGGGTCCCCAAACTGTCTACTGCAGATCAATCATTAATGACGGGAGACACTCTCAAACAAACTACTATTATGACTGACATGAAAAGTGGCAGTCACATGGTGACAGGTCTGAGTAGTCTGACGTGTGACTGACCACAGAGAGACAACGTGAAGGACTCGAGTAGTCCATTTTTGGAAATGGTGAAAAATACAGTGTGGGTGGTTACAGAGCCCAAAGGAATTATATGTTTTATTTAATAAAAAGTTAAACTCCAAAGATGTCCTGAAGGCGGCGAGGCACTCTCAACTCACAGAACTTTGCCGAAGTTTAGTCATGAAGAAATAAAAAGGCCCAGAGTCATGTGTGGGCACTGAAACGGAAGGCAGTGTGCATTCTAGCAGATGGGTGTGGACCATATCTTAAATCAGAAAGTAGCACCTTCTAGATGCACGGCTGAAGATGTACATTTTAGAAATACTGAGGTCACGGGTGAAGATTTGAAGCTTGTTTTTCAATGTGGACTCCAATGCACTAAATCTCATTTCCCAAATAAATTCTACTATTATAAAATATAATTTCAAAAGCTATTACCAAACAGCGTTACATGCACTTGTTCTGAGTCACTGCGTCTTGCCTTGGGGCCCCTAAATGGCCAGCTTATTACCACGGACGCACGGAGGCGCTAGATCACTTAAAGCATCGATCCTGTCCCTGCATTGACTTGTACAATTTGAAACCAGACATGCAACTCATTCAGATGCCCCCTCCTCCTCCACCAGGCTCTCTCTCTCCCTCCCTCTCTCTCTTTTTTCCTAGTCTTTAGCTGCATGTCGCTCAGTCATTCAGCCAGTGGCCCCGGTCCGCTACGCCTGCGTCCACCTCCATACTCCGGCTCTCCAAATCCGAGACGCGCCACCGCCGCCGTCAGTGCGGGCATGACATACTGGCAGCAGCAGCAGCAGTAGTGGGCTTTCCGTCAGTCTGCTTTTAAAGCAGATTACAAAGGAGAGGAGCAGAAATAAGAGTAGAAGAGAGTGAAGTGACTCATTTCCTACCACTGCCGTGCGTCGAGAAGAGCGGATGAGTCAATGGCTGGGGCACAGCCTGGAGTTCATGCGCTGCAGCTCAAGCCAGTGTCCGTGCCCGAGAGCCTAAGAAAGGGCAACAAATTTATGAAATGGGATGATGTAAGTAATCAAGCCAGCGTTCACCTTTTCTCTCTCTACCCCCTCTACTATGTGATCGTTTCTGCACGCGTTCTTTGCATGCCCATACCATCTGTAGGCTACTCATGCAACAGCAGCGAGATATTTAATTGTCAGCGGCACTGACAGAGGGCTGATTGCGTGTGGCTTCCTGGTTAGCGGTTCGGAGAAATACTGCAGCCGTGGTGTCTGCTGACATGTGCTTTGTTTACATTTGCCAATTTACAGTATTTGTGCGTGCGCGCGGGAGGGGGTGCACGCGCTTCTGCCAGTGCACGTGTATGTGTGAGAGAGAATGCGCTCATAAAATCAGATTACACATCCCGCTCACTGGAAACGTTTGATCAATCAACTCCATTTAATTAGTGTATTGAGTCTGAACCATAAAGAGAAAGGAGCTGAATGCATGTTTCTATTGCTTGTGTTTATTTTAGTGTCATAGGAAGGTATTATAAGTGTAGTGAAATGACCTTCATTAAAATTGATTACACACTGCTTGAGTTAGTAGTAACAGGCAGCGCTGGCCGCACTGCACTGCACCTCTCTTCCGCAACAAATCAACACATCCCTCTAATAATCCTGCAGAGCATTCACATACTGCCACTGCACTTACACATTGAGTGCAAGTGGAATGACCTTATTGTGCTCAGTGGTTATTTCCATCTCCTGTACTGTCATCATAATGGCTCTCTGTATCCTGAAAGGGACTTTCTGACCATTTGTTTGTTTCCACAGCATGTCTGATTTGAATAACCGCACGCATTCCTCTGGTTCCTCGAGCCACGATGTCTTGTGTGATCATTTGAATATGAGCGCGATTGTGTCTTGGTTACTTTTGCCTATAGGAAATGGGTGTCTTTTTACAGTGAGATGAGCTCACCTGTAACTGTTTTTACGATAAGGTGTTGTTTAATCTACATGCAAATCATATTTAGAAAACAAAAAACAAAACAAGGCTGGAGTGGGCATCTGGACTTGTTGGTTTCCTTGAAGCAGAGGCACAGCTTGTTAACAGGGAGTTAGGGCAGTGTGGAAGTGGCAGTGTGCTAAGTAGGAGACACAGCTCTGCACACTCAGTCCTGTTACATGCTGTTTGCATGACTCTTTAAAGTAGAATATAAGTAAGAATCACAACTACACCCAATTCAAAGTTAGTTATCACTCTGGGAACGATAAAAGAAAGGAAGAGGAAAAATGAAATCAAGACAATTGTAAGTGAGGCAGATAATGATCATAATAATACTAAAGAGCTACCTAATACTGGAAGTCTAAGCTATGATCCCTCAGTTAGAGGTATCTGAATAAAAAACTTCGGCTAGCATGTCATGATTTAATTTGTTCTTTCTTTGACACTTAACAGTCAAAATAGGCATTTTTAAATTTCATAAAATCATCCCCGTATTCCCTGAGCTCAAGTGAGCCAAGCACAGCACAGATGGTATCAGAGGACGGGCGTTAGAAAAGTGCGAAGCGGTCAGTACAGTTAGCAGAGAATGAATTATGCAAACCTACCACTATGCCAATCATCAGTCTCAGGCTTAAATAAGAGTAATTCCTCAATATGTAATCACTAATGAGGAGCCATTCCTTCAGCTTTGGCTTTGTTGTGAGAAGGGATGTGAGTCTGTTTCCCCTAACAGCCCCAGTGTTTGTGTACTGTTCTTTGTGCATGTGGGCCTATCTCCAGAAGCAAGTGCCCACCAGGCCTTTCCTGCAAAAACACACGCCATCGAACACAGACAGAGATACTCTCTCTGTTTTATTTCCCTGACACTCCTTCCTTCCTCTTTCCTCTCTGTATCATTTCATGGAAAGAATCACACAGGAATACAAATAGAGGGTGAGAAAAGCTACAGCAAATTGTCGGTGGCAGAAATTTTTAATTAAATCATCTTCTTATCATGGCTTTGGATGTGGGGCTCAGCTCAAAGCTCTTTTAACAAGAAATTGTCAGAGGAATAGGGAAAAAAATCCAGTAATTTATTGCATAGCTCTGTTTTTTTGTTTTTGTTTTTTAGTGGAAATGACATATTTTTATTTAATACTGTTTAGCACTACTGCAATTCCGTGGGGACTGAAAAGCTCCGCAGCTGTGTAAGGATGGCATACCTGCAGGAGCTGCAAGAACAGCAGAGGAGTTTTCAGAGCATCTGAGCTTGTGAAGAAAAACACTGCAGAATGCAGCTCACAATGCTTAGCGACTGACAGCTGGAAAAGCGATCAGAAAACTTCTCGAAATGTTTGCAAATGCCTCGAAGTCCCAGACCATCCGATCCTCCCGCATACATACGTGCCCAGACAGACACCTTCTATTTGTGTTGCTGCCACTTGTAGACAGGTGGCTGCCTCTGTCGCTCATGAAATTCCTGGTTACGGGTTAGAATACTGACTGCATCGTGTTATTATTTGTCAGTCAGTTCACATGGCACATTTAGCACCAATGACTGCTTTCTGCAGAGGGTGAACGCGGCATAGGCAGCCGTCCAAGTCCTTTGGGAAAAGGGACGTCTAAAGGATCACTGACAGAGACTGGTGAGACGTGAAATTTGTGAAAGATGAAGCTGGCTCTGTGTAAACAGATTTTTTTTTTTTTTTTTTTTTTTCATATAAGCTTACACTTGTATTATACCCCTTTGGTCTGGTGTGCATTGAATAAGATATTATCAGGCTCCAGGGTAGATCATAAAATCCTTTAAAATTTGTAGAATATTCCATTAGCATACAGAGCAGGAATATGCTGAGCTCAAATCTACTCCATAACACCCCCCCTCAGGTGATGGCTAATGCCACAGACTCTTCAATAAAAATAATGGCAACGTCTTTTGTCTGGGTTCCCTCGGGGTGTTTATATTTTCGCAAGTAAGTCAGTAATCTCACCCTAATTCAGCAGAAAGCACGCCACTGCTGGCTAATGTGGTCCCATTAATGACAAATCCCTCTTAAAAGTCAAGAAACGATAAAAAAAACAAAAAAAAACATGTAGTCAAAACAGTCTTCAATCCTCAGTTCTTTTGTGTGCTTTAGTTTTCAGTAAATGTGCAGTCCCATGAGGAAATCTTTCCTGAGTGTCCATAATAGCCTAATGCGTTTGTAGTGTTGGACATGGAGAGTTGGGACATTAAGAAGGTGGTGAAAATGACTGCTCTCACATCATTAGGCAGACTCCCAGTGGTCTCAGCACATCTTCTTCTGCCATCACAGACAATCCATCATTCGCTGCATCTTGTGCAGGTCTAGGGAAAATTTCAACAGATTTCTGTCGTTGGTGCAACTTGTTATCGTTTTATAAATTTTTCTCTGAGTAACTGACAAGCCTTGCAGAGGATGAGGCGGAGATACTCATCTGTGAAGTCGCAGAAACTGGTCTGTGGGTTGCACGTTGAGTGAAGTATGACGTGCTCTGTCTAAGAGCTGCTAACATGAGGCGTATTTTCGTGCCCTCAGGCCATAAATAGTGTGCGTGTGCTGCCTGCGTTCGGAGGTATGACCTGCGGCTTTTGTCACTCAATCAAGCTTGTAAAGACTGTCCAACCACGTGAGCACAACCAAAGCGATTCCTCGTGAGTATCTGATAGAGTTCATGGGAGTGTTGGGTTGCCAGAGCGAACATCACTATAACCATCAGTGAGCGAGTCATTCGTTTACTTTTGGTGAACTTCTTTCTTTTCTCTAATCTCGCCACAGGTCTATCATGAAGCAAATGTGTCAGGTTCTGTAACTAGTGGTTGTCTTGTTTAGACAGTATACAATGATTCCTAACGGCTCTCTGCGCCTCAGCACAGACTCCTCTGCTACCGCCCGACCCCTTCCTAATATTCTACTCTGCAAGTCGCATAAGGTCGCACCCAAACATGACAACTATGTAGCAGATGCAGACCATTAGCTCCGACTCCCAGTGCTGTGATAGGGACATCATTAGAAGCCTCATGAAGACACTTTGAAGATTTTCTTGCTCTGTGCAGCGAATGCAGTTTCAGTCTCTCTGATCTCGCAGCCATGGCTGATGGAAGAGCACAATATGCCACTGTTCAGCTGAACCACAGCCACTGTGGACACAGGAAAAAAGGCTCTTTCTTTTTATAGAAGCATCCAATAATATCTGGCGTTGCCATGTATGCCTCAGGGTCAAATCGTGTGTGTGTGTGTGGCTTGGAGCCATGTGTGTGCAGAAACTCTGGGAAAGCATTTGTCTGTTACAAGAGAGGAAAATGGAAACATCAACTGTGAAACAAACTGCAGTTTGTGATTGTAGTCATCGCAAATGCTCGCGCACACACTGAAACACACACTGTTCTTTGGTCATCTGTGGCGATGCCAGATCATGGATTGGAAAGTACCTTAGAAGGAAAGGATTGTGTGCATGCTTGCAACATAAACATTGCTTTTAATGTCATTTCAGATTCTGGTATGAGAGCGGTAACGTAGAAAAAAACAACGCTTTGATCTTGGCAAATGAATTAATTGGCTTATCCAGAGAGTATACTGCCTCGAAGCATGGACTAAAGACTCTGACAGGGACACACACATTGACTCCAGATGTCTTTTCTTTTTTTTTACTACAGGATTCTACCACTGTGACCCCGGTGACTCTAACAGTTGACCCCAAAGGTTACTTCCTGTATTGGACCGACCAGAACAAGGTGAGACACCGTGGTAATGAGACAGACTGCTGAGATCTGTCTGAGCCTTGAAACTTGATGCCTGCCTGAAGGTCTTTTTTGCAGTCTTAACGTTTTAATTTAAAGATGAAATTCAAATAGAAGCCCAGATTTAAAGCTTATCAAGGGAGCAGGACATCCATTGATTCCTAATACTCATTCAGAGTCATCACAGCAGCTATAATAGTTTCCTCCACCTCTATTTGGAAAAGTTAAATATAAAATTAGCATGGTATGAACCACATAATACAAAGTTTCCACCTGAGCTGTGTGCGTCTACATTTACTATCATTCTTGAATGCATAATGAGATAGCTTGAACCTTGTGTCTGCATGCTGGCAGGCTTTAATCTGTGGCACATGTGGTTTCGTTAACACGCTGATTATCGGTTGTTGTTATCTAGAGTGAAAGTCAAAACTGCCGCCTCATGTCGTTTCGTTTGGCATGAATCTGTGCGGGTGTCATAAAGAGATACGGAGCAAGCTGAGTGCGCACCTGCAGGCACAGTTGAAGAAAACAGAACAGACCTTTGTGTTTAGAAACTGCTTACAATATAATCTTGCCTCACCTTGATTTTGACAGCGTTGGAATTGCATTTCCATGGGACGTTACACTGCTTCAGGCATGGAAAGCTGCTGTGTTACCACAGCAAGTGTGTAGTCTGTCCACAGATTTCACAGACAGTTGCTTGATACTAACCTAACAACTTCTTCATTCACCACTGCCAATACACCGCCCAGTACTCATTACCATGGCAACACCATTAGAATTTGTGGCCACATGAAGCGTTCCGGTTGTAATCATCGTGGTACACCTAGAGTTATTAGACAGAGATCACAAGCTCTCTGGGAAGTGTTTCTGCGCTTGGAAATGACTTCTTTAATTGTGGTGGAACAGAAAGCAGGATTTTATTTTATGTTGTCACATTTTCCAACATTGTGAAGATTTGTTTTTATTTGTTTCATTATGTCTGACTTGGAGTTTGATATTCTATGTAAATAGAGGCCACCAGTTAATCTCCATCATGTCCCTGACAAACACTGACCTTTTCTTTGGAGCTTCCTCCCTTTAAGTTCTGACTTAAACCAGTAAAAGTGCATTTCTGGAAAAGAGCACCTGCTCCACCTGCAGTGCTTAACTCGACACCTGTGAGAATATTCCATAGTGCTTTGTGTGCTTTTTATTTTTTGCACTCCAGTTACAGCATGGCAAAGAGTTTCATAATAACCAGGCACATGGTTGTGAAACTTAAGATGATAGATGCTATCAGACTCAGTAACCTTATCAAGCACTTCCTCTCTGTTTAACCTTGAGAGTGTGCACACATTTTGCAGAGGCTATTCCAGTTTGCGCGGTTTATTTGCATGTGCAACTGTTGAGTGCAGGGACTTTCTCCACAAGCTTAATGTGTTGCTGTTCTGTTTGTGTGTATGACGATATCAGCAACCGTACTCAGAAATAGACTAATGAATAGCTGCCATTGATTTGGTGTTTTTGTAAATGAGAGTATTTCACTGCAGTCACACAGGAGCACAGACAGCAGTGCTGACCAAGACTTGGCCTTTGCACGCACACCTTGCACGCAGTATGTGTGTCACTTACGAGCGCAGCACTGCTGCTGTTTTGTAACAGAGAAAGGATCCCATTATGTTGCCAGTCTGTAAATGAATATGCTGTATGTAGAAAAAGCTTGTAGATGCAGTTCTGCCAAACAATCAATGAGGAAAGACTTTTCACTCTTAAAAGAAAGGGAGACGGATAGAAAAACGGAGCTTTTGATGTCTAACTTGCCCGTGTTAAGTGCTGAAAGAGTCTGTGGTCAGAGCTAACAAGTGTGAGAATAGAGAGAGGCACGTTGACATCCATTCGTCATTATTTCCTGTGCCTGTGTCAAAAGGCTAGGATTTTGAGTGATGATGCTTTTGTGTGTGTGTGTGTGAGGGGGGGGCCTGTTCTGTCTCGGCAATGACAACAGTTCCGCTGCACACATAATAACTCAAATTGATACCAAGCACGGCCTGGGCAAAACTCTATTAGGGCACAGAGAAAGACACTCGTTATATTCCTCTATGCCGCATTGTGTCCACAGAAGCGCGTTTGTGAGTGTTGATAAAGATGTTTTGTCCTTTGGTTTTTGCAAAGGTTTAATCACGCTGGTATTGAACATCTGTTCAGCAGATCAATTTGAACAAGCCACGATGCTGTGTCCAGTTGTTATGTGTGTGTGTGTGTTTGTGAGAGACTCAGTCTGATAGCCTGCAGAGTAAAAGCATTCCTCAGATTCTTCAGAAGCACAGCAGAACTGTACTGCCGACTGCGCTGACTCGTGAACACACACTGCCAGTGATGGATGCAGTCTTATTACAGTTATTTGCTGTATTTTCTGTTCAGTTATTCACTGAACGCCTTTGACGCTACTCATTTTACATTTCGATTATATCTGAATAATTCTCCCTCTTTGTGAAGTAAAAAAAAAGAAGTGTTTATTGATGAACACTCTGAGCCAATTAGCAGTGTGTGTCAAAGCTGTGAACATGTTGGACTCGAGCAATGAATCTCTGTCCTCTGACTTGACAAAAATCAAAAAAGGCCTGCGGCTGTTTGCTTACTTATAACTCCACTTGGACTTTAGCCCTTTGTCTCGGAATGATTGGTATCCTCTGAAAACTTAGAGAGTAAAGGGCATATTATAAAAAAGTAGCAGTACATAAACTCTTTACTTTCCTGAGTAGAGTTAGTGTCTAAATCATGGCAAATCAGAATGTTCAAACTGTATGCGGGGGTCAGTAGCAACACTGGAACAACGCAGCTTAAAATAACACGAGAAATTTGTAAGTTTTGTTTGACCTTCAAAGGTGCACAAACAACGGTAAGTTGAGACCAGTGTAAGCTAACATTAGTTAAGATGGCAATCTTGAACATTCAGCCTTGGTTGATTTGGTGACACATTTAGCTACTAATGCCAACGGCAACTGTGATCTGATTTTATTTTGCAAACAGGGGAAGGCAGGGCAGAGTGAAAGTAGTAAGGCTTAGAGGCTGGAGAAGTGCAGCTCCTCATCTAACGGTTCACTTTTGCTGCGCCTTCTTGTTCTCCCTCGTAATTAAAAGTCATCTTGTCTTCACACTTTTCATGTGAAGCCGCAGCGGTAGGACATGTTGAGTTTGTATTAGTAGCAGTCTCTGAACCCATCACCTCTCGCCTGATGACGATTTGTTATTCTGCATTCATTTAAAGATATCTGTTTACGGAAAGAACATTGGCATACTGCCACCTCATTTGGCCATAGCGTTTCAATAGACATTTATTTAAATGAAAATCTCTGTTTAAAGAGGATGTGTTAATTACTTCAGATAACAATTAGATTGGACGAAACAAACATAAACTTGCTCAGCCCTCAACACGGTTGATGTGGACATGTTCTTTTCAGCATTTGTTATCCTAAATGTGATGTTTACTGTTGGTAAAGAATGAGAAATTTGTGACGTTTGATTCTCTATCTGTCATTGTTAAGCAAGTGTAACTTTCACTGCTGCTCCTAATTGACTGGACGAGGACTTTGGATTCCATAGTTGGGATTTATTTCATGTCAGCTAGTGTGACCGAGACACTGAGGTGGACAGAGGATAGAAGGTCTGTGCTTTTAATTCATCCGTGATCAATTCCTCTGTCGAAGTCTGATCCAACAGTGGATGTCAGCCATGTTTTAAGGTCAGAGAGGCAAAGTTTACTTTTGGCGACAATGTCAGATCTGTTTATGTTCTTTGCTTTTTCTTTCTGGCGAGCCTTTCAGCTGTTGACTCAGGGCTCCAGGATCCCACTACTTTAATGCTGGTGCCTCTGTTGTAGTCACAGTAAGTCATGCTGACAATCTGGGCTCATTTGCAAAAAGATAGAATTCTGTGTAAGTCATGTCAGAAGTATGACAAGTTATAGTTCTTCTAATGATTCCTGATAGGGCTTGCTGGGGGAAATGGAGGCAACATAACCATGGCAGTGGCTCAGGCTATGAGCTAAAACATCCTGAATCCAACGATAAGATTCATAAGTTTTCACCTGCCTTGTTCCTCTGCTAATGGACACTCGCCCAAACAGGACCTTGAACAATGCTCTTTGAAGATAATTAATATAGTCTTATACTTGTTACCTCTGCTCCTCTTCCTCTGAGGACAGAAACAGGTGCAAAGTGTGTAGAGTCCAGCATGGTGTGAGCTGTGTCTCCATTTCTGCACGCTGCTGTATTTTTAAACAGGGCACTGCTATGTAAACTACTGCAGTCATAACTCTTCCATGTTTGTATGTGTTTGTTTCAGAGTCCATTTGGCTGGCTTTTTACGTTTCTGTACGCTCTCTCCTTCACCTTGAGAGATGAACATACAGATTCACAGACGGAAAAAGAAAGGCTGAGCTAACAGTGATGGCAAAGGCGCCGGTGTTGATTCAGTTGATGATAATGACTCTGGGCTCGATAACGTAGGCAACAATAACATTAGTAGTACAACAGAAACGTGTGTCAGCTCAATGTAAATGAGTACCATTCAGTTAACCTTGAGTCAACACAGTCCCGTCCAGCATTAGAAATAAATGAACAACAGCGTCATAAACACTGGTGGGAATTCACTGCATTACAGTTTCCCTTTCCTCTTAAAAACCAAGCATCATATATTCAGAAAACATCCAGGTGAGGTGTTTTCCCTTCTTCAGCAACGAATGCATTATGTACAAGGAAACAGACTACAGTGTGTTTATAGGTTCTTTGTTCAGACATTTGGACTAAAACTTCCTGTTTGGAGTTTTGCAGGTGTGCATCAGACTTTGAAATCTGCAAATACAAAGCTTTTGCAGTGTGACCTCACCAGAGAACTGTCACGGTGGTTTAGCCTCTAAGTTGCTACGTTTATTGTTTGCTGATGTGCGACCTCATGTGACCCATGTAAGATCTTCTGGCCTTGCAGAAACATTATTAACCTGGTACCAAAGAAAATGGAGGAAAAGCTATATTTTCAGTGCTGATCTTTTTTTAAGTCGCTTCGGTGCTTAAACCTAACCAAACAGCTTCTGGAAAGTTAAAGGTAGTGCTCCAGCATGGCATACAAAGCCCAGTGTCTTTGCTGGAAGGCCGGTATTTGACTTATGTCGCTATCAAACCCTCCTCCTCAGAAAGCAGGCACCTATTCAAACTACCTCACCTGCACTCAAATTTGTTGCACATGTAATTTCTGCAACCAAGCATATGTGTCTCTAGCAACCAACTGTGCCATTTATGTATGAGGACGTGTTGAGTATTTGTTAAACTGACTGACTGGCGACTGCTTCTGTTTCGAAGGTTTCATTGTTTTTACCTGTTTTGAATTTGCTTAAAAATGGCCACAAACAGCCTCTGACTTTCTTGATATGAAGTCATTATTTCCGCTCTCCCGCTATTGCAGACCACTTCCCTGTTGGTGCCATGGTAACTGGAGACCAACCTGAGCTGTTCACCTAATTTGACCACGTTTACGTGCGTGCTGTGTGCATGTCATGCTTCAAGTAACAAACTCAGATCTATCAACACATGTGTCAGCACCGAGTGTGCAACACGCCTCATGCTCCCACACACTTATAGGCACCTTCACGCGCACACACACACACACACACACACACACACAGCAGCAGCATTCCTGCAGTGTCCAGCCAAGAACAGGTGCTTCTATAGTAGGTTATAAATAAGTTTTACTCCCATTGGTTGTGCCTGCTTCTAGGAGGAGGAGCTATGTCGCACGGAGAGGTGGACTGACTCAGTCAAATTAACAGCCTTTTGGTTTCTTTGCCATGGTTGCTATGCGACAGCACACACCTTGAAAATGTCACGTTCTCTTTCGTCCCCCGCTCATATTCTGAAGATTGGTGCCATTTTGAAACTGATATCATTGTTTTCTTTGTGTGTGCACGCGCGTGTGTGTCCTCCTGGGCAGGCTGTGGTTATAACGAAAGGTTAAACACTTTCTCTTGGGAGATTTATGTTTCAGCAGTGTGCCAATTTCGGGACATTCGCCGGACAAGCTCTCAGCATATGGCATTGAGCGATGTTCAGAGGTGAAAGACAGTTCACTGTGGGCCAAAAGCAGACTCACTCAGTTGGCAGCTGGTATGCGAGGGGCATTTGTGAATGAGCCTTGAACTGACCTAATCCAGAGCACCAGTAACGCTGTTCAGGTTTATAGTTTGGGGACACTTGATGCGTAAACACGGACACACACCCTTTCTCTCTCCTCTCTGTCACAGCGGAGTTCACACATCTGTTTCCTCCAACACAGCAATTTTCTGTGATTACAGAGGCTGCTGCTCCCACACCTCCGTCAGCACTATATGGGAGTGAGAGACTAGGCATAAATCCGCAGCCAATCTACTGAAAGTGAGTTGTGACCTCTGCCAAGTTATAGCCTGGCACACAGAGGCCTAATTTTATCCAGAATGCTAGTCAGAGCAAGAGATGAAGTGAAAAAGATATATATTATATATATATTATTTAAAAAAAAAAAAAAAAAAAAGGGTTGCTGCTGCAACCTTTTTTTTTTACATACACAATTAAACGCCATAAAATGACTGAACTTTGAAAAACAAACAATTTTGTCAAGCCTATACATGACAGGTGGTGCACGTGTTGAAATGTCCTGAATTCAAAAAATATTAGCCGACTAATATATAAATATAAGACATCATAAAAATAATGAGATTCTGAGTTAGACTAGGCGCCCAGTGTGAAAGACGGGTGAGAACAGATCACATCTGAGAGATCCGATCTCTGATCATACTCAGAGGTGATGTCTGGGTTGCACGAGTCGCATTGAAGACCTTCGTCAGTCGAGTTTTGCCTCATTCATTCAGAAAAAAAATCACGCGGCAGCTATTATCGCCTATAAAGGAAAAAGCACAGTAAGTGATGTCTGTTCACTAGCAGTGAGAGCATTTTAAAATACTCTGTCCTTGCAGCTGTTAACTAACTAAATAATAAATAAATCTACACTAGAATTAACAAATGAAAGTATTTAATAGGAGTACCCGAGTGCATTTCTGTTTTATAATTGATTATTATTGACGTAGAAATGTTAATGAATAAGAAGCTGTGTGTATTTGAGTTATGTATCTCTTCCATCACCGCTGTCTTTATTTATCTTTATTACCAGAGTAATAAATGGTGCGCATCGAAACTTCCATAGCTGGAATTTGATTTTTGTTCAGGTGTATCTTAACTTGGAGATCAATAAATAATAACCTAAAAGTCGTGACACACGCACACACACCTACACACACACACACACACACACAAAACAGCGCTGTTCTCGGTTCTGGAGCATTGGTAGAAATCCATTAGAGACAGTAGCTGAAAGAATATTCTGCTGCACCCTGTTAGAGTTTATTTGTATTCAGAGGGTGAAACTGAGATCAGATCTGGAGACACATTTGGAGACACATGTTAATGCACGTGTCCGAACACACACCAATCGCATCACATCAGATCGCCCAGATCTGATCTTAATGCAAGGTCTGAACAGGCCTTAGTGAGTTTTATGACTTTTAATAAACTCTGACTTAGTTATCTATTGTTGATAAGGGTCTCTTATTGTCAGAGTGATAATACATTTTATATGGCCAGTGTGAAGGTAACCATGAGGTGCTTCTAGACAGTTCCTGGGGTTCACTGAACGACATACCTTCAAGGGCCTTTTGTCTCTTTTTGCATTGACACCACACTAATAGAAACACTGACTAGACTCAGTAAAACCTTGACTTCACTGCCGGCCCATTTCTCAGTGGTTTGTTCCATTGTTAGGCCTAAAATTGGGAGCTTTTGTTGCAGGTTAATATTTTACTAATGTTTACACCATTCATCTTACATCAGCAAAGGTTCCTGTTGTTCGGAGTACCGTGAACTATGGGCCAAAAAAGACCATAAAAGCAGTACAACGGTTGAGAGTTCATGCATTGCGAAAACAAAATGGGGTGTTCTTCCTCCAAGTATGGCGCTCTGATAAACGCCTTGTGGCCTGTAAGTGCTTACAGTCACCCAGTGCTAAAAGGACTGTTTATTGTAACATTGCCAGGTTTTGCCGACCATAGTACTGCTCACTGTAATTTTTATGCACTCATTATTTATGCTAAAATAAACTTGTCATGGCACCATACATTTTTTTATTTGCATCTTCAAACCAGATTTTAGCAATGATAAATGCAGTCCGTCGACACAGTGTTGCGTACTGAAATATGTATGACTTAGTGTCGTGAATGCTGATGCAAATCATTTCACAAAATTGCTCAGACAGTTTGTTGAGACAGTACCATTACCTACAGTAGATAGCAGCCAGCCAGTGAGCTTTAGGCCTCATAATAAACATGAATGGCAAAAGCTTACAGCAAAAGGTCAGGGATGGATTATTGATAGCAGCCATTTATACCTGTTATAGACAAAATGTATTGATTTTCAAGAACACAATGTTTTGTCACTACATTACTTAAACACTGACAGTCAAACCAGCTTCTTGCCATATTATGTAAGACCAGTTAGTGCTCCTAAAACAAAATGTTGAACAAGGACAGTTTTTCTCCATCTTAAAGTATTTATTAAGTGTCCGGAAGAACTGCTCAGCTCAAAGCAGTCCCTCCTAATACAGGAGAATGTAAACTGTCAACCTGTCCGCTTAGCGGGGCGGGACTGTAATTGTAGAGAAACAATGGCCTGGATGTTGGTACTTGCAACTTGGCACAGTAGAGTGAGTAGCTCTTTAGCAGAGAATCATGAGGAGAAAAAGAGAGGCGTTAAATGAAGAAAAGCACTGCCAAACTATTCGGTATTAGCAGTTCCTGAGTTACCTCAGAAGCTTTTGTTAGTGCCTGAGTAAGTCCGTTTTTTCTCATTGAATTCTGATTAGGACTTTTTCGCCACCGCTCTGTGCTGGTTTGGTAAACAATACATCAGGCGAGGACACACACAGGGTAACACTAAAGAAGAAGACGTGGAGGAGGAGGAGGAGGAGGAGGCGGAGAGACGTGGTTTTCTTCATTTCCTCTCCTGAACAACTGGAGTCCGTTCACAAAACTTGCAGGCGCAAACCGGAACGGCAACGTTTTTTGGCCACCTTCGAGCCTTTCGGCTGATTAATTCTCCATCTGGTGCCAAAAACATTTCAGTGTCAATCCCAGTACCTTGGCAGAGTCACAAAACAGCAACAAAACAGGGGGGTCTTTGCAATGACGTCAGCTCTGAATGACTGGCTAGCTTAAAAGAGTGTCTACGATCTCAACAATGACGTGACTTGAAACTGATGATGATGCAGCAGCAACGGAAAGGCATCAGCATCCTCAACATCCTCAGATAGATGGTTTGTTTCACGGTATACGTTACCATTTTTTGTAGCCCGACTTCATAAGAGAACACTTGTTTTAGTTTAAAATCATCAGATATCATTGTGTTTGTCTCTGCATGTTGCTCAGCAGCACTGAGATCAAACCGTGGGACTCCTGGTTTGCTGAGTTGTGCCGTATATATAGTGGTGTGTTGCTACTCTTGGATGATACGTTGCTGACACCAAACACTGTACATCGGCACGTCCTGCTTGATACTTGTGGGCATGTGCTGGTGACGATCAGACTGTCACATCAGTACTCCAATAATTTTTTGTCACTGAGCCATATAATTACTTTCTGTTTAGATCATTCAATAGCGTGTAAGCCACCAGAAAACACAAGCAGTTCTTAGTAGTGTCATTCTTTCATTTTAAATATATTTGATTTCTGCACAAATATTATGTTCAGATTTACTGAAAATATCCATATGTGGCCTGAGCTACTGAGCTGTAGCTTGAAAAGATGCCATTGGCATGAATGTGGCCTATCAGTATCAGTTGGAACCAGCATGGTGATTTCATTTTGGCCAAATACCAGCGACACGCCATCTGAGAGCAGGGACATACCACTGTGGAGTCATAATGCGCAAAGGAATCGAGTGCTTTGCCGCTGACCACGTTTTGATCTCACCATTCTTCAATTTGGTGCAGACCTTTGCTGGGTAAATATAAAATGTTTATATTTGGGAGTAACATTTTACCTATCTTCATGGTTGGTTATTTGGCTGGCCCGGGATTGTAAATGCAGCTAAATGAAATCAAAACGCATTAGAGCAATTTATTTTAGTATTACGTTAGGCAGGCGTTCTCATCGAGTCATCTGAAGCTTAAATTAGTCGTGGATGATTTAATGAGTTTTATATATGAAAAAAATAGATGATACTGCTTTTGGACTAACAGCTTGTGTGCAGTAGACTGCAGCGTGTGCTGGCCTAATCAAGGGCCCCTGTCTGACTGCCTGTTTAAAATATGACAGCAGAGTGAAGAGGATGATTAAGCTTCTCGCTGTCTCATGGGTCCAGGTATTTATAACATTTATGCTGGCCTATTTCTACGCCACTTATTCAAAACTGATCTCTATTGTGGTGATTCCTATTCGACTGACACAGATCACGCCGACAGCAGTTTGATACTGCATGCAAAGCGCTGGTCTGACGGTGGCAGAGACCACAGGGGTTCGGGGGGCTTACCTCGGATGAATACGACTCAAATAATTACACCGCCTTTCTCTTTAGCCGCCTCAGTCCGCTCACTTGAACACCGCCAGAGCTGTCGTAAAAATAAATAAATAAATCCAAGGATGCCTTTCTGGTGCCGAAGAAAGAGCCTAATGAAATTGTGATGTGGCGCACTGAGATGTATGGTTAACAGTGATGCCGGTAAATTGACTTTATATCCGCTCAACAGACTGCAGTCAGCTGAAAGGCCTGCTTCAATCTCACTTTCCCCATTTTTGTTAAATTCTTCCTGTGTCGCTCTCCATTTCTGTCTGGCTTTGCCTCTGCTGGTCCCTCTGTCATTACTGTCTCAGGACAAGCTGATTACCTCTTCATCATTGGCTGCCATTTATATATATATTGGTTTTGCCGCTGTAATAAGATGCTGTGCTCTGAGGGTAATTATTTCACACCAGTGCTTTGTTTTTTCCCTTTATGAAATGACAGTTGCTGAGCTTCATACCAACTGTTAAAATCTTTCTCCTCGCTCAAGTACACCGCTTTTTCTGATGTGTACAAAGAACACGGTCTTATAGTATCCCCCTATAGGCTGTTGTGCTCCGTTTTATGGCAGGCAGTGAACCTTGAACATTCAAACCTTTAACACGGAATATGGCTGTGTAGCGTGTAAGACCCCGGGCAGTAGCTTTTTCCGGAGTTTAGATTTGTCAGCGTGACACAGTCATGATTTGAATAGATTTAAATGTGCAGCCAAGCCCAGCGTGCTGTTGTAGCTGTCAGTTAGATATTTGCATGGCCGGGACACAACGGAACTGTTGGATGAGCTCTGCATCACAACGCGGCTGAATCAGTCAGTGTCAGCTTGTGTTTTCTTTCAGCCGCACTGGTCTGGCAGTGCCACCAAGCAGAACCAGAGATATTACAGCTATTCTCTGTAACCATTGCATTTAGCCTTGTGTTCACTGTCTCATATTAGTGGTACTGGACTCGACTATGGCTCTGTTGTGTGTACAACCTTCATTTGGTAATTAAATTTCTTCTGGCCATGTCTAAAAGTGTTAGTACCAAAATATTCTGTGGTTTTAAATGGCCACAATCAAAGGCCTTGAAAGGGTGTACTTAAATCCAAAAGCAATTTTGGGCCCAATAGCTACTCCCTGGAAATCTACTTCTGAGCAGCCCATGCAAGCTACCTTCAGGGGCTTCTGTTTTCTGCTTTATGTATAATGCGCACAAAAAACGAAAGACTTCTTCCAACATTTAAAGAAACTATAGAATAAAGCTCCTCCGAAGCACCTATAAAGAGGAGTAGTGACCCATACTTTCAGACAGTTGCCTGTCAGAAACATTCATGGCGTCAAGATAAAAGTAACAGCTCGAAGAACAAAAGGGAGCTTAAAGGGAGAAAGTCAGTCCCTGTTTAAGTCCTTACCAAAGCCAGGAATGTCTTCACATCTCTCGACAGCTTCTCATCCGATGCCTTCACACTTCCAAGTAAGTGCAGCGTCGAGTTCGAAGTCGTTTAGATGAGAAGTTGTCATAGAGAATTTTGGCCTAAAGTTATTTACACTTTCACGACTGCCATCGGGGGGGACTGTGTTTAAAGTTAGCACAAGCTTCAGACACACTGCAGACCTCCACAGTTGCCAGAAAATCAGGTGACATCAGTAGCGGACGTAGGTCTTCAGGGGGTGTGGGCCGTCACTTCAAATAAAGCCTCAATAGGCCTGCTGGAACAAGCACGTTTCTTCATTAGTATCTAACCCTAACCCTAACTGCTGCGGGACTTTTACCTGACTTGTGCTAGGTGGGGCTTGGGTGTAGTCATTCTTCAAGTTCTATTATTTGGCCTCCTTGGAAAAACAAAGACTACCCACCTACCTTGACAGTTGTATGCTTTAGAACATGGAGATATTCTAGCTAAGGACAGAATCTGTAAATCTATGATTTCTTTTGTCTTATCCCTAATTAACATCAGTGTGAGTGATTCTGCTTAGCTCACTAGACCATTTCTTAATCGGATTACAGCTGGGCATCGACCGTTATGGTCACCAGTCAATAAAATGTGGAGAGCTGTGGTATGTTGCGTCATCTGTTGTGGAGTCAGAAATGCGAGGGTACAGTAGGCCACAGAAGCTTTTAGAGCTCTTCTAACAGTTTGTCTGAGCGTTGGTATGCCAGGTCAGAAGGGATGAATTAAAACTCTCATTGATTTGCTCTAATAGGTCTCATTATGCTGAGTCAATTACAGCAGATAACTTATAGAGTAGACATTTAAATACCGAGGCTTACAGTAAAATTTGCGAGGCCTGTGTTTTGTGAGTCACAGACTCCCTCTCTCTTCTTCCATTCCCTTCCCTCCTCTTGAAACACTAACCCAGCCCAGTTGCCATGACAATTCAATCCATGCAGCTTGTTTTTTGATACAGCAAAGTACTCAAAACCCCCCTGCTGCTGTGATTTGACTGCCATCGCTGTTCCAAGCCAGGTGGCTGCTTTCCTCAGGGAGCCCTTTCAAATAAAGGCATTCAGCCAATAGACTTTGAAGTCCCACTGTAGACAGTCTCTCAATAAGGGAGCGCGCTTCCCTCCTGTTTCATCCCAGGCTTTGACGGGAGATCCTAAATGGAGCACAGCGCCACGTTGCTCGTCAGTTTGTTTGTGGCGTTGATGCAACAAAAACCTGACTGTAACTTAAACTCGTTTCCTGATGATGCAAATGTGTCCTCTTTTTGATCCAAAGCACTACAGAGAGAATACACGTTATTACTGGGGGGGAAAAAAAAGTACTTTCCCTTTAATTTTTATCCTTGACTATGAATTGTAAGCCAGAAGTTCACCCGATAATGAAGTTCCTCCGTTCTCCTTCTCTTCTCTTTCATCTGCACTGTCACTGAGAACAGAAAGAGGAAAAATTAAATTAAAAGAATACTGAATGGTGCTTTTTGAATTAGCCATATCTCCTCTGAGGAATGTTGTAAAATTGGCAAAAGTCAAAGTTAGCTTTGATGGCAAATTCATTATAAACGGAATAGATATTGTTACAGCTCTTCCATGCAGATGTCGTATTTCTTTATCTCCTGACATTGTGGAGGGGTTCTTGTTGAAAGAAAAAGTTCAATAAACCATCATACACCGTACTTTTAAAGCCTGTAAGAACTAACACAAAGGAAGGTAGTAGCAGGTGAAAATTTAAAGGTGCATAAAAACACCTTTGCAAGTCAGGTGTTTTCTTTAGTAAAGTCTACACACCTGGTTTTTCATTCAAATTGCTAGGTTAAAAACTAATACTAAAACGACTTCCTGCCAGCCAGAATTTATTTTAAATTCTAGCAAATATACAATACTTTGTTTGGCCTTACAGGTGAGTTTGATTTATATTTCAACCATGTAATGTTTGAAATTGACAGAAAAAATTTCTAAAAGTGAATATAGGATTTTGTGGATGCAGGAATTCAAATTAAATGTTAATATTTCAACAGTCCAACAACAGGGTGGTATACCAAATCATTTTTTTTGTTTTTCTTACTTGTGAAATTGACTTTATTTCTCCCTCTGTTCACCAAACGCATTCCAGTTCTCTGTTGTGTTTCCTCTGAATCATTGGTGTCATTCCAGAGTAGGTATTCATGACAGGAAGTGTGTCCCTGGATCGACGCTACCACCCTCCAGTGTCTCCTAGTTTTATGACTTATCTATTAAATTAAATGCCTTATTTTCTGGCAGATGCCATTTATCCTCCTTCATTACGCTGAGTTCAGAATGCACTCATAAAGCAAATGGGTTTTCATGTCATTGTAACTTGGCAATACTATGTATACGCACCAAGAAGACTGGCCTGAGGCTCGCCAAACGTGCTACAACTTTTGTAAATACATGTTCAATAATAATGAAACAAAAGAATGCAATGAATGGGAGAAATGTGTGCCTGTGATATCCTGATGCAAGCTCCTGTCCCCAGCTCTGCAACCACAACTGAAAAGCGCCACCCTGTATAAATTAGCATTAAAGAATCGAAGAATTTGCATTTTTTAATATCTGGAAAGGCATGGCAGGCCACTCGTTTATTCACTCGTAAAGCCTGGCGTTGTAAAGATGTTGACAGCAATCGATGTCATCATAGTATAAACTATGGAGTTGCAAATATTTAGTGACTGTAGCAGTACCCAATTTGTAAAAAAAATAATAAGAACAAGAGAACTTTGCAGGAAAGCCAGAGAAGACCTTATTCTCAACAACAGAGTGTAGATGCTGTTTTCCTATGCTATTCTTCTGCTCAGCAGCATCACTCTATTCTAGGAGAAGAAGATTGTTCACTTAAAGTGGTGCTTGGCTACATAACCTCCCACTGTGGTGAAAGAAACCAAGTTAGAAAGCTTTTCCATGAACAAAAATGGTACAGTATGGTCCATTACCTTTTCATTGTGAATGTTTCTCCAATTATTACCAAGTATTGGAACTATTAATACTTTTAAATTGCCAATAACACTGAAAGATATTTAGATTTGACTTTTTGACCAGCACGCCTAGCCTTAGTCCACTGACATAAATGCAGTGTCCATGAAAACCCTTTGCCTTTGTCAGGCTCCCAAATTTGTTCCCAAAGACAGCAAATGTAATTCTTTTAGCAGCGTGTAGGCTCTTGAAGTATCTGATTAGTCAACAAGGTTATTAGTATCCTGTTCGGGAATGTTAAACGATACTTAGTAGTAGTAGCTCATGAGCTTCAGCGTGCTAATGGAAAGAATCTCGGTGGGTTTAATGTCACGGGGTTAGACTACAGATCAACATGTTGAGCCTTTTTGAGACTGACTTGATTCTCGTTGCGCCTCTCGCCATCTCACAACACTGCACATAAGCACTTTGCAATAATTGATTAACCCTATTACGTAAAGAGCTGTCATTTGCTCTCCTTTCCCGTCTCCCTTCCGTCTGTCTTCCCCTCTTACAGTAACTAATATTTCAACCAGGGTTTTCCATATTCACTGAAAGGGCCCCTTTCAAATTTCATTTTGCCCTAGGAATCAGGGCAGCGGATGGCTTACACTCGAGTCCCATTTGTTAATAAGGCAATTACAGGCTTTTTAGCTTTCGAACAATTTCCAGTGCTTCCTGTGTGTAAATGAATGACCAATTGCTCAAGTGGGAAACTAGAAAGAAAAGGTTTTTAACCAAATTTCAAAGAGTGGCCAATGTGATAATAGGTAAAGATAATCACAGAGAGCGAAGAGCGTGGCTTTTTTTCTTCCAGCTCGTTTTGTTAATCATTTACAAGAATGCTGGGAATGGCTGCATATCTTGTGTTTACTCTCAGGAGCCCCGAATCTCCATATCTAGTATTTAGCAGACTCTCTCAGACAGATTCTACTTTGTTTTGTTGATTGCTTTGATGCAGCTAGTCGTAATAATTGCATTTGATGAGCTTCTGATGTTTAAGAGGGCCAAAATTCCCACCAGCTAAGATTTTCTGGGTATTCATGCCATCCTGCTGCTTTTCATTTTAATCTGAAGTCCTTTGTACTTTGTAGCAATTATCAAGCTGCTGTCTCTCCATTTCCCAATGTTCGTGTGAGAAACACAGAGGGACTCTTTTTGGCCTTGAATGTAGATCAATCATCTGCATAGACACGTGTCCAAAATAAAAACACGTCAGAAACGCATAAAACACCAGGACAAATACGTGCATTACATTTGCATCCACTATGCTTAGACTCATTCACTCTGTGTCAATGCATTTTACCCACTATCACAGTGTTATGCGTATCTTACATTGCAGGCATGATCTGTCGCCTCAGTTTTTCCTGAGGGGTAAACAGAGTGAGTTTGAAAGTTTTCCGCCGAGCAATCGCTCTGCCGTCCATCCCAAATTTCCCTCTTCCTCTCACTGTTCCATTTCCGCTCGAGCAACTAAGTGTGTCACAAATGTGGGTCAGTCGCCTTTCTTTCCCCACTAAAGTCAATTCAATTTGGCGGAATGGTATGAAGGCATCAAATTTAAACAGCTTGCAGGTGCTCTGGGGCAAGACGAGAGGCGCGGCGGTCGGCCATACTTAAAATACCGGCTTCTCTCCGAGCGCCTTCCTCGGGAGAGCAATGTGACGGGGAGGGAGAGGAACAACACCTGGCCCATTAGGAGAGGAGAGGAGAGAGACGTGGAGAATTAGTTTTCAACAGAGCGTTAGCAGACACGCTGCAGTCAGGGTGGCAGGTTTTCTCCTCTTTCCAGCTTCACCCTGCTCTGCTGATGATTACTGTCTTTGGGTCTGTGGCTCCGCTCTGTTATTTGTATCAAACAGCATTAGGAGCTGGAGATAAACACTGATAATTGCCTGTGGTTTCTTTGATGGGAAAGAGGAGGATAACAATGCACGTGCCTTCCCAGTGGCAGTGAAATGACAACAGACCTTAAACGATATGTGGCTCTTTGCTGATACTGCCATTAGTATGGAAGGCCGGAACCATAGTATCACCACACAGGTAATACTTTTCTAATGTTTTGCTCTGAGGCCCGTTTAATCACCACTTAAGACTTTAGCTGCAGCCGACATACCACAACATAGCCTGGATGCCTTGACAAGAAAGGATGTGGTCCTTATCTTAACCACAGTGATCTCAAGTAGCTCCCTGCTCCTCCTCCACTCATCGTGTAATTTACTTCTGCCCACAACTCAGATTAGTCAGTGAGCTAATTTAGTTCAGCACAGATATACTGATATCAGAATGTGTGGTGATAACTATCAAGAACTTGCTGTACAGAAAATACGTTGCGATTTTCTAGAGAGAGTGTTGCTATCAGATCCTTTAACCAGCATTATTAATCATTTTTACCAGCATTGCTGAAGGGAAGAAAATGTCGGTCTGTCTGTTGGTAAGAGGTTTCACCTATTTAGACCAGACTAAAATTTAATATTGGAAGGACTGAAGTGAACGGCTGTGCCAATATTCATGGTCTTCAAAAGGATGAAGCAACACCCTAACTCTGGTGCCATCATCAAGCAGACAATACAGGCTTTTATAGCTACACAGCTGTTGGAAGGACTGGCACAAAATTTAGCACAGACCTTCACATAATTGGAGATTATGAATCCCAGTAAACTTCCACGTTTTGGTTCAATTTTTTCAGTTTTTCTGATACTTTCATCGTCAACATCATGCTCAGTTGACTTGCTATGCTAAACTGAGCGGTTAACATAGGTGAATGTTTTCAGAAATGGTGACGTTATGTGGAAAAAATAATAAATTGTAATTTAGCCATAAGGGTTTTGATTGTGGATTTATAATATCTCAAGATGTACTCACAGGTGGAGGTGAGCAGCAACGTGCTGAGGCGAAACCATGCCACTTTAATACAAACTTATGAAAAAAAAATTGTCAGTGTGAAGTGGTTCCTTGTTAAACTCGTCTTGATTGAACAAAATATGCAAACACAAACCTTTACCGCAAGGAAACGCCAACCACAGCTTTGCCACCAAACTCACTTGGCTTGGAGCCTTAGGTGAACCCAGATGAAGCGGTGGTGTCGGTGGTGTTATTCTCTTTTCAGCGGTGACGACAGGAAGAGCTAGATCTTGGCAATAATAATAATAATGCCACTTTATGCTGCTTGTTTCACTGCATGAGCGATGAGTGAGTCACTGTAGATGGGGAGAGCTTTACGACTGATATTACAAACTGAATGCCATGCATTTTGTATACACAACTTCCTATGCCCTAGCCAAGAGCTTATGAGGTGAAGGCATCATAAATCATATTTGAGAATTTTATTAGTTTAGCACTAAAGGCCGGTGTTCTGTCCCCTACGCTCTTTAATCTTCCTCCTACAATACACTCTATAGTTTTTACATGATCTGTTCAAAATCCCCAAGTTTAAGAGAAACAAAAATAAATAAATATAAAATGTGCAGGGAAGGGGAAAGGATAACCAGGGAGTGTAAGTGGTGGCGACACAGACGGAGAGGTTGCGACAGGGAGGTTTGCCTGAAGAAAGAAAGTGAAAAATACATTTCTCTTAGCCTTCCACTTTGTCCTGACTTCAAAGGACCCGTGGTTTGCACTTAGGAGGTGACTAAATGAGGCGATGTGAAAGAGGAGAGCCAGAGCTGCGCTGTGTCTGCCACTGGCAGCGATTCTCAAACAACTTCACAGAGGAAAGCGGTGAGCTCCGTCGCAACGCGCACAAGCACACTGATGACTCTCAGCCTGCAGAGCTGAAAACAGAAACACGTGTGGTTGCACCTAGCTTTTAGCTATTGCCTGAATACTAAGAATTGTATTTGAAGGAGTGCTGTAACCTAGAGACACACTGTGAGTTGAGTATTTAGACAGAAGAAGAATATGTGGATGCTGAGCAGATGCCCAGAGGAGGCTTATAACTGAATAGAAGCAAGTTTAAGGCATTGTCTAGTATTTTGAAGCTGCACTGCAGTGTGTGAGTGACTTGGTCTACATGTGGATGCACTGCGGTGTCTGTGTTTGCTTCTTAACAACCTTAATTGATCCTTTCTGGGGATTTTATGTGTTTACGTATTCCTGCATGTGTCACTTGCTCTGGGACTCTGAAGGGGAGCTCAGATGTTCGACTGCAGCAGATAAGAGCCATCCACAGCGTGCCTGGAAGATGCCAAATAGATAGAGGAGCAGAAGATTATGATGTGGAGGAGGGAGGAAGATGGAGGCTGGGGGTGGTGTCTGTGCGTGCCTGTGTGTGTCGGTGGGGCATCAGACAAGACAAGATGTGAACCGTCATCTATACACACGAGAGCTGCTGTTAAGAGGCAAGCAGACAGGAGGGAAGCAAGGAGCGGGCGGGGGGGATGAGGAGGAACAGAGGAGGCAGATGTCCAGGGAGAGGATAGGTGAGACGAATGAGAAAGAGTGGCACATGACAGCGGAGAGCAGAGCTGGACAAGAGAGGACAGAGTAAGGAGGGAGGAGGGGGATGCAAAGATCCAGCTAGAAGCAAAAACAAAGACAGAGCGATGGAGAACAAGAGGAGATGATGGACAGATGAGGGAAGCGGCTTTGCTTTCTTTGTCATCCCGCTCTGTTATGCTATCTATCATAGAGGAGTACACTCCCTCCAGTATGCCTCAGTACACTCCATCCGTCACTGTGTATGCAAGTGTGTGTCCAAGATTTGATTGGCCGAGCACGCTCCAAGAACCAGTGTGAGCTGAGGAGCCGGTCACATCATCGCTCTCAGTCCCCGAGTGTTTTATAGTGACTGAGCACTGCACACTGCACACAGAGACAAGTAGGATTTCGCGTGTGCATATGCACATGCGTGTGTGTTTATGTGTGCAGTGCTGTGTTTGTGAACGGGTGCATCGCCTGATATGTGTGTGCAGGCATGAATGTGTGCACTGATGTATAGAACAAAGCTTCCTGCAGCCTTTATCTCGGCATTGGTTGTTTTGGGGTGCGTGACGGCTGCTGATAGCCGCTATCAGCAGCGGCCATGCTCCTCTGTTGCTCGGCCTCAGTGTTTTTTCCCCACGTACCCATTCCTCCTTTCTCCAACCATTCTTGATTTTTAATTTTTTTTTTCCCTTCCCATTTCCCCATTTTTCTGACTGTGAACTCAGACGGTTGATCAAAGTCATATTAGCCTACTTTGTTTGAGACTTATGTCACGTTTTGATGACTTGACTATCTGCTTGTGTAGGCTGGATGTAAAATGCGTCGTTACAGATGCGCCAGTACACAAATGTCTCCACAGACACCAGATTTAAAGCTCCAGTATGCTACAAAACACAGAGAGATATATTTTAGCTTATTCAGCATTGTGTGAGCAGTGTCTGGCAAGCGCTTGGACTTAACAAAAAAAATCCAGCACGACTTTAAATCCATGTCCTTTGCAGTGGGATCTGTGGAGTAGCTGTAACTTGATCATGTCTGTGGGCGTGTCTCGTGAATAATCTTCTTTAATTAATTAACTCTATGCCTGGTTCTGATTTGACAGTTAGCTTAAGGATCCCTAAAGGTGTGAGTAAATCCTACAGTCACAATGAGGATCTGTCTATAATCTCTCCAGCTTGTTTCCATATTATTCCCCCGTGTCACCTGCCATGTTTGGGAATGTTTATAGGCTACGTACATTTGGAAACTTGGCTGAGCAGCGTGTTAAGAATTTGCTTGCGTAGGGAAGACAGATGTTGAAGTGAGGAACCCGTGAGAATTTACTGTAAAATTATGGGATATCAGGAGGAAGCTACAACAAGAGAAGGTTGGTGATGATAAGCAAGTGATAAGGTGACCAAATGGCTTCAAGTTTGTATTTAGAAAAAGGAGTTCCAAGGTTTTAACAGAAAAATAAACAGAGGGTTTTCAAACACACACAAGCCAAATCCACTAAATCCTGATAGTTTAGTGTCTTTCAGGTTTGGAATTCCTGTTTCTCTTGTGTCTGTCTGTGGACCGATGTGTATCTTTCTCTCTGTCATTTTACTCCTATTTACTCTTGGCTATATTTTGCCAAGGAGGAGGAAGAAAATCTCCCAAAGAAATATATATATGCAAATTAAGGTCAAACTTGTCACATTCAGAAAGAAAGGTTTTTGTTGAAGTTGACAGATGCAATGTACATAATTACAAAAGAAGTGACTCTTATAATAAAAGCACTTTATATGTCAATCCACGCACAATGATTTAGACTGCAAAGGAGCACGTCAGCCATATTTTCTGCCAACCCCTCTTGTGATAGAATGCCAACTGCATTCAAGTCTTTTAAATGTCACAGTGAAATTGGGGGCAGATAAGGCTGGACTTTAAGATGCTTAAAAGCATGGCTGGCAGTCCCTGGACCAAGAGTGTACATACATTAGTCAAAGCATGTGGCTTAGACTTGGTGGCTGGGACTGGATGTGCCGTAATGAGATCTGCCAGTACACAACTCTTGACTGTTGCCTTGGCGAGGAGGCTGCACCCTTTCAAAAACCCAGATCTTGCTGATGGTTAGAGATAAACTAACCACAGAAGCAACAATGTGGATACATCTCATAGCAATATGGTTTAAATCAGGCTTTTCCTCTCAGAATTGATTTTCCTAATTCATACAGATATTACCTTTATACATCCACTAGACACTGAGAGCATGAGGGAAATTCAATAACAGTTTCATTATTTAGTAATTAGTTTCATTCACATTGTAAAGACACATTGTGAATCGTTGGTTGCTTTACAGCATTGATTTGTTGGAAGGTTGTTTTTTTTTTTTTTGCAGCGTCAGAGAAGGGAGGGGTAGAGCTGGAGGCATGGAGCAGGGTATGATGAGTGATGCATGAACAACAAAAGTGAGAAAAGAGAATTAGTTGCTCAGTTTAAATATGCCCCCGGGCTGCCTCATGGCAACGCCAGACTCCAATTTAGCTGAAGGCCTTTGTCGCATGCCATACCTAATTCCTGTCTGCCGTTTGCCATCACTCCTCACCTTGTGCTGCTGAATAAAGCATTTAATCCATATATATATGGTCTCCATGTGAAATGTAGATACTTAGCGTTCTTCTGAGGACAGGAAGAAGGCTCTTTAGAGACCGCACACAAATATTCCTGGAAAATGTTCGCTGAATTAATTTATCTTTCCTCATACAAGCCTTCTGCACAGTTGTCTGCCTCACTGTTAGCTGCACTCTCTTTTTAGTCAGCCACTTCAGGTGAGGAGGTTTGTGACTTTATCACTGTGGGACTGTTGGAGCTGCTCTATAGGAACCCCAGAGTGGAGCAGCAGAGTGGATGCGACTCTCGACCAAGTTCAAGCACAGCTCTCCACGAACCATTTTCCCCTGTAATAGCATGTGTTTCCTGGCAGCCGAGTGTCACTGGAGGGCCACTTACAGGGACATTCGCAGCACCTGCACAGCTTCAGTGTGTTTTATTCCATATAAGTAATAGCTCTGTTTATGATTTGGGGACACATCCAGAGTCCTTTGACCCAGACTCAGCGGGCTTTTGACACACATGGAGATTGCAGTGGTGTAACTGCTTGTGCAATGGTCTTATGTAGCCTTCTTCTTATGTTTTTTTATTGCATTCTTACTCGTGTGTGCGCGCGTGTATTTTATGTACATGTGTAGACAGAGCTGTCCTATTTAACAAGAGCTTCCCCAGACTTCCAAACAATCTTGGTGTATTTATGAGAGCCTATTATTTTGGTATATGAGATGGCATGAAAGAGGTGGGAGGGCTGCCTCTTTTATTGACATGCTATACCAGCATAGTCTGCGTGACCTTACAACACAAACCAGCAGCTTGCCAGCAGTCCTGGATACAAACCATATCGGATTGGAAAGAGGCTTGATTCAAGACGTGGATTCGCATGATTTTAGATCAAATATGAAACAATGGAATTGAGAAGTAAATCCTTGTTGGTGCACTGATTATCTGTTTTCTGTTTTTTATTCTGGTTTTTGATTTTCCAAATTGATAATTACTGTTGTACATTTGTATTACTATTGCAAAAATGTGATCCTTCACAAATAGCTGCAAGGGTTACTATCCTATATCATTTTCTTATACTGAACATTCAGCAGTCCTGTCTCAGATTTGCTTACTTTACTCTTTGCATATTCATGTGTCCCTCCTCTCTGCCTTCCTTCTCTCTACTCCTTGTCTCCGACACTCAGTGGAGGCCCTGATCCCCGTTGAGCGCACATCCATTTTGAACCCGGAGGCTGTCAAGCATGCTGTTGGTAAACGAGCAAGCTAACCTGTGGCTGTCAGTCTCCCCTCTTCCACTTACCCTTGTCTCTGTCTCTGACTTCCTGTCCATGTTTCCTTAACCTCCTCTCCCCTTTTTTCCCCACATCGGCACATCCCTCGGTTGCTTGTAAAACTGTGAAAGCTTGTTGCCTCACAGGGCAACAGATCTCTTTGTTATACAAGCTATCAGGCTGCCCTGCCCATGCCAGCCCCACTGAGGATACTCAGAAAAGACTGTTTTATTCAAAGCACCATCTAGTGTCTTTTTTTCCCCTAATTTCCTCAAGTCAAACATGTACATCACATTGTCAAACACATGTAAAGGACGACACACTTTCATTTTACATGCAAAGGTGGCATGAAGCGGAGGCACATAACAACAAAATGACTGTTTCAGGTGAAAACCACCATCCCTACTTGGAAAGGATGTTTCATTTTAAAAAGGAAGGCAGCGTGTTGCAGATATTGAGTAAACAGCGTCTCCGCAGCAAAGACAGACAAACAGGCACAAAAAAAAAAAAAAAACAGGGCCCAGGGCCGGCGCAGGTTAAGCATGTTCATTAATTTCAGTAGTTTCTCTCCCGCTGGCCCTTCTTTGCTTCCTGGACGTGCCGCGTATCTTAATAGGCTTCGGATCCGCGCTGGTTGTTTTGATAACGCACAGAAATGCCCGGAGAAAGGGGGGGGGGAATAAGAGACGGAAAGACAGAGTAGGAGGGAGAGTGATAAATAAAGACATAGCAGAAATGAACAGATAAAGAACACATGTCATAGGAAATAAATTAGAGAAATTAAACTGGGGGAATAACGGCTAGGCTGATGGAAAGTGCTTTAATTAACCAACTGTGCAGCGTCTGCAGTTACAAATCCAAGTCAATATTAATAAAACGTCACCGGCATCAGATTTTATTTACATCTGCATAATGAATAATCCCCTCCACACAGTAGCAAATGCTGACGGAGGTCTTTAGGCGGTAATGGCTACACATGTATAGTCTTTGTGCCTGTCCCCCGTACAGGCAGCGTACTTTAATGATTCATCTCTATAGGTTAACACTTAACTGATGGCGATTAACCAGCTCAGAGCTGTGCGGTGTGGGGCCAGAGGGCACGAAAAAGGAGCCCAACAGCCAGCTACTTCCTAATACCCCACTGTTCCACCAAGCCCCCATGTGGAGCTCCATCTCTCTAAAGAGACTTCAAAGGCAGGCATTTCCAGACCCGATGTAGGCGTTAACCTTTGACTCAGAGGCTCGCTCTGTGCAAACAGGGACAGCCTAATTGATGCTACACACACTGCAGAAAAGGAATAACATGTCCTGGTGGATTACAGCATTACTTTAATTTTCTAATCTTATATGCAGGCAGACAGCAGCGGTTCATTTGCTGAAGCAAAGAGGGAACATTTCTTTAATTTATTTAGCTAAGGCTATGTGCTGCTCCAAAAAGAGCTCATGTGCTCTAATCGTCTTATTATGTGACTGTACCTGGGTTAAATATGCATTTAACTGTAAAAATAAATAATCAGAGGTCCATTTGTGTGGGCTGTCACGGTCATGAAATTTCTGTTGAAGTTTTAGATATGTGGAACTTCTTCAGCATAGTTTAAAGGCTTTCCCAACCGTGTTGACCTGCTGCATTAATTTGACTGTGCACCGTCACCATATTAGAAGTTAAGCACATTGAGGGAAACGGTAAGTGCTGCTTATTCTATCCTTAGTTGTCATTAAACTATAGAGGAAGAAGGGAATGTAGCAGGAAGATAGCACTAAAAGAGCTCCAGTCCAACCTCAGACGAAAGTAGAAATAGTGATAGCAATAGGAAAGATTCATCCATGCTGATGAATGTATACAATCATGAAATGGTTGTGGTCAGCTGAAATAACTGCAATCAGGCATTCATATAATAACAGTGACAGGTCTAAATAGTACACCATCTTGTTTTTAGTTTCTATTCAGAGGCAGAACAGTACTAGGTGACATGACTTGAATCGAAATGAATTGTGTGGAACTTGAAGACCAACTAAAATTTAAATAAAAAATAAAATATAATCCTCGGGATGACCTAAGCCATATGTATTTGAAGATAAGGTAAGACTGGCCAGGTGCAATTTTCCACCGCCCGTGATCTTGAGATGGTCAGATAACAATGTTGTGGCTGGGCATGGAGTCAAGCCCCTGTAGCCTCTTGTCTCCTCTGATAATGCTGAGTGGACACACTGGTTAATTTTCCACCTCATGTCCTGGCGCTCACAGAGAGATGGAGGGAGCGATAATTCAAGCTGATAAGCAATGTGGCGACTGAAGAAAGGTTCCAAGGGCCTGTTGTGAAGTTGCATTTTGTGTATATGTATTGCTAATAAAATCAGAGTCGTCACGGGGCAGTAGGGATACAAATAAGTATGAAACAGTACTGGTGGATGGATTAATGAATGCATGAACATAGAGACGGATAAGGTGATAAATGCACAATGTATGTGGACGTTTTTTTTTTTATTTAATCATAATTCAAGACTGACATAATTAGGGTGTTATGTTGTGTCCCCTTGCCAGTTGAATGCCAGTCACACAGCTGAGTCCAGCCAAGCTGCGGCAAGGTGTAATGGCAATCATCATGCAGCAGCAGAACATTTTGTATGTGCGAAGTGTTTTGCATCTAATCTTTTTTTTTTTCTTGCCATCAGTGATGTGACTCAGCTAATGACATTATCTAAAAAAAATACTCTTTTATGTTTTGGTTTCTGGTTCGTTGCACCTGTCCCACCTGTTCAATTACATGAGAAAATACTCCAAAAGCTGAAGGACCTAGAGCTCATTCAGGCCAGGATGTTGGATGGGAACATTACACTTTTGGCCTAATTTGACAATTTAGCTGAGCAATGTCATTAGGACTGCATCTGAATGACTCCCATGTGACAGCTTATTTTGAGGCTAATGTGTTTCTTGATCCATTTGTGCTCGTTTAGACACACATGCAATGCCTGTAGCCACAGGTGGCAGGTTAGAAAATGGATCCTGTCACCTTGAATTCAAGGATCTTTCATGGACATAAAACAGTCCCTGAATGAACATTTGGTTGACAGCGATACTGATTCAGATGCGCTTCTTCTTGTTTACAGGATACCGACCTCCTGGATATAGCCTACATAAAAGATGCCAGAAATGGAAAGTGCACCAAAACACCAAAGGTAAGCTTGTAATTCACAAATCGGAGCTGTTTCCTCGGTAGGAAATTTCAGCTACACATACATAAAACATTTGTTCAAAGGCATTATGGCTATTTTTTATGCAACAAAACACACTGTTCTTGTTTTTGTCTCCAAATGAGTCTCTGTGAACTCAATGAGCAGTGTAATTTAAGGACAGAGCAGGGCTTTTGGGGGGTGATGACATGCTTTGTAAGTGTTTATTTTTTTGACAGAAATGAAAGCCACATGTGGACGTGAGCCCAACCGTGAATCAGATTCAGTCTGAATAGGACTGAAATAGCGTCGGCTGGTTGTAATGATTGATGTATAACCACAGAGCGTTCCTACAGGTGGACAGATCTGGCGGCAGTCCTGTGTGGGAGCTGTAATTAATGTAATCGTCTTCTATGAAACCCTCAGAATCTACATTCACTCGCGTATTGATTTATGTGTAGCTTTGTGTGTGACTGACGGACTGATATCATACTTGGTATCGTTTTTGACAAGCGAGGAAGCAATGATCAGACGACACTGACAAGACTGACAAACCTGATTTGAATACAAGCCCTGCAAAAACAGCACATGGATGGTTTCCCAGGAAAGCACTCCAGGCCAGGGCATCCAAATTGCTTTTTCACAGCTAATTAAAATGCTGTTCATTGTGAGCACTGAGAGAAGAATTTGAACACACTTGATTTTTTTTTAATCTGGCATATAACTCTCACGGAATTTAGCACATTCTGGTGAAGGCAAGAAGCCTAATGCAGTTCTCTGAGTTAATTTCCCACTTACCAAGACACGGTTAGAACAACCACCTGCATTCTTCTAGAGTCTTTAACTTTACATTGCTGCATAACAACTCAAATAGCTTTTCTTGGGATGAGACACAGCGGCAGCGACGGTTTGACTGGGTGCAGCGGGAGAAGCGAGTGGGGGTCGTGCACTGCTGCTCTGTCTGGGGATTGAGTAATGACGGGATGAGTACAATAACACAGAGAGAGGATTCATGCATTTCTAAACAGCTCACAGAGTGATGCTACCCAGGGAGGAGACATGGCCACGTGACGGCTAAGATGGTCGTAGCATTGGAAATCCATTACTGCGAGATGGAGTGGTGATGCACCCTGGGCATTGTAATGGGAGCACCAGTGAGACACAGTGTCTGAGGGGCTGATGAGATGAGAAGAGGAAGAAAGGGAAGGAGAGAAAAAGGGTGGGTGATGATGAAGAGGCGATGATGTGGCCATTTGATGAAGCCAAGTAGAGAGGGTCCAGGGAAAAGCAAGGGGAGCTTTTCTTTTGTGCAAGGGCTGCAGGAGGCAGGGAGAAAGGATGGAGGAAGGACACGGAGATGATGTGAGGTCAAAAGGAGCTGTCAGTCGACAGGCACAGATAATACCAGACAGTAGTCGCTGTAAGTGGTCAGCACTTTTCCAGGCTTGCTTCTTAAGCATTTCTCCTTCACACTTTTAAGGATCCTGTCAAAACGTTTGAGACTTTGTGAGGATCACTGCATGGTCATCCTCAGCTTAAAGACACAGAGAAAAGTCACAATACTTTCATTTACGATGGTGGGATTCAGTACCAAGAATACACCACGGCGACATATCAGCATTTAAAATTGACTTTAAACGATCTTGGTTAAAAATGCTTCTGTGCAAATGAAATTATTGAAACAGATCAATATTAATAATATGTTTAGGGTTATACATTTCATTCTGCAAGTCATACTGCTCATAAAAGTCCTATTTATACTGCATTGTTGTTGTGTCTGTTGGTTTTATATTTATATGCTCTCTACTCTTTAAAGCTACTTTGGCTCTCACTCAAGAGCTCCCTCAGCGGCGTTCATTCATTCATTCATGCAAATTACAGGAAACCAACACACTCGTGATGACATGTCGGTAAAAGCTTCAGAAGTGCTTTCTTTGTGCGCTAGTCAAGGGTCCAGCATCTCGGCTAAATCTCGTCGGACTCGGATACAATCGTTCTCAACAGATGGGCTCGAAATGGGCTCCAGATGGAGAGGTTGGTTTCGCTCGCCTCTTGTTTCTACTAGAGCTCAGGTTTCTCCATATTGTCTCTGAACGGCATCGGAATTTCTGCCTGAGCATCATTACCTCGATTTGGAGCGTGCCGCTGTGTTCGCTGACCTGCTGCCGCGTGTGGGCAGCTCGTCTGACCTTTGATGAACTTACTGCCACTCTGCCCACGCGTTCCAGCTTCTCAGTTGTGATTCATATGTCTCCCTGTGTGAGGACACGCACACACAAAACACAATTTCACGGAGAGGAGCGCTCGCTATTGGTTGTACATTGTGTACACTTGGAACTGCGCGGGCACAAATCCCACACAGGAACACAAACAGCATGAGCTGATCGCGAAGCATGACAAAAAACTGTGTCCTTTGTTTTACCACACTCAGGGTGCTGATGTTAATTAGCATGTGTCCACCCCATCATCATTCAGGCTGATTAGATTGGCCGCTCGTCAGAGTGACAAGAGGCAACCTTTGTTTGACGGGTGGCTCCAGAAATAAATCACAAACCCTTGGGTCTGCTGAGCAGAGCACTAATGATCATCCACTTCATATACACACGAATAGCTGGCACATTTGTCATGTGCAAAGAACAGAGGGCATGAAGGAAAACAAAAGCGTGCGCTGTTGCTTCTGAATTTGCTCAGTTATTGTGGCGGTCGTGTAGCATTCAGGCTGGAGGCAAAGGAAGTGAGTGTTTTATTTCACTGTGGTTCAGTCATCAGCTGCTTGAGATTTGTTTTTATTTTTTATGCTATGCACCCGAATCATTTTTCAATTGTTTGTCGCCGATAACGGATTGCGGTGCTTTTTGAAATGAAAGTCGGACAAATGATCGTACAACAGCGTCCCTGTCTGCTTCAGGAAATATATAGCTTCCTGTGGAGAGACACATTTGTGAGAAGATACGTTTTTTAAACGTATTGTCCTATATGATAGAGAACTCCCTTCTAAGTGAAAGAAGTCCTGCCACAGAGTAGGTACTTCTGATCGTCCCTGAAAAACTTTGACTCGCTTGATTAAACTCTACATCTCGGTTCTGTAGAAGTTAAACTCGAAGGTTAAATGAGACAACACATCCCCAACATGTTTACTTCTCATTCTTTGCGGTATTTATACCTACAGAAATGAGTCATGCCTGATCACAGCATAAAATTTGTTACGTAGGCCAACAAACATCAATGCAGCGACCTCCTTGATTCTAGTCATTGTCGTTGTTCAGTCAGGACCACTTTAGTCAAAGAAGCATTTGAAGTAGATATTTTTGGCAGTATGGCTCTGTTCTAGGATCTCCTTGCCCTCACAGCCGGAGAACACAAGCAAAGGCACTCATACAGCAATGACAATGACGTCAATGAGTGCTGACACTGATATGTGTCATGAAAAGAGGAGGTGGATTGGAGAGACTTGGAGCTTGCTGAGAAACAGGTCAAGCAACTTAAACAGGAGCCTTGAATGAGATCTGCCGATGATGTTTTGAGATTCCTTGTGATGTAGCTCTGCTTTACTACATAATTAACATCACATTTGGAGCAGCAAATTTATTACACCACCTCATTAGTCTGGTCTATCCTACAAAAAAAAAAAATAATAATAAATAAAATCACACATGCCCAAACGATCGAGTAAGAGCACCAAATCACTCCTGTAATAAAGTCAAATCCTTTCCTTTAATGATCCCTCATGGGGAGATTCTTTCTCTGCATTTAACTCATCCATTCATTCACACTGCACTCTGCACACTTGCTTCTCCAACCACTACTCCACAGCTCTGCCCCCCACACCCTTGTTCCTGCAGTAGAAAAAGCTCTGTTGTCTTCATAAGGGCCTACTTTATTTCTACCCTTTTTTTTCAAACAAATGTCAGAAAATAAAACCTTTACTTTAATTCACTGGAAGCAGAAGAAACGCACAAGGAAAGAAAACTTTACCTGACAAATCAATGTTTTATTTCATACATTTGCGGCAGTAAAACTATTCCTCGCTTCTGAAGGAATATGGACCTTTTAGAAAAAGTAAACCAGAACACAGAAGACACTAGGCAGGCATTGACTCTGCTTACAAACAAGAAATCCTTTCTTTTATTTTACATGTTAAAGCCCCTGGTCACTGTTACAGGCCCCACTGTTCCAAACCAGCCATTCATATTGTCTCTTTATTAAATCAGCAGATTAGTCTGTTCCTGCACAGCATGTTCCCTCTCCTCAGCACCAGCCCAGCAGCTAATCACACTAAGTTTGAATGTACATTTCACTATACAACTAGCTACTCTACTATACAACCATGTTTGGGAAACTTTGCATCTCTGTTCAGCCTCTGTTCAGCCTCCTTGCACACAGTGAGGGGCTTATTTTAAGGCTGTCTCTGCCCTCTTGCTTCCTGGAAGTGTTCTCGAGTCTGAATTGAAGATGAAAATGTAATCAGCATCTCACCACGCTGCTTACAATAGATGTCTGACACACAAAAAGACATACTTTCTCTCTCTGTCTTTGACAACCAAGGAAATATCCGTCTGTGCAGTGCCCTACCTGTGTAGCTCAGGGTGTAATACGCATCTTGAAAATGAAATGAAATCCTGTAAAGATTCAGTGTTCTGTGCTGCAGACTCCATTCTCACGTCTCTCTCCATAGACTCTGCTACTCTGTGGGAGGGCAGAACGAGCCGACTGAATGTGGCCTGATAATTCAATATGATTATTTTAACCCAGCCTGACTCTGACATGTGCAGGTGCTTATTTGTTCTGTGTGAGGATCACATAGCCTACACCCCCATGATGCATCCATGACCATACTAATATACTACAGACTGAACATACAGTTGAACTCAAAATAGAATTGTAGTGTCTGTGAAATTCACACAATTAAGGGGAGATCATTTGAAGGTTAAAAAAATACAGGTACGACTTTTTAGTAGGAAGAGTTTAGGTGGCGGCGATGACGGCGATGTCTCAAAAGAAAGTAGGCGATTAGACAAGACATCCAAGGGTACAGACGCTTCTGTTGGTGGAGCAGAGCTTGCAGATGGCTGGTGGAAACCCGAGAGTCCCTGGACATCCAGAAGGATGAGGTGAAGACAAGGGTTGCATTTTCAAAGGTCTGATAGACAGACTGAGAGAATTGCGATGATGTTTAAAGAACACGGAGCAGAGACTTGATTAGGTTGGAGAACGTGGGCAGAAACATGCCCGGGTGTCAAAATTGTGAGCGACGTGAAATCAGAAGTGACAAAGAGAAAAGGGCCGCTGGAATACCACATATTCACCTGCAGATGAATAAAGAGATCAGATGGTTGAAAAATAAAGCTTGTGGAGGCTTTTTAGCAAAACGATTTCTCACAAGCGCCCTAGAGGAGAACAAATGAAAGTCTGGAGAGTTATCAAAGAAAATAGTTGTTAAAGGAGGGCAGTGTGGACTGATGTTATCTGCCCACAAACACACAAATAATCCCCCAAAACAAAGCCAAAAAAAGGCCCTTCAGCATGTAGCTAAAGGATAAAGACAAGTAATATTTAAAGATAGACACACACATCAACGGCAGCACCTTTAGTTTCCCAGCTGTCCCAATAGTGAATTCTCCGAAGTCTGCGTTTCATTTCCTCCGCAACTATTTGTTCCTTCTGACTTTTATTGTGAGGTTGAGAGGAAGTGGCCACCGGCTCTCTTACAGTCTAGGCTTGCAGCAGGGACGACTGCTGCTAAATACAGAGCAGCTTGTGTGTCCCCAGTAGTGTAACGGGATATGGGAGAGGCCAGCAGGCCATTATCACCACCCCTCTGTCTGGCCAACAAGTCGGCTTAAGCTCTGTCTCCCACCGCAGTAAGTGCTAAACAGCTCCTCTGAGTACACAGCAAGCTACTGGAGGCTTCAGATCTGTCTTCTGTCTTCCATTTATTCAGGGGATATTCAAAGCAGCTGTGTTATCACAGCATTTAAATAGTAAATACAACATATAGTTTGAATGTCCTGCAGTATCTGAGTCCTGGCTTTTATTTTTGTTACTGTGTAACTATGCCATAGCATATTTTTTTTGTTGTTGTTCAAACTAAAATTCTGAGTTAACTTTACTTTGAAGGCAGTGTTGGGTGATACATTGCTAGAAAGCACAGCTGAAGTGAGGCTATATTTTTTAAGGTGCACAAAGACTCTCACTGTGGCAGTGTTTATTTCCATCATCCATGCTGTCTGGCATGTATTGATGATGGACCGGGTCACTTAGTGTGCTCCAGCTGCAACAATCACACTCCTTCAAATCTATTGATGTTAAGCGTGGGCAAGGCCTCTGTCTGACCCTGAACACAGCTTCACTCTGAACCACAGAGAATGCATGGCAACATGGGTTCTGTGTGCTGGACTGCACACTGAGTGTGTGTAGTCGTAGAGCACACAGATACACACCTTTCAGTATGGGGTTGATTCACAAGCAGCGATACAAGTTTAAATTCAATATAACCTAATAATAGCTGTGATATGTATTCACTCTCTGCGGGCAGTGGCATTTTCTACATTGTGATGCAGTTAGCGCAAGTCCAGTTGAGTCATGTTTCACCCAGCGACTGAGCCATTGATTGGTTTACTTGTGTGTGTGCGCGTGTGTGTGTAGAAAGATAATATCTGTGCTATGCAGAGGTGTTACAGTATGCCTCAGTGATGTAATGACGTGCACACGAGCCAGTATTGCAGACGTAACCAGTAATATATGTGCAAACCCTCTTAGTCCTCTCACCCCACCCCGGTGAGACGAACTGTAATCCAAACCCTGGTCTCATCTGCTCTTCAACTACACGGTCACCTGTAGTCAAATAGAAATAACAGTTGATCCCTGCTTAAAGGCTGACATGCCGGGATGAGTCCTAACCTATGAAATGGATGCTGGCAGCACATCTTGCTCCCACTGTTAGACTCTTGATTAGTGTCACATGGCAGTGTGCTGAAATAGTGGACTTGAGACCATTACCGTATTAATGATTAAATCCTTAAGAAAGACAGTATTTCAAGTGACCTCTGATGATGGTTTTGGAGATGAGAAACTGAATGTAAAAGGAAACTTTAGGAGTGACTCAATGCCGGGAAAGAATTTGAGCAGTAGTAGTGCAGTGGATTTGTAACGCCTGAAATGCTAGCCTTAAATAAGTAAAGGGATTAAATGAGTTTTTTAGTGAATCAGTATGACCAAGAACTGAACCACATCCAAAGTTCCAGTACTACCCCCTAAACAGGGGCATTTTTGGAGGTAAAATAATTTCCCTAAAATCGAGTTTTGACCCTGGTCCCCGCAGTGAAATCTCACTGTGTACATCCAAAGGTGGTAATCCCAGAAGAAATGTGGCTCATGTATATAACGTGAAAGGAATAAATACAGAGATTGAATACATACTGTAGCCCTGGCTCTGGGCCTTATAGTCTAGCTATAGATAAAAGATGGTGTAGGCTTTGGTGAGGACTAGACCTGATACAGTTAATCACTATTTAGACAATTTAGGCAGTAAGTATAACAAAAATGCTAAACTATTCCATTGCAAGGCTTTGTATCACATGATAGCAAACAGATATGCTCTTAAGGTTTTGGTTGACGTTTTATTTTAAGTGACCAACTGAATCAGCAAATAAAAGGCAGTTGCTAGAACGAACTGGGAACTCTTGGAGATTTTGTTCAGAAATTAATAGAATAAAACAAATTCCAACATTAGCAAATATTTCATTTAAACCAGGAACTCTCTGATCTCAGAAACAGTTGCATCAGGCTGTTGCCAGCTTTCAGCACAGTTTCCCCGATTCCATGGAGACAAATCCAGATGTCTTATTTCGTCTGATGAAGACTCTCAAAGAGCCCATGAGTTCCAATTTACAGATTTTTTTTTTCTTGTTCATTTGTTGCCACTCTATACATTAGCACAGACTTCAAATCCCCCATAGAACGCAATTCACTAAATGAAGAAGGGGAGAGATTTGTATGTGCTAAATGTGAATGAATGGAATGAAGTGCAAGTTGTCCTACCTTCCCAGTGGACCCTACTCAGAGACATTTTAGTTCACAGAGGCATGAAACTGTCTGACAGTTGACAGGTCTGGAGAGAGAACTCCCACACACTCCCTTTTTAGACACGTCTCCTGCGCACACATGCACGCAAGCACAATCACACTCAGGAGACTCTGTGTTACAGCCTATATACAGTCAATGGTTACAACGGCCACTAACATAAACATGCCAGCCCCGTCTATGACTCTGTTTCTTCTTAGTCCTAATCAGATAGTTGGTTCAGTCAGTACCAATATGCAAAGAAGAGATTGGATACTGTTACGCCAATATCATTCTCATCACATTGGACTGGCCACAGGACAAATAGCAGCTTGCAGTTAAGAGGTGATTAACTGAGCATATGGACTCATTGATTTCCATAAAAGAAACTGCAGTGGCATTTGTCATCAGGCAAAGACAAGCAATTGATCGGAGTCCTGCATCAATGCAAGCTCAAGGTGAGAAGCAGCAGCAGGGAATGGAGGAAAAAAAAAAAAATGATGCAAGGAAAAGGTTAGCGTGATGGACCCTGATGGGTTCAGGTTTGATTCTTCAGTCAATTACATTGGTAATTCCTCCTCACAGATTAATTCCCCTGGCGTGAAGCAGGTCATCTCATTACTGCTCACAGAGAAATTGAAGGGGAAGCCTAGCCTCTCTTTGGGCCGCCTCAGAAGCTGTCCTGTTCTCAGCTGACAGGGGACTGAGCTGCTGGATCGGGATGAATGAGGGAAAAAAATGACTGACTGAATGAACGGATGAAATAGAAACTGGAATGATGAACAGAGTGGCCTGTGTCAGTGGAGAGGGAGAGTCACCCATGCAGATCCAGAGATTACTATCTTGGTGAAAAGGCCCATAGAAGCACAATGGCGCACCTGTACAGGTACCGCTTCAGCCTCTAGCAGCACCCCAACTGGAATGTCTCAAATGTTGTAATGCAGTGAAGAGAGTCCTCTTGTTGTATTTTCTTCCTTTGTCTTGTTGTCTTGCTATCCTCTTTGGGAAAAGAGCAGAAAAAAAGAGAAGAAGTGGTTGCAAAGTGGTACTAGCTTGTTTGACTGCTTCTTTCTTTCACACTAAGCTTTATAAATGAGCAGTAATTCAAAGCATTCACAACATTGCCTTTGGTTATCAGTTGGCCCTATTTTTGAATTCAGTGAAGCCAACTGTGCACTGTGTTTTGTTTCACTGTGTCAAACAGAAGACCACTGGTTACATGCAATCATATCATATTGCAAAGCAATAGTGACAGGTTAAAAAAATAACGCACTAACCACAAGACTTGGAATGACCCAAATCCTTCAAAAACCGCCAATATTAAGCTTCATCTAAACATCTAAATCTTGCAGTGATTTGACCAGTGCCTTTGGAAAGAGAAATGATTTCACTACTGAGCAGCAAGCAGCTTGACTGAAGCCCAGAAAGTCCCCAAAGAACAAAAGTATTGAAAATCATCAGTGCGGAAACACATTAATTGCTGGACTGTCAGCATGCGATGACTCTTTCCTTTAGTCACCGTTCTGGTGTCAGTCTGTTGCAGAGGAACTTGGCACTTGTCTCCACGTCACTTGATGCCCACGGGGAAATCAGATGTGACATTTTTTTAACCCCGCAAAGGTCGTCCCAGCTGATCCGGAGCCGATCAAATAAGAACGAGTCGAGGCAGGCACTCACCGTCCAGAGAGCGGGGATGCCGCCAGCTGAACATCAGCATTTTAGTTGGTGAAGAGAAATTGGTATTAACGCAAACACGCATTCATCTTTTATTTGAGGTAGAGGAAAGGCCTATCCACACTTACCGTCTACATAGATAGACACGCCCCCACTTTTTTATCAGATGAGCTTAAGTAGTCCATGCATCACTGTAAGCACTATAATCGCGTTACGGTCTTTGCAATGTTAAATAATACTATAAAGACTTGACACTGATATAATAATTTTCTTAAGTGGTCTAACTGGCAGTTGGAGAGTTGAACAGAAGATGGATTTTTCAGCAATTTATCCATTGCTTTTAGCTCATTGTTTTGGTTTTTCTGATAGCTCGCTAATGCATTGGTTTTAAGAGGTTATAACAGAGTCAGGTTGATAAAATGTCTTCACTGTAGAGGCAGCCATTTGCAGCTGGCTGCTGAAACTGTTGCTGAGACAAGGCATTAAATTAATAAACTGTCAGACAAAGTTGTGGTTCTGCTTATGTTTAATTTAATAATTAAATCCCAACTTTATCTTGGGTCACTCCATTGGGAGCTGATTACGCTTTGGCAAACATCATTTGGGCAGGTTTTACGCATAGATTGACAAAGTGTAGCAGCGATATAGTCATACACGCCATTTGAACAATGTGGAGTTGAACTTGCTCTCTACAAAAGGGCTCTGATTGGCTGAGCGACCTGTTGTGTGTGGAGGTATTTTCTCCTCTGTATTGGCTGAAACGTGCCCCATCATGAAAAGCAAATGGCTTCAGTTGGGTTACCTTTCCCCCAAAGCCGTGGACAGCTGCAGAACCACGTCCTTGGGTACAAAGGAGCCACCTTGTTGGAAGCCACTGCTATAGATTGGAGCAGCCATAAATCTTGACAGTTACTCATTTAGTCTGCCACAGAAAGGTTACTTGCTATGAGTCCACAATCAGAGGCTCCTGACAGTGCCTCTATTGACTCGTCTCGATTTAGCTCTCCATCCATGCAGTTCAATCAGTGCGTCAGTGTCAGCATATTGAACCAGTTACTCTTTTCCAGCCATCAGGTAGACATCCCAGTCTCTGGTGAGTATGCTGATGTATCACTGCACTGGGCGGAGTGATCCTAACCTTGCACCTTACCTTGCTTAAATCACAGGCAAGCTATTGATAAATGATCAATGGCTTTAGATGTGCTAGTTTATAACTGTTGTTGCTTTTCTGTATTAAATTAGATTGCGATTAAGAGAAATCAAACACGATTTTATATAGCGGTCAGTATCTCAAACGGGCAGTCAGTGTTAGTATCTCAAACAATTATCCCAATCAAACAATAGAATGACTTTCAGTGGAGCGTATTCAGAGGCTGCACTGGCTCGGTGTGCACACACAAGCGCACACCTGCACGCCAGTATACACCGCCTACCACGTAGGTGAGGATAAAATATGAGTTTTTTTTTTTTTTTTTGAGCAGTGTGATGCGTCTGTTACCATGGTAACCATAAGGAAGAGAGCTACGAACCAGTGGGGGCAGAAAAAGGTTTCTGACACATGGTAGCTTTCCATTTGACCGGGGAGCATAGGAACAAACACATTAAGCACTAATTAACTTTCATCTCATCTACCAGTGCTCACTGTTCTCTTCTCATCTCCTCTGTCAGTTCATTTTAATTGAACAGCATATCTCATCAGTCAGTCTAGGAAGTCCTTTTTTTTTTTTTTTACTTCAGTAATTGGAGCAATATTTGCTGAGATCTATTAGCTTGTTCCAGACTTGTGATTCATAATGTGATTGGGGGAGAAGCCTTTGATTCCCTTTCAGCGAGTGTCACATTTTAAAATAACAGTCTTTTGCAGCATATGTTCTTAATTAATCCTGCAAAGCGACTCTTCAGGCTTGCCCTTCCGTGCGTCTCCAAACGTTCATGTATCTGAAATGAGCTAAAAGACTGACTGAGAGTATTAAAGCTCAGGATCTTCAGAACCACTTTCCTGCCAATTTCCTGTGTCTTGCACAATCCACTCCGAACGAATTTACTTTGCAAAAGCTGATGATGTTTTAAGCAAACCTCTCAAATGACTCATAACTTTAATTGAAAACTATAATCTGCCTCACTTTGCTAATGATCATGCATGCTAATGAGGCAGCACTAATGAAGCATTGTTCATGATCATTGATCTTTTGAAACTGTAGATATCTCAGACTTTGGAAGTACACAGTTAAACAAACATTCAGACATGCCTGTGGGCAGTTTCTCCCCCTTCCTCTCTCGTTTGTCCAGATTTAATTGGGTTGATCAATATCTCCTCCAAGTTTTCCACCACACTGTTATCGTCAATCTATTTATACCAGATACGCGGTGAACAGATCGTGGAGGAAGGACAAGATGAGAGAGCAGCTCTTGGGAATTCTGATAATTGCCGCTTCGGTCACACCAGTCAGCGGCCAACACCATTAATCACATAGGTGAGACCGGTAGACGCGGTGCACATGGGTGTCCTTGTGCGATTATTTTCGTATCTGCGCGAATATATAATCGTGTGCACGCATGTGTGTAATTTTCAGGAACCTCCGCACTGCTGAGACTTAAGAGACGGGTGACCTTTCTCACTCCCTCCAACGATCCCTTCCAAGCGCACAAGCCCGCCAAAGACTTAATTGGTTTTCGATAGTAAATCTCAGCAGGGTTAGTAAAGAAAATGTCTGGTTCTTAATGCTGCTGCTCCAGAAACCACATGGCTCTCCTGAACTATTTCCTGACCAAAAGACCAGAACGAATGGAGGTTGAAGACAAATTTTCCTCATCACTCAAGCTTGTTTTTCTCCGGGGAATCGTTTGTGAGTAAAGACCACGTCCATACATACAAAGGTATTTAAATTATTTTTTGTCCACATGTACATTCAGTAAAAATAGACCTGTTGAAGAACTCTTTTCATGTTTTTTTTTTGTTTTTTGTTTTTTTACCGATAGTCTATATATGTACATCTACTCTTATTGTGGAGCTGAGGCATTAGAGTTCACCATGGCAATCACTGCTACGTTGAAACAATCCCACTGCTTCTTTACGTTTTTTTCTAATTGGCAGCAATTACTGTAGGGTTACGGTCATATTGGTGCCTGTTGTTTTGAAATGCCCTTTACAGTAATTCAGATGTGTTTGTGTTCTCATGTAGAGGAGATCATTTTTTGGGAGGAGAATGAAAAAAGCAAAACTCTCATACGTGTGTACTAGGCAAGTTTGGACTTGGTCTTTTTTCATCATGAATGATTTCACTTTCTGGGCGTTTATTTCTTTCAGGAAGTTGTACCATTTTTTTTTCTTTTTGCAGCAGCAGCAGCAATTTGTTTCGTTGGACAAGCTCCCCCACTTCCATTCTGGACACCGCATGGTTTGGAAGCTGACAGACTGCAGGTTCTGTTTCATAAGCGTAACACTTTCCAGAGTTGCTGACAACACTGTCTTGAAAAACATGGCCACTTAACAAGTGGTGTTAAGGACGTGAAACTTCTGTTAGTGGAAACAACCTGCTCAGTTTCCTGCTTGTCCTCATACGTTAACGGCAGGTCGATTATTGCCACAGACTACCCAAAGCGACATACGTGATTTTTTGCAGAAATGACCAGCATGATCTTTAACAAATCTGAGACCTTTTTTGCGTCGTATGATGCAAGGCAAGCTTTTCTCCTCTGAGTCTGAATTCTCCACCATTTCCTTGGCAACCGTGAAAACGAGTCCTGCTGCAATACCAGTTGTATTAATCACCTTAAACAAAAAGGCCACTGCTGTCGTTTTGCAGGTGAAGTTTCCTCTATCTATTTTACACTCGTTATACAAGCGTTCTCCTGCCATTCACCGCCTTTCAAACCATGTCTTTTGTTAACATGCAGCATGAAAGCAGAACATTGTATTAGCAGCAGGATAACCAGACATGACCCTTGAAGAAATATCTGCAGTGAAAGCATTCTGCATAAAACAGGTGGAATTATTTCTTCCCGCTGTGTAATATTATGTGCTACAATTATGGAAACATTTCTCAGAGTGAAGCTGCTCGGCTCAAAGACCTATTGTTACGTACTGTACTGCAGGAATCTAGCTGGAGTAGAATGTAATGGTCTCTGCCAGTGTCTCCGCTGTGCCAGGGGGTCTGTGCATGCTGATGATATCCGCGTACAGTCATAGCAAACGTGGGGCCGCTGTAATCACATCCACCAACCATGGTGACAGTTTTCATACGCTTTAATTCAAGGTGGAAGAGGATGAACGTCTGACTGAATTTGGCTGAAATGCTCTGGCTGGGAATGGTGGACTGACAATGCTGGAAACACAAAAGGCTGCAACGTGGTGTAGGTCCTGCCTGTCTTGCGAGTATTTGTTATGGTGCGGTCAATATGACAGAAGCGTATCCCAGGAAAAATACTGTTTTTTTGTGTTAAAATGTTACAAATTGTGTTTCAGGCCTGTTCACACTCCCGTTAAACTCACAGTGTGCCCTTAAACTTTAACATGGCTGTCAGTAGGAGTGAATAAGAGGACTGACGAACAGTATTTCCTGTCTGTTTTCTTTCTAGAATTTGTTCAGGTTCTTCTCTTGAAACAAAACGATAGATAATTAGTTTAGTAATATCCTTTTCTTTTCCTTTTCTGTCTCATATTGGGGAAGAAACTGCACTGTTGGCAGCAGATTACAAGTCAAAGGTCTCTCTGATAATCACCTGCTTTGGATTGTCTGTCTTTTTAACAGTCAGCAGGCATTTTGTCTGGACGCGTCTCCGGGTCTGCCATTACAAACCTGAGATTGGCTAATTAAGCTTCAGAGCCATAGTCGTCTGTTGTGTCTGGTAGAGAAGAAGCGTGGACTGATAATCATCTTTTATCAAAGACCGGTCACACGGAATCAAAACCAATCAGATATGGAGGCAGGTCCCTCATGGACTGTTGATTTCTCTCATCATGCGTGTCATTAACGCCGCGGGGTCTCCAAATGGGCCGGTCCTCGCATAACTGTCAACTCAGACCATAGGATTAAATTGCCGTTTGAATAATGTCAAATATCCAAAGGCTTGTTTGAACATTCAGCGAGTCTTTGTTGGCAGATCAGCGGAGCACACAGATGCCACACTAAATGGGGCGTCATGCGAGGGTGGTAGGTGGATGGTTGGTTGGTTGGTGGCTGGCATGGCCTGGTCTGGCAGATGGTCTGGGGATGTCGGGACAGCAGGCTCTCTGTGACACAGTGGAGCTAATGATGGCAAAAGGCTAAATGATGACTACAGACAGAAGATAAATCACAATTATCACTACACAGCTCTCACCAGGGATCCTCACATGTTTGCTCAGGGCTTTGGAGGCCCAGTTAGGACTGCTTATGTGCAGAATTATGTCATCTGGTGAATTTTGCTCTCCATGCATGGAACAGTAGCATTTTAACTGGGTTAACCATCGTTTCCTCCTTTTATTTTGTGGGAAGTCCTGAATGCCATGCTATCTGAAGCACGCACCTCCTGACCTGACCTTTAAGTTTCCCTACGTTTGTGTCTGTAATTATGTGTTTTTATTGTTTGCTGCTGCTTCCCTCAGTTGGGTCTCCTTTACAAATTAGATTCTTAATCTCCATGTTTGGTAAAAACTTCCTGGTTAAATATATTTTACTGAAAACAAACATAGTTCAGCAAAAAAAAAACTAATGAGCACTGAAGTGAAGAGGATTCATAATGCAGCTGTGAATTTGTCCTATGAGGCATACTGTACCTGGTGCTCATTTAAAGTTTTAAAGACACAGTAATAATTCTACTCCTGCATGTTGTCACATGCAAGATATGATATTATATCAGAATCACTGTTATGTCACATCCTATAAAGCAATAATGTTTACTGCAAAGCACTGAAAGTACATTTCATGTCTCTTCCATGAAAAGTGTTATTTTAGGATCTGATGAAGTATACTACATAAGAATTGTCAATTGCCATGTAGTGTATTATTGCACAGCTCGTGTGCATTATCCATTTGCTTGACAAATCTGCACAAAGCCACATCCAGGGGATGATGAAAGCGTACATATCTACCAGCAGAAAGACAAAACTCTTCTCTTCATCCTCTCTAATGATTGATGCATGTCGACTACCTCTGACGCTGCACCCCTCCCCCCTCGGTCTGGCTGGAATGTCCCCCAATAAACCCGATTGGTTCGGGTCAGGATTATTAAAGTTGTCATTGGGACTGGAATCTGCTTTGTCCTCCACAGAGCAAGGGCACAGCTCATGAGATGGTTTTGTCAAAACGAAAGGAAAGGGAGTTGTAAATAAAAAAATAATAAAAATATGCAACAGCGGAAACGGCTAAAGGGAAAGGACACATGCTGCCTCCTTACAACAGCTGCAATGGCAGAGTATTTACAGCCTGAAGGCTGGACTGTGGCAACAGAGACTCATTTGAATTATTTAATCTTGGACCCCATTGCGGACATTTCCCCTGAAGGGTCTCTCTTTATGTGGCTCCTGGCTCATATAGGGTCCCAAGAATGGAGCCAGAGGGAGGACTGAAGGCTGGAAATGGCCCTCATATTAACCAAGGATCTTTTTTTTTTCCTCGCCGAAAATATTTCTACAATTGTTTTGATATACAATAACTATTAGTCCGACTTCTGACATTCAGAAGTATGTCTATTTTTTCTGCAATAACGAATTATCTCTGGAGTATCTATCGACATTATGCATGTGCACACACAGTTACTAACACAACTGTATTGTTGTTGCTTTACCGCTCAATAAATAAGCATGATTTCAGGGTCACTTAAAGAATGGAGCAGGTGGGCATTCAGTGTTTAGCTCAAGGAGACACCAGAAACGGTGGATGCTTGTTTCACCAGTCTCTTGGCAGTTTCTGCTCCATGTCTATTTTTGCACCAACTATGTCTATTTGTCTTTGTGTGGGCGTACGTGCATCTGCGCCTCCTTGGTTGCCAGTGCACATGCATGTGTCATTCCGTGTGTGCTAATTTCTCTTAGCGACGGTTAGCGTTTCTCTGCGTTTACAGAGATTAGAGCATCTGTATTACCACAGAATAATTACCGTAGTTATGTACCTGCCCATTTCTGGTTCTTGGGAGCTGTTTTTAGTGCCACCCCTGACAGAGAGCCACAGTGATAGACAGCTTGAACACAACGGGGTTTAATGACCGGAATACCTAGGACACACAGGTGGAAGAAGTACTTTTTTAGTGGCGCAAAGGTAAAAAAGGTGGCAAACTTTGTCAGCTCATAACTCTGAGTTTTGCACCTCTTACATAGCGTGAGGCTTAGATTTAGTGGACCGTAACTGCTGCCCAAACTTTTTTTTACCCTGTTAATTGAAATCTTGAGTATCTCCCTGCTCGTATCATTTCTGGGCGTTATTTTTGGCAGTGGATCAGTTTATTAAACCACACTTTATTGTGCTGCATGTTGATGCTGCTGAATTTGATTACCGGCTCAGCTGTTTGACTCAGGGTCCTCGGTCTTGTCCCGCGCTCGTTCTAATGAGAAGTGCTGAGCTCGTGAGTCACAGCGGCTGATTATTTTTCTCCTGCTGGAGTTCATGCGGTGTATCTGAGGTCAGCTCCCTCCTGTCTGCGCTGCTACCTTCCTGTCTGCCCAATGTGAGCTCAGCCAGCTAGAGGAAGAGTGCATGCCAGGTAGACTCCTTCCACCTCATCAAGCCTGCCCCTTGCCCCTTCTGTCTCTCCGTCTTTCCTTCAGAGTGATTCACACGCGGCGTGAATCGTCCTCCTCCCTCTTTTTTCTGTTTATTCTCTCTGACTCCTTCACACTGTCTCTCCTCCTCAGACGCTGACTTACTGTTAACGCTCCCAAGTACCCACGTGTGCACGCACACGAGTGCATGAACACATGTAAAATTCACTACCTCATTTTACTGCTGCATGACATTTGCCCTTAAAACAGGTTGCGTTCCCAGGAATTGTAGAGCTCAGAGACTCTGTGTGACAGAGGTGTGGCTAGTCACTTCTGTGTAATTATCCTTATGTCCTGTCCTCAAAGCTTTTATGGTGCCCATTAATCTGCTAGTCTGCTTCCCTACAGGTCCCTTCACCCTTCTCTGCACAAAAGTTTGTTTTTAGTATTTAATTGTCGTATAATCTTGTATTCATTGGTGGCGTGTGCAGATGTTGGTGTGATTTATGACCGGGTTTCTGTGAAAATGCGCTTAAAGAATCAACAGCTGTTAGCAAACCTATTATTTATTTATTTTTTACAATTCATTCTGTATAGCGCTGAGAGACAAAGTATTTACTTCCCTTATGGCTGCCACAGTTTTTTTCTGTACCTCTCATACTAAATTGGAATCTTTCCTGTCCTCACTTGCTTCCGCTCATCAACGAGTGTTGATGTGCGTACAGGATCATTGTGGAGGAGTCTGAGATGCTTGAGCCAGGGGTCGTGGGCTCCGTTTAAAGTCCCAATGGAGCGGCCAGTGAGGCGCTGTTTGTTTCTGCATATTTATGTGTTTCTTGTACATGCAGAGCCAGGGAGGCCACCCTCTGGGCCCATAAGGCCAAGCTGCTCTGATTGGCCGGCCCCAATGGCCCGATCAGGCACCGCCCATACACGTTTGAGCCGAGAGCCCGAAGCTAGCACTGCTGCTGGTGAAGGACAGGCTCAGGGGGGCCTGAAAAAGAGAGAAAGTGTTTCATTGGATGCAAAATTAGCACACGCCCCTAAGTGTTTAACAGCCGAGATGTATAGGAGCCCATCAAAAGTAAATAAATGCGTGTACAGACTTAATCAGACTGTAATAAGCATCATTTTGTCACCTTTTTATTAGAACATTAGATTTTTTTTTCTATTCTTTTGCTTGACAAGTTATATCCATGAGTACAACTGTAATTTATTTAGTGAAATTTTTCATCATCCTGCTTCCAGGGCATTTCTTTTTTTAAATCAATAATAGATACTGTATGTATGGTTGTAGGATTATCAGAGCTCTACCCACTTCCTCATGTGCTTCTCATGCTTACCCGATGCCAGAGCAGATTTCTCAGCAAGATTGTCCAATTTCCTCCCCATTTCTGGAGGATTATTCTCTTCAAAGCCCTCCAGTCATCATGTGCAGTCAATTGAGATTCTTTTCTTATTTGTTCTTTGAAAGGACTGCGGTCATGTTGACCGTAAAATTAAAAGCATTCGTCTTGCACGCTGGGACCTCATGGATTATTTCAAGAAAGAAGATATGATATGGAATGAATGCAATTATACGTGTTGTAAAGCAACGTGAGGTATTTCAATCATGTCGCCACTGATGAGATACTTCCTTGAAGATGGTGGCACACACAAAAACAAAGGAATTTGCACATTTGTTCCAGTTAAGGAGATGAGTTATGTTGGAAACATTGGGGACTCCTCCATGGCTGATTCTTTGTGACAGTTTGGTGACAGTTAAATCAGCGGATTCAGTTATTGAGGGGGCTGTGATTTGCAGTCAAATGCTGTCAAGCATTCCTTACGTTCCTGGCGAAGAATGTGTTTCTCCTAAGTGGCACGGCAGCCAGAATGAGATGTCAAGAGTTTTTATATGTGAGGTGGCACAATGAATTAGGAGTTTCTGCCATTTCCTGGCCGAGGCTGCAGGCACAGCTGTCAACAGCTGTCAGACATTGGCGGCTTTATTCCCCTTAAATGCTGAGAGAGTGGGCAGGTGACTTTTGTCTTCCCTTTAAACTTTGTCAAAATCTGTCTCAAGTGTTTCGGGCTCAAGATGAACCATTTTTAGACTTATCATCATATCAGCTGCTCAAAATGTAAGCTGACATTCAGAAAATAAGCTATTGTCTCGAGTGTCACTGGGTTTGAGATAAATGGGAAAAAAGAAAGACGTCGTATTTATGCAAAACTTTGAGACACGGGGTAGGCTGGCAGGAAGATGGTCTCATTGTCCTTGTCATCTACCTCAGAAACTGTCGTGAAAATTAAATAAAATGTTTTACTTCCTGCACCGAGTGGAATAAAAAGCAGTTCTACAAAAGTCTCTCGGATGAAACATTATACATTTTTGCCTGTGGAGCGGAGTTCAGCAGCCATGCAGGTGTAATGAAGGTCTGACAGAAGTCTAGCTGTGCAGCACAATGAAGTCTGATCACTAAGAGGAATGACTGTAATAAGTTCACAGTCTTCAGTTGGATTATTCATGATAAAATGTGGAAAATACAGCGGTTGTATAACTACTCTTTTTTTTTCGTTCTTCGCTTCCCCCAAAAAGCCTGAGATGCTGCTTCCACTGTGCGTCTCGACATGATTAGCCGCTTCCCTGTGACATGAAAATGAGCGCCCGTCAGCGCAAGTTATGGCTGATGTGCTGGCATTTTGGAAATGGCGTGATATATGCCCCCCTGACCCCCCTCTGTCCACCCCTCCATCTCTCGTTTCATGTCTCACTGCTCCAGGGTTAATGAAATGCCCCTATTGAAGAGCCGGAATGAGGGATTGTTAAGTCCACATGAGCTTTCAACCTCCGCCCACGCGTTCCCTCAACCTGTGCATGAGCACCAGCAGCACTGGCAGATGGATTCGAGTGGAGCGCTTGTGATGAGTTAAAGCCTTCCTCTAATCAGGATGTGATTCGTGTTATTCTAATTCCCTTCTTAAGCCTTATAGCACTCCATCAAACACGAAACAGAAAGAAAAAATATTTAGCTCATAAGAAATTATAATTTAGATCATCAGGGTTCTCTTCTTTCATGCATTTTGTTCACTGGTGCTTCTTGGACCGTAGCCAATATGGCTGCACAACAGGCAATGGAGCCAGATGGCTTAAAGGAAAATATCATTTTAGGAAATTAACATCAAACGTTTACCCAAGATTCTCTGTGGCTTTCAGTTGCAAAAGCAAAATGTGTGCGTGGCCAGTTTCATACTGTGGTCAGCGATGCATCACCTGACAGCTGACTGATGAAGCACTGACCTTTTACTCCTGGCCTTGTGGGCTATTCTCCGCCTCATGAAACTGTGGTGGTCTGCCTCCGCTGACACTTGAGTGCTCAAATAAATTATGACCACGCGGGAGAATAATAAAAAGAAGCGGCGCTAGATGACGGTGTGCGAGCAGGATAGCGGAGGAAAGAGGGAGATGGATATCCCGCAATCACAGACTCCCTCCTGATCCCTCCGTCTGATTCCTTCCCACGTTGCGTCCCATCCTCTCCTGATCTCATTCGCATTCTTTGATCGTGTTTACAGTACGGTTGTTTGTGAGGCTTTTATCTGCGGCTTATCCGCAGGGCTGCATGCTGTGTGCTATATTGTGGTTTCACCCAAAGCTTGAAAAGTTGCTAAAGTAGTTTCCACACTGAGGAATTTTAAAATATGAAAGTGCATAGCTGCAATGGGAGAACAGTTTTCTCCGATACTTAAATGAAAGGCTGCTGGTGTTGAGGCTGAGTCGAACTGATCGTTTGATCAGCAGAAAGTCTTTAAAGCTGAACTACATGCTGTCTCTGTGTTGCAGAAATGCTTCATACTGCACTTCTGCACCACGAGGGTGTGAAGTGTATGTTTTTCTTTGATTGGAGCTGCTAGTATGTCTCATTGTGTGTGTATATGCATGTTTTTTTGTGTGTGTGTATGTTTCTATAATCCATTTATCTACAGATATGTTTAGACTGAAACATAAAAACCTGTGATTCTTATCCAGAGCCCTTATTCACCTCCTTTCCTTTCGTCTAATCTAATAAAAGAAGTGTGCTACAATATTTTATCTGATGCCCTGTATGGTCAGCTTTACGTTTTACTGTTATAGGCCATGCATCATGTTGCTTTGCTACCTCTTATATGAAGGCACTGTGTCATGGATTGCGGCACGCACACCATGCCTTCTTTCACAGTGTGCGTGCGTCTAGTGTGTGCCGTGTGACGTTTTTATGAGAGCGCACGTGTGTCTGCGCGTGCACACCAATGCGTGCGGGTGATTAGGAAAGGCCATTTGCAGGAAACGGCTACGGCTTTGCAAGAAAGACGGGGCTCCTTCTTCTAATGGGATCAATGTTTCAGTGCTTTCTGCCTGCGTAAGTTATGATGTGGCTAATGTTTAAAACATGCTCTGCAGATGCAGCGCGACCCCCTTAAATAAATGACTGCATCGCCAGGAGAGGGAGTCGTCTTAGGATTAGCTTTGCTGTGGGTGAAATGCTCTGTAGACTCTGTGAGTCACTGTGGCTGATAAACAAAGATGTGCATGTAACAGCAAACAGAGAGACACACACACACACACACATTCACAAACCCCCAACTACAATAAAGTAATAGCTGACTCAAGGCATGTCATCATCCAGCTATAGCTAAATATCTTTTGCCTCACATTTGTGCATATGAACGACAAAACACTCATCTGCACTTTTACAGCGAGGCGGAATGAGCACATCACCCCCCAGCGTGCTATCCCATAATTCCCTTCCAAAAGCCAGAGGCTTTTTGCTGCCCCACCAGCAGCATCTTGCCGCTCTGTTAGTTAACAAGGCTAGCCAGCAGCAGGAGAATTGGTGCCCTGCTCGTAACCTGCAGAACTGCTCTGCAGTGCCATGGCTCCATATGTTAAGATATGCTCCTCTGAATACAGATTTGAAAGTTGGATTCACATCTTTGAAGTCCTTCCTCTCATAAGGACCATCATTTGACATTTTATTGGATGAAATGATGAGGAAATTAAGCATAATAAGATATGATAATATTTGACTGTTTCCAAAAATCACCTTATGAAAATTTAAGAATACAGACAATCATCTTATGGCACGATGTGGGTCATGTTAGACAGTCAATTAAAAATACATACCAACATTTAAACCCCTTCTTAATGATAATTTTTGTTTGAGTTGGTTTATTTTATAATGTGATGCTTAAGTATACAATTTCAGAAAACACTAACCCCTCTAAGAAAAAAAAATAACTGCTTAATGTAAGTCATCAGCTAGAGAGGGTTCATGCTGATATTTACTAGTCAAAACCTATAACCATCGAAGTTGGTTTCCAATTAAAACCTTTATGCAATGTGCATGCTGTATCATTTTCAGAGCCAGAAATGTTCACTTCATTAGCACTTACATACACCCAGACCTCACAGTTCTTCTGGCTATATTATGAAGGGCTTTCTTCATGCGTCATTTACAGCCTGACTTATAATACATTTTTAAATATCTTTTGTGCTTTTAAAAACCCTACTGCCTCTCCCAGCGTAGTCTTGCAGGGTCAACCAAAGTGCAACAGCCTCGAGACACCAACCAAAATGGCTTTCTTTAACACGCCATGCTGTAAACTGTTAAGTCTCGTCAGAGCTGATAGGTTAAGCACAAACTCACACCAGCAGCGCTTTCCTCGACGGAGGCACTGTTCGGTTATTGAAGCTCCTTGACACCTAATTAATTATTGCAGCAGTCTCAGTATGTATTCTTTAAGCGAAGCACTTCATAAATACTATTCCCGCGACTACTTGTCTAACATGAGGATCGGAGTACGACATAACTACCTCTGATTTGTTGTGCATTGGTTTTAGTTGTCCATGTGCTGCTTGAGAAATCTGCGATGCATTACTTTAAAATGCTGAGTGGCATAACTGGAAAAGAGGACTCTCTGCATCAGGCAACTTAAAGCTCAACAGACAGTACATGGCTTTCGGAAATGCTCTTACAACAGGTTTCCCCAGTGGCTGAATGTTAAAGGCGTGTACTATAGCTTTTTTCAACACATTTCCTGTCACTGTCTGCATAAATAATAATCACAAAATACTTGAGATTTAACTTCAGATCTCTTTTTTCCAGATCCTGCAGTGCAGTGTGGCATGTGTGTAGATAGCTGGACTATCATCAGTCTTTCATATCGACATTTCCTTTGATGTGATGTCCCTGACTGTATATTCACACACAGTCACACGGTGTGTGTGAGTTTACACAGGTGCTGTGCTGAAGGTTTAATGACCTAAGGTGTGGTGTGATTTCACTTTGCAAATCTGAATCCGTTCCTTGTGCCCAACAGAGTGTGGCACAGTTTGAGTGCATGGCTGCTGACAGGTGGGGGGCCTTGTGACAAACTAAAGCAGGAAGAGAAAGTCTCTGTATTTCCTGCGGCTGCGGCTCCACCTGAATCTTAAGTGTCTTAGTTCTCATGCTGACACGCTGCAGCTGCTAACACGCACCGCGCACCGTGGATAGCCAGACGAGACACGTTCTCAGAGTCAAAGATGCATGACGTGCTTTCACATGCGTGCACTCTGGAAATAGGACACATTTAGTGGCAGCCATGTCAGCCTTTCACAAAGGCTAAACTCTCTTAGTTGAAGTATGTTTTGAAAAGCGTCCTCTTGCCTCGACTGCACCATCGTCCCAAATCCCATCCCCTACCCTTCGCCAGTTTTGCTCTAAATCTTGGGCCTTTGTGGTAACTGGGACCTCAGGCATGCCTCTAATGGTTCCCACAATGCACCCGCACAAATTAGATTTCACTCACATGGCTAAGCCCCCTCCTCTCCTTCCGTTGCTTTCTGTTCATGGCTTTATTTCCTTTTCTCTTTGTATTATGTGTCCTCCTCTGCCCTCCTCAATTCTCTTCTCATTCCCTACACAACTACTGATATTTAGCCATCTCATGTGCAGTAAATGCAGTAAGCGTGCAGCGACCAGACATAGGAGATGAGCTGTGCATTCAGCTAATGGCTACATGTAGTATTAAAACAGTACCAAGCTGTACTGATGCAGGAGCACTGTAATAAATGAAGTACGCGTCTTACTGTCATCTCGTCTGTTCTCAGAAGCCTTTCTTCTCTGGCGGTCTGCCAGGGCCTTCTTCATTGGGTGTTTTGATATTGTATGTTTTAGCAAATTGAAAGTGGCTTTTTATACTTTGACTGATGAAGCTGGTGGCATTCTGAATGCATAAGTGGACAGTGATGGATTCCTGTTCAGGTCAGCATGTATGTGTGTGTTCTGCTGGCTGACGGACAAGGCCAGGACCACGGAAATCTAACCTCTCTGAAAACCAGCCGAATGCAGAATGAGAAATTAATTATGCAAATATTTTTTTCAATAACGAACCCCTCAGCTTCATGAGGAGGATGAAGGCAGACAGACGGGCTGTCAGCAGTGGGAGATTCTTCAATAGGGAAAATTTATAGCCTCAGAAAAGTTCAGCCTGATAATAATGGGCGCCACTAAGCCGCACAATTTGATTGGGGGGCGTGAGGGACGTGTAGAGGACATTTATCAGCGTGACACAGGACACAATGCTCTTTGTTTGATTGGTTAAATTAGTGGGAGCTCATTTGCTTTCACTGCAAAATCCTTTACAGGGCTTTTTGTTGTGTTAATTAAGCCAGAGCTACCATTTTGTATGCCGCTTGCGTACCGAGCCGCAAAGGAGAGGAGATCATTGTTATTCCTCTCTTGCACCCTCGGAGGCATTGTAGGTTGTTTTTTGTTTTTTTTATGATTTGTACCAAAGATGAGGTGCTTAAATGTATATTTGCTAAAATTAGTTTGGTTTACTTTTTTCACAGACAATTGCCTCCACCGAATACGCAATACAGTTTTTCATTGTGGGAACTGGACCGCTGCCAGAGCCCAGTGTTTTGTTACAACACAGACCAGACTTCTCACAGCAACCTGCTGAACTGGCAGGATGAGGCAGGTGGCCAGGAGTTAAAGACATAGTAAATCTGAAAATTGCTCAGGGAGGAGATAATGTGTTCTCATGAACGTGCAACATGTGGGAAAGCATTTATTAAAGAAGAGCGAGAACAGTATCTACATGGGATCTCCACAGTTTAATGAAGCTGCTTTTGAGTTTTAACGACAACATTGTGCCCTGTGTTGTTATTGTTGTGCTTTGGCTGCTCTTCTTAGTCCCATATTTCACAGCTGAAGGAGCACACTAAATGCTAATTTAGGTGTTCACAGAGATTTTTTATTGGACATTTATACAAACATGTGCCAGTTTAATGAGATAATGGTGCATTTGCAGATATAAACTAGCCTGGCACAGCCCCTCGGATTTCGTGATGGGGTGTGCTTCAAGTGAGACAGAGAAAAAGTATCGTGCCATTTTGTTGTAAACTGATTCAACTACACGCTGCTCTTGTGACATGTGTGACTTGAAATGATTTGATTGGCCTAAAAGCAGAGTCAGTTCTCAAATGAGCAGCTCCAAATTCCTGCTGCAAAAATGTTGTGGGAAGGGGAAGTTGGGCTGGCTTCCAGGCTAGACGTAAACATAAAATATCATGAATCTTACAATGGAAGTATAATCCAATCCAGAAGTGCCCCCTGTAAAAACATTTGAAGCAAGAATTTTGAACAAATGTTCTGCTCTGGAAATGCAAATTAACTCAACCAAATAACAAAGATTGTAATACCACAATGAATTGTCTTACTGGAAAAGAGGAGGAATAATGTCTTCACTCTGTAACAATAATATATCTTCACTTGCCAGTCCATTAGGTACACTAGTGTCCTTCAGTAGATCTTAGCTTTATGAAGGTTATATGTTCATTTGATTAAAATTCGAGATTTTTAGAATGTTGTATTGTGTTTACATGTTTAAGCATCTTTGACCTTTCTTATCATATTTTACCATAAGGTTATAACAGTGATTAAGGAGGATGTTGAACAGAGAACAGTGTACCTAATGAACTGGCAAGTGAATGTATCATCTAAACAAGTTTCATGGTGATAATTATAAGTTAGGAACTTTAAGCACAAGAAGTAGTTTCCAACAAAAATGTACCGACTGTATCGCCATATGGCGCATGGCTTCATTCATCATTCATCATTCTGTTTGCTGTATAAAAATGTGCTCCTGTTTAACTATATAATGCCCCGCGGTTAATTATAACTATATAATGTAGCTTCTTGCCTTAAGATGAAAATGTGATGAGCCTTGAAGGATGTTATCTAAGTTAAAGCAAGCAAAGTCTGAAGAACATAAATCTCCCAGGATTTGGAGAGCTGTCATGGGGTCATTAATGAATAATAAATGACACCATAAATCCCCCGCAGAGATACTGTAGACATCTATGCTGTGAAACAGTAAATAGTTTACCGTTGTGTTCGCCAGTCATTCTCTTAATGCTCCATTCATTAGTCCACAAATGAAAAAGCCCATCCTGTCACAGACCTGCTTAGCCCACCTTGTTTGATGTGGCCTCTAATGTGGACCCTTCCAGTCCCAGTCAGATTCACTGGGGCTGTAGCCTCCCACCTCGCTCCTTGCACTGTCTGAGTCAGAGTGCTGACCCCCCATTAATCAAGCGAATAAGCCTTCAGACAAGGTGTGAGCTCCAAAACTGCTAACAGGCCTTGTTACAGCTAAGTGCATCCAGAGGGCTTTTTTTTTTTTTTTTTTTTTGGTGAATTTACAGTACATCAAACTAAAATACCATGACACAGAGCAGTACTGTCTCTGACTTCCTCAGAAAAGCATTCCTTGTCTTTTTCCGTGGCCTGTTTTATGTCATTAGCTTTTCCACTGAAGTTTTGTTTGGCCTGCTAGTTTGTGGATGCGGGCCTGGCTGATGTGTTTGAAGCTAGCCCCACGTCACTGCAACTACCTTTGATATGAAAATAAAAAAGGAGGCCTCCCGCCTTCACTTGATGACTTTCATGGGTTTCAATTTCTATTTGATCTTTTTCATGACTTCATTTTGCGCTTCTGTGTATGTGTTTTGTTTCTCAAGGAAGCCAAGCTGCGAGAGCTGCTGGACGTCAGCACGCTGGCGGGGAAGATGGAGAACAGGTTGCTGACAGTGGTGAGCGGCACCGACATGGTCAATATCACCTACCTGAACTTCATGGCCTTCCAGGAGGAGATTGCGAAGGTAAAAATTAGAATAGCACGTACTGCAAGAAAGAACAATAGAACAATATGCACTCACTTGCCAGTTCATCAGGTACACTAGCAAAAACAAACACATTGCAGTATAACAGTCCTTAACTAAAGCCTCCTTACAAAGCCTCCTTCATAACTTTATGCTGATAAAAAGCATTAATTATTGTTATAGAGTGAAAACATAACTCTTCTTCTTTTTCATTTGAGGAGCTCCAGTTTAATCTGTGCTGTTGCAATAGCTGCTTATCCCAATGTCACAAATGTTAATTAAAATCATTAAAAAAAGGCTGTAAAGTAATAACATGATTAGTATCTCATCAGTATGTCTTCTTTATTTTTTTTAGGCGTTGATGTGTTCCCATTTATCATTTGTTCAGCCAGGCTGAAGCTTCATTTCATTAACCTGCCGTAATACTACAGTGTGTATTCAGAACTCCGCTGTTTGGACGCTGAAAATGGCCAAAGCATGGAGAAGTACTGGAACAGCTCATGATCTGAAAGCATGCAGCATCGTCCGTGTAAAACAGTGAAGGCTGTGTGACGCATGAGCACGCGTGACTTACACTTGCGCTAGTTGTTTGTTGGTGATGTGACAGAAGACATAAATCAGATTCGGCTAAATAAAGCAAAGACGACTGGACGGTGCATCATTGTGCAGATTGACAATGACGAGAAACATACTGTGAAAGCGACCTAGTTAAGAAGGGAAAGATCTACCCCCGACCAAGCTTCATTTCACATGCTGAAGACTAAACTAAAGAAAAAAACAGCAACATAGGATATCTGACGTAGAGGACAGGCAAAGAATCAGTCATGTGAATAAGGCAGAATCACATTCTTTGGCAATTTCCATGGTGTTCCAGATTTCAGACAGGCATAGCTTTCAGAGAATTTTCTAAGTGATAAAGTTGAACACTTAAAATATAATAATGTTCAATTGTCCAATGACGTTTGAGCACTGGAAAAAGGTTGTTATACGGACACCTTTCTTCCGCTTTGGTTGTGAATAACCTCAAATGAAAGCTGTCTATAACTTTACGTCCATATTCATTATATAACTTTAACTTGAATATGTTTTGGTAAACAGATAACAAGATGTGTTTCCAACCATATATAGAATTAACTGTACATGCAAGAACAAATGTCTTTATTTATTCCTGACACATGGTAGCAGTAACAGGACAGTAACTCTTCAGCCCTCAACAGATATCAATGTCAAATTGCTCTGGGATTGACTGTGTGTGTGTTTTATTTACTACAGGAATGGGCTGAAGGGCTCTTCAGCCTGGCGTCTAACCTGATGGTTCAGAACATGTCCAGAGAGGCCTGCCTTGAGAAAGCGTACGTGATCTCCACACACAAACAACAATCCTACATAATGCAGTCCCACGCAAAATGTAAATTCTCAATCTTCAAGATAAATGTGAAAATCGGGTCTCCTAACACTAAGAAGCTGTCACTCATCATGAGGGTCACATCAGCCATCTGCTGTATTTTACAGAAACAGAAACAGCAGGGAAAAAACAAATGAAGCGTATGAAGGACTTTGTTTTACACAATACAACTACACACGATACGTGTTTGCTTATAAATGCACGAACAGATGCTCATTTCTGCACCAGAAACATCCTATATCCTGCAAGACACACAAACACCGTTGTGCGCGTGTATTTGGGCTGCACTGTGCGCCGACACTGTACTCTATAAGGCAGCCCGAGGGTTTATGTTTATAAAGGTCACTTCAGCACACATCAGTGGAAGTGAGAGATAAAACAGACAGGAAGTGAACAGGATTACCAAAACAGCTTGAAATATGTATCAGTTCATGACCAGGCTCATCTCAGTGGGCTCCTCTGCTTCCTGGTGAATCTGTGACTATATATACACGTGTGATTGTGCGCCGGTGTGGTGCTGTAGCTTGTGTTTCCTGTTACAGTGACCGCAGTGACTACAGGTCCTTGTGCTTGTGTAGAAAAAGATAGAAAGTTTTCATCACCAGTTGTCCTCGCACCCCCTCTGGTTCTGTCTAATAACTGTGTCTAACGGCTTACAGCATCACATCGATCTTATTGGAGCACACACGCGCTGATCAATGGTTCACAGCTGATTTATTTGTGTAGCCAGTGACCCAGTAATGCAAATGTGGTGTGAGCTTAAGCATGAATCTGAAATAATGCTTTTATTTTTTTTTAAGAGAATATCTCGGGCTCTGCAAATCCCAGCTGTCTGATGTTTATCAGTGAACAGGAGCCATTAACTCGCACCCCGAGGAGGCTAATTGACTTATGAGACAATAAAAGTGGCCATCGACCACATAGTACAGAGAGAGTTGAATAGAATCGCACAGAGCAGGGTTCGCTGTCACGTTGGCTGCTCACAGCAGCGGTTGCTGTGCGCTGCTTGCTTACAAATAAGGCCATGCCACTGCTGCAGCATGAGGAGGCTTCATCCCTGAAGTGATGTTGATGTTTCTCCGCGTGTGGCTAATTCTCATCGCTTGCTCTTAAAGCTGTGATACATTTTTGAGGATGTCGGGATGGATGGATGGGCAGTGTTCCCAGCAACAGGAAACTAAACACAAAACAGCATGTTTTCAAATCAAACTTTGAGACAATCTGTTCCTTTGAGGTCAGTACATTAGACACTCCTCGGGTTCCATTTGGCTTCGAATTACAGGATTTACAGTGAAATAGCCTGTGACTATGTCAGGAAACACAGGCCCATCATCTATAATGGGCAGATTTAGGGCTGGGCAATAAATCCAATTAATATGATTCATTTGCATACCTAACTAAATTACAAAATCATGCTTAGCGCTCCTATACAAGGTTTCTGTGAGGAAGATGGCCGTTAGTACCACAGCAGCTGAAGATGGGAGAAAAATAGCTGCGGCAACACCAGATACAGAAACATACAGCGAAATGTGTGTCTCTTGTTCTAATGCTGTGGGGGACGAGTGCATCATGGAGACCTTTTTTGATGAAGTAAAAATCTAAATTCAAAATATATGTTGCAACAACCTAGCAGAGAGAGTTCATTTTAATAAACATATATATTTATGTAAGTAATGTACATCCACGCCTTACCAAGTGTTTATGTTCTTATTCTTAATTGATATTAATTATCATGCCATATTGTTTTAAGAAGAAGATCCGATCCCATCCTGTCCAAATCTGGATCTTTAACTGATAAGTGACATTTTGATGCCTTAAGAGAGCTGGTTTAGCACCCCAAGTCAAGACTTACAGACCAACTGCCTGTGCTGTGAATCATCCCTTGTGGTGTTGCTGAGGGAGTCAAACCTGTGCATTCCAGTAAGCACTTCTACTGGAGTCAGTGAGATCCACACACACTGAGAAGAAAAGTCATTTTGCATGGTGTGCTGACAATGTTCAAGCCCATATTTAAAGTCCTGGTAAGACAGCTTACTTCTCTCTCTGAACAAGAGGGAGTGAGGGAGTGGGATATCAGAGGGTAAGAAGTGCTGAGTTGTGTTTAGATGGTTTATTATAAAATGGCTCATTGGTTTTATGTCAGTTTCATATAATCAAGCTTTTTACTTTAAGATGTACCTGACTACCAAAGGCCACGCCGCAGAAATGAGTCCACAGGTGTAATGGAGTGTTCAGTAGCGAGGGATGAGTAATAGAAGTGAAGGAGGATGAATGTGGAGGCTGTCTAATTAAAGCAGACTGGGCTTCTTGACGCTGATGGCCGATGAGGAGGAGAAGCTGGGTGAGGGCCTCAGCTAATGGTCGTTCCGAGCAGACTACGGACCCCAGATGGCGCCTGAAGAGAGGAATAAAGGAAGAGGGGATTAGCAGATGTGAAGAGGGATTGGGTCGGGTGGGTGGGAGGAAAGGTAGGAGGATCAATGGGCGCGGGTGGGGGGGTCAGGAGAACAGAGGCAAACAGCGCTGGCTGGGTCAACCTTCATGTTATCAAAAGCTCTCTTTTATGTGTTTTATTTTTAAATGCAGCCATTATTTTGGCTGAACAGAGCACTTATCATTAGTCAGTGTGAAAACTGACAAAAAATTTTGTTGTTATTGGTCCGGAATATATAAAAGTCTTTGTTGACGTTGTATTTATGATGCAAAGAAAATGTTGGAATTCAAGCTTTCTTCAGTTGTCGCAAAGAAAGTTGACTTTTCAGACATTTGCTTGAGGGAATCCTCCCTAGTTGGACCTTTTTGAATTTTAATTGAGCATCCCTGCCATAGGTAAAATTATAACTGACTTTCTCCGCTTTAGGATTAACTGGAGGGGGTAAATAAAGAATGGCAGAGAAAGAGAAAGTAACGAGTTACACAGAAAAGGAGACGCTGAGTAATCTGTTTCCCTCTCCGCCCCTATAGCAATGAATAATACAGGCACCTGTGTCTTAGGACCTCCATGAGCTTCATTTGTCCTGTTTTCCCTCTTTTTAAATCTGGCCTTATGTATTTTCAAACCCCCCATTGACCGTTAAAGTCATTGGTGACTTTGCCTGTAGCAGCCATGCTGCCCTATGAAGTGGACACTGTAATGGATATTAATTATTAGCCAGCAGCCACTTAAAGCCCAGCCTGTAATGATGGCTCCTGTTGCAGCCGAGCTATTTATAGCCCAGGTTGCGCTGCCCGCGTTGCTGCTGCATGGCTGTGCTCTGCCAATGCCTCAGACTTCCAGGGATTAGCCGCAGTTCTAACCCATCATGTAAACACAGACACTTATTCACGGCACGCACGAGAGAACTCCGCGCACGGCGTCAGTCACTGTGACACACGCGCCTATTTTGTCCGCGGTAACGGATGCACTGTCATGTGAATTTGCCGTGGCAAATGGCTACAGTCGCACACGTTGGCTCAGGCAGGCGGACATTAAATTTGAGCAGGAATATTAGTCATGCAGAAAAAGTGCTCTTGCATGTTGTTTAAGGCGTGTGCTCCTTCCAATGCAGATACACTCGGCTGAAGCTGCAGCTCAACCCTGAGGGACGAATCCCTGTCAAGAAGTAAGTCTGTCTGACTCATCCCTCTCTCCCCTGCCACCTCTCTGCTCTTTTGATCAATGCACAGCTTCCTCCTGCCTTTACCCGCTAACTTCCAGCATCTACATGCTTCAGCACACACAAATTTTGCGTATGTGTATGTATTTAATAGAATATATTATCCCTCTCTTTATCCTCTTCATCTTTGCTGTAAGATCGGTTTTATTTCATTTTTCTCCATTTCTTTCTTTAGTTTTTATCATTAACCACTGTGCACCCAGCTCATACCACTAACTTCAGCTCAAAACGTGCGTGATGTATGTGGGAATTTTCTTTTGTGCGTTCCAGTTTAGCAAATTTCGGTTGCACTTATCTGCCAGTTTGTCATCGACTCATTGGGAATCCAGCCCTCCCCGTCTCCATAAGTCAAGTTGAGCTTTCAGGCGGGCGACTGTGAACTTGGGCGATAACCTCCCTCAGTGCCGCGGAGGAAAGCGGTGGGTGTCATCGCAGAGAGGCACTCCTTGCCGTTTAGGGAATTAACCTCCTAGCTGGGAGGACATGTCAGCTTGGTTAATGTCAGCTTGACACTGCTCTCCCGCTGAGCATACAGTATGTGCCCATGGATCCGCACCACCATACCTCTGCTAGTAATTAAAACAGGCTATGGCCAACGGAAACAGACCTAAACATCCCGCGGCGGCTGCAGTGACACTTTGTAGTAAATCACATTTACTGTCAATACACAGCGCAATAAAGCAGAAGGCAGTAGCTTGACTCTACAGATGAAGACTTTCAGGGCGGGGTTAAATGAACCGTGATGTGATTGTTAGAGTTTCTTGATTGAGAAATATTATATCTGCCTGTCTTTTGTTAATTCACTCAAGAGTTAAGATGAAGATTTCTGTCGAGAGTAAGATGACAAATGAATGATTATAAGAGAAAATGACAAGACTGCAGGTGCAACGTTATGTGCTCATCTTTCTTTGGGTTTACATCATCCTCATAAAGATATATTATCCATATCTGTGTGCACATGGGGTTTCGAAGCTTGAGTTTGGATGTGTGCAATTCCACTGTAAGCATTCAAGTGTTAATATCAGGTTATTCTGTGTTACACATCCAATTTATATGTCATTGAGTAACTATATTAACAGTGCATCTTCAGATTCGTGAAGACTGCACACTTGCTCATTCTCATTCTGCCCATTTATGTCACAGAGTATAAACATATTGAAACTCCTCTCCCTGAAACACAATATAATTCACCGCCTCCCAATGCTCCAAAAAAGCCAAATCAATACCTCCCTTAAAACAGTTGCAGCACTAATGGAAAATTACTGTATGACCTTCGTGAATGTGGAATTTATTGCAAGGCTGGAAGACTGCATCGGTTTAAGCCGGCCTTCTTATTCTGCATGCTGGACATTGCATTCACTTTGATTTTGCGTGCAGGCGTTGTTTCATATTGTCCTCACAGCCAATCCTCCATACATGTCACTCCACGAGTTTGACACAGAGGATCAGTGTGAGAACTCCTCCGTGTGTGTGCGGTATTCTCTGTGATTTCTTATAAGGGTGTGTTTTTCTGTGTCCCTACAGTATCTTCAGGGTTTTCTCGGCTGACAGGAAACGAGTGGAGACAGCGTTGGAAAACTGTAACCTCCCTTCTGGCAGAGTGAGACACCAAAATACTGAAGTCCCCTTCTTTTTTCTTTTTATTTACCACTACTGTCTCCTCACATTTCCTCCTCCTCTCTATGGACCTGCTTCCATTTGTGTCCCTCCTTCTCTACCTCACCCCGCCTCTCTTATCTTAGTCTGCAAGCTCTTTCATCTTCTCCATCCATCCATCTGTGTGCAATCGCGCCTTTCAGCTGATTCTCTCCTGAAACAGCGACTGATTGCTGCTTTGCTCATTTGTTTGGAGTCTTATTTTCTGGATGTCTGCACAACTTCCCGCTCCGAACTGATTTAGCCTTGGTTGTGATGAAACAAATAGACCCAGTGGGAGCTGTAGAGACGACAAAAGCTCTTTTATCTTTCTTCCTTGTAGATATCACTAGAGAGGAGGTGCCAGCAGCCCCCCCAGCGCAAACTCCAAGAGTACAGTAACTAGTCATTTGCAATCCTGGGATGCTATTTAATGCAGTTCTGAACGCAATCTGAAACATATGGTCATACAGTGGAGAAGACACATTGTAGGTTTAATGAATGGCACCCGATTACAATGAATGCACACACAGAAATAAGCTATACATAATTAGCACAAGAGGAGGGAGGGAGAGACAGAGAGGGAGGTAAAAGCACGTTGCCGTATGAAGGTCTGGTGGGATTTGCTGTTATTCCATTGTGCAAGTAATTACAGCTAAATGGTATTGCTGTTAATCCCTCAAACACACTCACTCACAAACACAGCATACCGCGCACCAAGGTCTTCCGAGTGACTCAGTGAGTTTCAGCAGTGCTTGACCTGCGTCTCCCTCCCTCGTTGCTTCCTTCCTCGCCTCCCTTACTCCTGCTCCTTTCAAAGACTGTTTAAAGACTGTTTCTTGGTGAAATGAAGGATCTGTGGCTTTTATAGATAGATAGATTTATTCTACTTCGAGACTCTCAACAAGTCTGCATGGCATGACTCATGTTCATTAATGTGCAGAGGAGTCTCAGGCTGGGCGAGTTTGATGGGCTCAGTCTGAATTAATTTTTTCTATACACCTTAATGGAGCTCATGCAAGAACCACTTGTATGAACAGACTCAAGGAGTAACCATGTATAAGACATCTAGAATTATCTCTGGGCCAAACAGTCCTTTACAGATATTCTCCCATTCTGCAGAGGGGCATTATTATGACTGGCAATATGCTTTAAATATACAAAGAGGAGTGACAACAGTTTGTTTTTGTTTATTTATACAGTTGTTGGTTATTATTATTGACTATTATTTTCTCTTTTTATTTTTTGTGTGGATTTTCCTTCCCCAAAATGAAACAAAAATAATGTCCACTTGGATTTAGAAGACTTGAGATAGACTCAGAGATGAAGACAAAAGCTTCAACCTTGTCCACGTATAAACCCATTTACAAGGTGTCAGTTGCTTTTTAGACTACTTGGTAACTAGTGGACATTCCAGGCTTTGGCTCCTGAGATAGCTCGCTTAGATATTTCAAAATGAATCCGACTCAAACAAGTGGTCTACTCTGCCGCCGTTGCACCTAATTTCACCCAGCATGAAGAGCCTGTTTACACCTCGCATTTAGGTCTGATCACGGTGATCTGATCGCAAGTGTCCAGTACAATACATCTCCAGATCTGCTCTTGTCCCAATATCACCTGGTGTGCAGCAGAATATTTTAACAGCTACTGTCTCTAATGGATCACTACCACTGCTCCAGAACTGAGAACAGCGCTGTTTTGTGTCATGATTCACATGTTGCACAAAACTCAGATTAATACTGGAAGTTTCCATACGCGCCGTAATAAAGGTCATTATCCATACACAGCTCATTATCCATTAACAGGGCCACATCAACAATTAACATAAAATCACACTCATATACTCATATTAAATACTTTAATTTGTAAAATTACTTTGGTATATTTTTTAATTTGCTACGAGGCCAGAATATATTAAAAGGCTCTCATTATTAATGAACAGACATCACATACTGTGCCTTTTCCTTTTCATGCAATGATTTATAATATAATAGCGGTTGTGTGTCGTTGTTGTTTTTTTTCTGAATAAATGAAGCAAAACTCCAGTGATGCAGGTATAAGCAGTATTCAGTGTGACTCCAGGTGCGTAGCATTCACACCACCAAAGGAATGCAGATCAATGTGGACTCATGCGATGCTGACCACCTCCAAATATGGGGGTGGTTTGGGTCTCTCAGTGCGTCCTGGGGGTGTTCACACCTGTCTTTTACGTGATCGGATTGTCCAGACTGGATCTTAATGCACGGTCTGAACAGGTCCTGCTATCAGTGAATTCAGTGGTAGCGACCAAAGTCATGGACATTATTACCTTGCAGTAAATATTCACTCCCATTGGTCTTCTCAGTCATGGCACCTCAAAGTTGATATTAGTTCAACTTTGTGCCAACCCACTTCCCATCAGCAGAGGCTCTTACACCTATCACTGATACAGCTTCTCCTGAACTGCATGGTTTCTTGTTGCTAGACTCTTCCTTAGACTAATATATATTCATGAATGAGGCCCATTGAATGAAAACCTGCCCTTCCATTTGAGTATCAGTTGAAAAAGAGAGTTGAACCATTATATTTGTCATATATTTCCTGTTGCTATTCTGGCGATGCTGGAAAAGTCTTTAAAAGTCACACGTCTACGTCTACGTCCCTTATACAGCAGCGTGTTTAACCGTGTTGCTGTCGTTGCTGCAGAGTGACTCCATCCCTCAAGAAGACTTCACTCCGGAGGTCTACAGCATGTTCCTGAACAACATCTGCCCACGACCGGAGCTGGACCACATCTTCTCTGACGTGTAAGAACCGTCTTTCTCTCAGTTGTCTCTGCCTTCTAAAGTCTGTAGCAGTAATCCCAATTTCCAGTTTTCAAATGAGCCCCTTTCACACAGTGATCGCTCTATAAGGCCACTATGAACACCGCTCAATCTGCGGTCTTTGCTCGTACATACTGAACCGCACCAAACCATGTCCAAGTGCTTTTGGATAGCACGCAGATGTTCTAGAATCAGAGGCTTTGTGTGATGTCTACTGTGGTGTGTTGAGCCCCTTCTGGCCCTGCCTTTCACACAGACTTTGATTCAGCTCTTGAATCATTCCACTGCTAGCCACCTTTCATACAGGACTGCAAGGTGAAAGAAAGACGCAACAGTTCTGCCTTGAGCAGGCTTTATGGAATGGCCTCATGTGAGAGTGATAATTGGATACCGTTTATTCAGGCAGCTGGATAATGACTGCCAGCCTTGATTGGCAATATGGATGTGCAGGTTTAACACACCTGCTCTTAGCCATTAAAGCCATCATAAGAAGGCCATTAGTGCAGGAGAGAGTGTTGTGAGACCTTGGTTGTGACTTCTTCTCCAGTCTGGCTGTTTGGCGCCTCCTGAGGCTGAAGCATAGCTGCCCCTTAGCCCAGAGGGACTTAGACCATCAGCCGAGGCAGCAGGCCGGGGCGACCCAAGTCATTAATCTAGGTTTTAATCACAGTTAAGTGAGATGGCATGAGAGCCAGGAGGATATGGAGAAGATAATTTCATGGAACCATCTTAGATATGAAAGGCGTTTTAATCAAATCCAATCATTTACTCAACGCAACATTTAATCCACTGCTTCTTTGCATGTCTGTTCCTCTCCCTCTCTACATCTCTTTGCGCTTTAATTACAGCTCCTCCCCTCCATCATCTTCTCCGGGATTTATTTCCTCATATCTCAGTTTTTAAATGCAGTTCTTGTGCCTACAAGTCCCTTTGTAACCCTCATCAAGTTTTCTTCAATGTTTCACCCTTTTTTTTTTGCTTTCTATCTAAAAAATAAATAAAAATAAACCCTTTTCTTTCCTCTCCTCATCTCCTCAGGGGGGCCAAGAGCCGACCTTACCTCACAGTGGAGCAGATGACTGAGTTCATTAACAGTAAACAGCGAGACCCTCGTCTGAACGAGATACTCTACCCTCCTCTTAAACCAGAGCAGGTACAGCTGCTGGTGGACAAATATGAACCCAATGCTTCTCTGGCACAGAAAGGTCAGTGGCTCGGATTTCTGTCAGTACAATCCCAGGCATGCTAACGTGCTTATGTGTACACAGAAACGCACGTAACACACGCTCAGCAGCAGCTTTCAAAACAGGTCAAATTCAATAAAGTAATCAGTTTTATTTTAAACAACTTGAGAGTCGCATAGTTTTGAGGTTTTCTTCTTTTCACCCTACTGAAACTCCACCTACCTCCAGCCCTCAGCACTCCAGCCCCCGCCACCCATACATTTGGCAGGGGTGTTGCCATAACGACTGTTGCACAGTCTCCAGGAGGTTTAGAAAGTGGCTGGACGTAGTGGGGTGCCAAGAAGTGGAATGTTCTGTAAATACCACACACTCCCAAGCAAATACACACACAGTGTGGCGCGCACATATCATCACCAACAAAGTGTTTTCCCCTCTCGAAACGGTGCTAGACTTAATAGAGGATATTCCCTGACATTTTATTTTCAAGGGTAGGATTAAATAAGTAGAATTCTTGAGTGGAGGGAACGTTTTAAGAAGTCGTGCTGGACAAATATTAAATGTCGAGTGGAGGGCAGCACAGAATATATGGAGCTGTGCTGCTGAGCAGAAATGAACATCCAAGTATGTTAAACATGCACATACACGTGCACTGTTTAGGAGTCGTATTAGATTAGTGTATTGTGTTAGGAATTGTTCACAAATCAGTTATTTATTCATCTATTTTTTTTATTTCTTAGCTTTATTTTTAAAAATGAAATGTCTGAAACCACAGACATAATCCTTCTGATATGCAAACACCAATGATTTTATTTGCACAAAGCTGAAACAAACTTGTTTAAGGTTAACAATCTGGTAACTGAACGAGCTGAGTGCACTGCAGTGGAAATATGTTTCTTAATAGTGGGTTGTTAGAGAAGAAATCTGATATGGCTCTCATATTTGTCGGTTTAATACAATATAAGGCCATAGCCAGCAGCTGATTATCCCAGCACTGAAACATTAGAAGTGGCATATAATAAAAAAAATCCACTTTATCATTGATCATTATTGCACTGATGCAGTTTATTGTAATTACTGAGACCTTCCCCTCGTGCCTTTCCCTTCTCTGTGGATAAAAAGTGTGTGTCTGAGTGAGCCATTCAGGTTTCAGTCTGTCATGACGTCATGAGTAAATAGCCCCGCCCCCGGCTGCTTCAAACGTGTTCCATCCATGGTACCAGTAAGAAAAGACGTCCTCTAGAAGGGGAGCTTTGCATCTCATTCACATTTAAAGCTCCAGATGCTCAAACAGCCCATTTGGAACAGGGATAAAAAGCAGGGGTGTACAGACACGGTTGAATGAACCATCTGTGCTGTGTTTTGAGCCGGCACAGGAAACACTCATACTGGGGACGTGTGAGGCTTACTTTAACTGTAACAACATGGCACCTTTAAACGAGGGGAAACAACTAGCTTTGTTTGCATGACTTTTTCTTTTCTGTTAACCATCATTGGTCAAACACCAAAAAAATGACATTTTAGGAGTAGCATCAGAGCATCAGGAGTGCAGGAGGGTAATCCCTTAGGACCTGAGATGACGGAGTATAAGGGCTCAAACGCTCCTGGACATGGTGTGCTTTCTTATAGTCTGAAGTGTCAGTAGATTGAAAGCTGCCAGCACTGGAGAGCATGCCTCTCCAGATGTCAGGCAGCAAGACTGAGTAGTGCCAATTCAAATTTTATCTCTGCTGGAAAGCATAGATAGGAGCGTGCCAAAATGGGCGACTTATTTGACAACATGTGCGCTAGATTGTGCAGTTCCATCTTTCCGTGTTTTTTGAAGTATTCCTTCTTTGTATTTAGTCAGTGGTAGATAATTTCCTCCTTAATTAGCGAAATTTATTCTCATCTATGCACATTTTAGAATTATTTATAAAGAGGAGCTTTAAGATTGTGTCTGTGTGTGCAGAGGTTTAACAAAATGATATGAAGCTTCCTAATCTATACTACTTCTGTTCTTAAAAATACCACAATACACTGATTAGCCACAACATTAAAACCACTGACAGGAGAGATAAATAACATTGACCATCTTGTGACAATCCAGTGTTCTGCTACCAAACATTTGGAACTGGCATTCGTGTTTATGTTACTCAGACATGTAGCACCCACCTAGACCAGGCCCCCTCACCCCGCAGCAATGACAAGTAAAGTTATGAAGACGGTAAGCACTTGAGAATATGTTGAAAGTGATAAGAAGTAGCCAAATTGTTTTTTTTTTCTGCAATCCAACGTAACTGTTTGGAGCGGAGTTTACCCAGACGTATTTCATTGGAAACCCCTCCCAACACTTGTATCCTTAAAAAGCACTATAAAGTACACCGTTCGGCCACAACATCAAAACAACTGACAGGAGAAGTAAATACCACTGACCATCTTGTGACAATACAATGTCCTGCAGGGAAACTTTTGGAACATGTGGATGTTACTTAGACATGTAGCACCCACCTAGACCAGACCAGGTACCCCCACCCCAAAGCAATGACACTCCTTGATGGCAGCAGCCTGACACGGACACAAAAATGCTTTAGGAACAAAAAACATGAACAACAGCACAAGGTGTTGACCTGGCCTCCAAATTCACTACGTCTCAAACTGATCAAGTATCTGTGGGATGATTCACAGAGGCCCCTCCCCTCAACCCATAGCACCCAAAGGCCCCCACTAACAACATTCTGTTGCCAGACACCACAGGACACCCTCAGAAGACCCATGTCCATTCTCTGATGAGACACAACTGTTTTGGAGGCACAAGGGAGACCTACACAATGTCAGGACATAATGTTATGCCTGATGTTGTATGTCAAAAATGAGGGGACTGTGCCTGTTTATTGGATGACTGAATATATTTACCTACAGGTGAACTGTTTTACATAGAGAGTGTTATACTAGAAGCCATTCATCAAAAAACTATACCATCACTCCACCAGTCACATGTGCATTTTTTTGTTACACTGAAAATAAATTAACTCCAGCTGTGTTGTTTCAATAATCTCTCCAGACTGCAGCACCTGCTACCTTCTTACATTTTTCCCCCTATCTAACAAAATGAATCACCGTCCCTAAATTAGTTTTTAAACCACGCTCACAAATCCACTTTGACTCTGATCACAGAGATGAGCTCCTGCTGGGATGCTGTGTGTTCATCCTGTCCCGTGCTCACTGGAAACATGCCCTTCCCTGTCCCAGTGACAGATTTCCCCATGTGAAGTATTTATCTAGCCGGAGGAAGTGCTGCCATCTGCTCTGCAGAGGGGTTCAGGGCTCCACATGCTACCTTCACACACGCGCACACATTCAGACGCACATAGTCTTCTCCTCTCTCAAGGTCACTTGTGTGTTTTAAAGGAGACAATCATGCACTAAAAAAAAAGCATCCCATGAATGCATGTCCAGTGAGTAATCATGAAAGAATATTCTTTAATTGGAGGTGCTTCAAAATAGCCTTCATAATTGATGAAGAGGATTGGGGCAGAGCCATGTTCTGTTTCTTAATACTCTCATTCTCCCAGTTGGCCTTCTCTTTTCCTGAGTTTTTGATTATTGCACCTTTCATTAATCTCGTCAGTGCTCAGTCATTGTCTCTGACTACTTTAGTCTGTGATCACTCAGATGTGCTGACATTGTTTGAAGGCAGATGAATAGAATTCTAAATGAAACGAGACACTTGAAGCCTCACAAACACACGGTGGTTGGCTGGTATATTGTCACATATTCACCTTCAGTGATAGCAGTGTGAAAGCTCAAAATTGTCCAGTTTATGTCCACTCTTGCATTACAGATTTACCTTAATATCAGAATACCTTTCCATTGCCGTTTCCTCACAGCTCCTTCCTGTGTCCAATAGTGTTTTATTTGACTTGAGAGGAGTCTATTATCGAGCTTCACCTTTCACATCTCAGCTTCGAAAGATCCCCTGTAGGTTTGCACTCAAGTGTACCTAATATCCCAGCTATGTTAACACCATCTTCCCCTGTCTGACCTACAAACGTCTTGAGAACTGGGGAAACACTTTTGTCTGTGTCTTGCGCGCTGCAGAGGTTAGACCTCAGACCGGCAAAGGGAGGCCCTGGGAGTCAGTGGGGAGTAAGACGCCGAGTGCTCGGATGTCACAGACAGCAGCACGCGTTAATTAGTCCAGCAACTCTGCAGAGGGCGGCACCGCATTAATTAGCATAAAGTGGCCGGAGGGACCTGCTGCACCCGTCAGGGTTGCATCACTTAGCATATTTAGCATAACGTCAAGAGCGTGTGTGTGTGTGTGTGTGCATGTGTAGTCGGGTGGAGGAGGTGTTTTGGTTTCGCTTAGCGCATTCAGTATATGTTAATAATTTAATCCATACAGGTGTGATGCGTGATGTGTATGGTAATGTGTGTGGAAGTTGGTTGGAGATGTTATTTATTATTTATTCTGCGTGATACACTTTCCCGAGTACGCTCAGACAGGACATGAGCTCAGTGATGAGTGCACAGAAAGCTTAGCATGGGTGACCTTGATGGACAATAAAAACAAGACAAGAGGCAATTTAAGAGCAGTTCAGCTTTTTCACATCTCTGTATTAGGTATTAAGGATGGTAGCACTGCTAGCTGGTGCCTGTGGAGCCTGAAATGCAGAGAAGCACATTTATATTGTCAGTCACCTGGTAAAAAAAAGAACCTTTTATGCATTTAAATCTTAATTAATAAGGTAAATTACAAACAACATACACTAACATGTTAAAACTGCAACACCAAACTAGGGTTTTAAATATTAAACCCTGGTTTAGCGCTTTTAGAAATCAATGAATTAAGCTTCCTGCTCAGTAAACTAAACTACTAATGTAATTTCAGTGTGGTATTAATCAGTCATTATGAGTGTTTTTGTAATTTGAAAGCATTTGAATGCTTATGTTAATACGTCTTGTGTAGTGTACAGACACAGAACTGAACTCTGCACTTTTTTCCATGGTTGGTGTTCATGTGACATGTCGTGTAAGGCATTGTGAAAGTCTCAGAAAAAAAATCTTTGGCACACGCACGCCACCACATGCCTTGCTCCATATTTTGAGGCGTGTAGCTTAAAGGATAAGGCAGGCCACGTTCAATATGTTTGGCGTTGTCAACAAATCCCACGAAAAGATCAACACCAACAATGTGTTAGTCCATCTGGCCGTACTTCATGACTTCATTATCCTGTCCCTCAGTCCCATTCACAATTATTTCTGCTGAAGATGTGAATTCAAACAAAAAAGCCACAAATATATACAGTATATTCAAACTGTCTAAAACTGTAGGACAGTTTAGTTCTTAGCAAACCGTATTCAAGCCAGCAACAGTGTTGTGTTTGTTGCGGAACATTTCCAGCATTGCACTGATACGTATGTTGGTGCTCTGCCCATGTTGTAGCTTTTTTAAACAGAATTATTGAGATGTTCAAAATGTTAATGAAAGATGGAAACACGTCTTTCAGATGAGCTGCTCATACCTGACATCACCATAAGTCCTGGGTGATCTGACAACAAGTGTGCAGCTTTAGGAATAAGTGAGCAGTTAAATTGCCATATTTCATCAGTAATGGTCATTGCATTTATTTTTCTTTGTTACCAGAAAAGATCACCTTCGACATTAGTGAGTGTAAGAAAGCTTCCAGGGTTTGTGTTATAATCCTGCTTTATGTGGGTGTCTAACATAACGATTATCAGGACAAGGATCAGTAAATGGAAAATAACAAAAGTTAGTTCATACCTGCACCAGCTCTTTTAGCCAACAAACAGCACTTGAGACACAATGTAGGTATGAACTAACGAAAGTCTGCTGTTTTTTGGTTCTGAAACAACAGTAGCATTGCTTTGAGACAGCAACTGTTTGCACAACATAAACATGCCCCAAATGATGAAGGTATTTATTGGCGTATAGAGCACAGAGCTGTGACCAGATCGCAGTTGGCCATTTGAAACACACACTAATGCCAGGTGTGAACAAACGTACGTATGCTCAGAGCTACTCTCTTGTGATTGGACACAAGGTAATACCAGGTCTGAAGATGTTAAACATTTAACTCAGATAACTGAGTAACTTAGCAGTTACAGCTCCTAGAGTAGGAAAAAAACCCTCAGTTTTTCCTATGTGTATGGAGCACGTTGTTGTATGGAAATTGCACTCTGACATTTATTAGTCCTGTAGTGCATAGAACATGAGCAACATTTGCTGAAATGAAAGAATAATTAAAATATGCCCAATTGAAAAGACATTCTGAAGCCCGGCTCTAATTTATCATAAACGGGCAAGGCGTCTGCTTTTGTTTCTTCTTCTTTTTCTTCCTCAAGGCTTTTGGCAGTTAATACAGGAGAACAGAATGTAGCCCTACAACCATTTCCACTTGATGGAAATGTGCCTGATTTGCCTTTTCTTTTTTCAACAAATTGTTTCTTGAAATTGGTTTGACAGTTATACAGGAATGCTGCTAGTGCGGCCGTTTGATGTGTTTTTAATAATGTTAAACAACGGTAGAGCTCTGTGCCGCCGAGGAATAATCTCTATAACACTTTGGATTTTTAAACAATATTCAACCGCCTCTTGTCTTTTTGTGGAAATTGTTGACAACTGGAAAACATCACACTTACGTTTTTGTCTAGACAAAAAAAAAAAAAAAAAGTAATTTTCTCGACTGGTGTGCTTGTGTTGTGTTCATGCAGGTCAGATCTCGATGGAAGGCTTTGCCAGGTATCTGAATGGGGAAGAGAACAGCATCATTCCCCCTGAGAAGCTGGACCAGAGCGAAGACATGACCCTTCCCCTCTCCCATTATTTCATCAACTCCTCTCACAACACATACCTCACAGGTACGCACAAAACATCAGACACAGGTTTAAAAAAAAAAAAAAAAAATCTTTTTTTGTGTTTGGGGAGCGCTGTCTGTCTGGTTTGCGCGCACTTAATTTGATTTTACTCCTGGCTGATTGAGGCGCATCTTTCATTCTTCTCAAAATGAACAGATCAGTCATTCATTTAGAAATACAATTATGATTGCACAGACGAACACATTCTACTTTTATCCCTCGCAGGTCAGTCAATCAAATGCAGCGGTGCATATCAGGCTCCCTTTCCTGTGGTACCTCTCAGGTTATGCAATCAAGTCATGTCATGAGACTCAATTCATTGATATTCATGAGTTAAATATTTCTTTGGACTGGTAGTCACAGTAACTGGTTCCTGGCAGTGCACGGGCATGGCAGGCACAATACAGGGGCCATTTTCTCCTCAATAGATATTAGAAATTCATCTATTCAAATCTATTCTGGGGGGGAGGTGGAGAGCACTGAATCTTTCAAGTGGATCAGATTTCTCCAGCGATGGAAAAAATGGAATTTCTGTAATAGCCCGGCCTCATAGCCTGCAAAATGAAAAACAAACAAAAGGTCCTTGATTTCCTTCTCACGAACTCCGCTTTTCCTTACATAGAACCACATATTATACGGCTGTGATTGGGAAAGGAGACATGCTGGGATGTATTTCCCAACTTTCCAAGAAAGATCCATGCAAGTAATTAGACTGACAACACGGTGTGCAACTCATTCATTCATGTTGATTTATTTCATCATATTGATCCGTGGGAAATTAAAGTAATGTTTCATTCTGTGCACGACTCAAATACTTGTTCAGCAAAGAAAGTGATTGGCTTACAATGTTACAAGATGATAAAGAAAGGAGAGGGAAGAGGCGAACTGGAAAAAGGAAAGAACAAAACTGAGAGAATGAATGATGCCCGTGAGGTGAGAACACAGATCTGCCTCTCAGTTTTCCACTCATGTTTGCAGGGAAGCGTGCTGCTAATGTGAGGAGATAATTGCCTCGCTAATAGTAACAGGGTGATGAGATTTGCCTGCCTCGGCTGAAGACAGTTGCGTTTTACTCCATGCCAGCAACTACTATGGTTCATGAGCTTTGGAAAAGTGGGAGGACGTAGTTTGGTGCTTCTGAGGATTAATTCATCTGTTGCTTGAAATGATGTTTGTGTGTTTGCTCCGTGCGGGGTGCAGCCGGCCAGCTCGCAGGAAACTCTTCAGTCGAGATGTACAAACAAGTCCTGCTGTCCGGGTGCCGCTGCATTGAACTGGACTGCTGGAAGGGTCGCACCACAGAAGAAGAGCCTGTCATCACTCATGGCTTCACCATGACAACTGAAATCTCCTTCAAGGTAATACAAGAAGAGCAGCGGGATGGAGGCATAGATGAGGGCTTTGGTGGGAGGTGGGTTAGGAAGCAGAGGTAGAGGCAGTTAGTCTGCTTCATGTGTTCTATTAAAAAATAAAAAGAACAAACATTTTAAATGTCTCAGAATCCATAATCCAGTATATATACACATGATCCATCCATATAAATTATATTGATTGCTGTTTGGGTTAGCATAATGGGTTTTAGTTACTTTAGTTAAGTTTAAGTAAAAAACAGAAAAAGAAGAAGAGTATTGATCGATCCATTGCACAGATTCAAGACTCCTCTGCATTAATCTTCATTTCCCTGTAGAGTCTGTTTGATAAACATGAGTTTCTGCCCTGATGCACATTTTAGGTCACATGTGATTGTGTTGTCTGCCGTTTCTGTGAATGTCTGCACATTCAAGCATACACACTTTTCCACCAACATGCATAAGCTTAAAGATGTAGATGCAGTGAATGAGAAACATTCGGCTGCTTAGCTGCGTGTGCCTTCATTGCCATCTTCCTGTTGCTAAGGGTAATTCTCTGTGGTGGTTTTAATTTATAATCCTCCACACCTGGTGGATGTGGTGACACCTGTAGCAGCGAGCGCAGTCTCGTGCAACAGCCAGCAGCAATTCACTAGCCACTGCTGAAATACAGCCGAAGGGTTTGTTAATGGTACGACTGCACAAAAAGAATGGTTATCTATTGTCTTTGTGTTTTTCACACAGAGGAAATTTGCTCTCTGTATTTAACCCATCCATTCATACAGTGACACCAGGTTTACACATACTCGGTTTACACATACTCGGTTTACACATACTCGTATTCAATCATTTCATTTCTTCATTTATTTGTCTCCAAATTTGCGTGTTTGTTTAGTTTCTCACCAGCTACAAGGACATACTGCATGAACAGACACCTCTTATGGTGCGTTTGCTTTTGTCTGGTGATCATTCATTAGAGCGGTGGTGTGTTTCCTCTGAATGAATGAGGCGAAACTCCACTTACACAGAGGATGTCAGTTGCGTAGGTGGGGCGTCATTGTCTGCAGGACAAACTGCCCAGACCACCTCCCCGATGAGTCTTCATGGTGGTGTACTTCACGTTCTTTTGATCAGATCACCTCAAGATAAAAGATCTACACTAGGCCAAATACCAGTGAGCGTGATGGGCATCCACGAGCAGCACCTGGGGAGCAGTTTGGAGGTATAGACGCTCAAGGGCACTCAAGTGCTGTGACTGTTGAGGGGAAAGCTGCTCCATGTACGCACATTTTCTTCTTGTCAGTCGAGAGCAACAGGGAACAATAAGGATTTCCTTTCCATGCTGAGGAATTGGAAGAGCCTGGTGCACTTAATCCAGCAGTTTATTATGATTCCTTCCTCTTGTTTTACCACTTTAACACAACAAAGACAAATGATTTGCTGACAAAAAAAAATACAGAGCGACAGTCTCTTGCTCAGCGGATGACTTTCCGATGATAAGCAAAGTCAAAGGTAACAAACAGAGCGTGATTCCTGTGGTTGCTTCACACATAAAAGATACCCCGTGTTGTGGTTGACTGCTTTTAATATGAAACAGCTGCAGTAGGAGGTTCTTTTTGCATCAGCAGTAACTTAATACAGCTCTGATGTGTGAAGAGAACGGTAAATAATAAAGCTGTTATAAAGGAGATAACAGTTTTTGGGATTACATGCACGCATTTACCTGTGAATTCCATTAAGGCATAGTACAATCATGTAATACAATGGCAAATAAAGCACATAGACAAAAAAGCAAAAAGGTACAGGTGGAGATAAGTTATTAAAAGTACAAAGAGATTAGAGTTGGAGAAGAAGTGGGAAAAACAGAAAGTGGGGCATGATTTCAAGCGGCAGATGGCAAATCTTAAAGGACAGGGATGCTCTGAGTAGCCCCGAAGAGAAGCGCTGAGGGGCGATTAATTGAAGTCTCCGAAGATGAGAAGACAAAACGGGGGAAAAAAGCTTTATTGAAGGAGGAGGGCATGAGAATCTAAGGGCAGAGTAGGTGTCGAGAGAAAAGAAGAAAGAGACGGGTGCGCTGATTGATGGAGGAAATTTAGATCTAATGGGAGTAACAGAAGAAGCAGAACAAACCTAATGGCATTAGTCTGAGAGAAATACTAAAAAGAGAGGAGTCCTGAAAGACAGATGAGAGGGTTGAGTTACGGACAAAGATTTTTATTGGAGGAGATGGAGCAAATGGAAATGAAGGCATTAACTGAACTGACACTGTTAATGATAGTTTAATTGACTCAGACGATCAGCGGCCTGGAAATCTGATATCAGATGTTCGACTGTCTGACCCGCTCTCATTCCCGTAAACATAGCCGCGCTGGAACTTGTGCGACGTCGATGAGTGAGAAAACAGCGGTTTACAGCGTTACAGCAATTTCATTCACATTATTGTTCAGAAAACAGTGACACCATGCGCAGCACTTACATCTTCCTTTAGAACATTTCCAGAAGTTCTTTGACAGAGGCTTTCAGACACTCCAGGGATGGTGGAGAATCATAACGTTGTTGATATGAAAGCACTCCGATACTGAAGAGCGCTCCCACAGAATAAACCAGTTATAAAATTCATTGTTTTTAACGATGTGCATGTATTGTTGACAAAAAAACAACATTCAGCCTCAGGTTTGTTAACTCAACCTCATTTACTGAATACTTCTTCTCTTGTCTTGTCTTCGTTCGGGTATTTAGGAGGTGATCGAGGCTATCGCAGATTGTGCCTTCAAGACCTCGCCTTTCCCCGTCATCCTGTCTTTTGAGAACCACGTGGACTCGTAAGTCAGGGTGATGTGTGTTGTCTATCAGTGACCAGCCACTCGGTTTTTGTCAGCTATTTAAACATCTGCAGAGCCCTGGAGAGGACGCGGGTTTTAGTTTTATTTGCTGAACTCCAAAGGGATTCTGATGTAACATATTTATTCAGTATGTTGATATTTAGTAGAGACATCAAGATTGTTTTGTGTGTGCGTGTGACTCGCAGGCCGAAGCAGCAGGCCAAGATGGCAGAGTACTGCCGGTCAATATTTGGAGACGCATTACTGACTGAACCTCTGGAGAAATATCCTGTGAGTACATGAGATGCTTGAACACACACCACATGTCCACGTGCCCACATTCACGCTCTCTCTGTGCCCTTCTGACACATATGTACAGCAATCCATACGACATGGCTAGCACTGAGCGATTCAGAACATATTAACACACAGATGAGTGCACTAAACATGTGACCACTGCTGTCCACCATGTGTTATCCATACAAATGTACATGCAGGAGGCAGAATGGACTCACACATACACACATATAAGAGCACACATCCGGTTTATTAATTATTGTGTTACCGTATGGTGTTTCTATCATTTTTCCCCTCTCCCTCTCTGTCCTTCTCGCACCTATTTCCTCTGGCACCCTGCAAAATGTGTTTTCACTGTTCTTCCTTTTGCTGTCACTCCTGGGATTCTCCTAAATAGCCATCTAGACTCTCCCACTCGCTCACACGCTCATACCTGTGGCTATTTCCATGCTACAGATGTTAACTTTTAATGATTCATCCCGCAATCACTCATACCCTTCTGCGTCGCCTCTCTGTTATCGCTGGAGAGAATGCAAACGACAGCCGTTTGAGATTAAATGGAAGTGTTTTACGCTATAATCCGAACGTAGCTTTTCTTGGCAGCCCTTTATCTGCCTTTCTTCTGTTCCCATGGCTACCAGTCAAAAGCATGCTTTGTCCCTTTGTGGCCAAACTCTTCTCCTCCCCAAAAAGGCATCTTTGTTTGTGATGACGCAGGCATTTGCGTGAAGCAAATGTACACACTTGTCACATGCACCCTCTCACAGTGTCAAACGTACCTCGTAAGGTTTCCTGCACATACGCGCACGTCAGCTCGACCCTCTCGGGTTATTCCTCGGGGATATCATGTGGTCCCTGTCGGTTTAACACTACAGAGCAGCTGAAGTTCCCAGCAGTCAGATGCAGCATTATCTCACACTCGCAGGGAGCTCCTCCAGCACTGCTGCCTGCCAAAGACACAGCCCGCCGAGAATTACAGCCTTCTGACTGGATTTGACATTGAAGCATTATCAGGGTGAGGCCTTTTGAATGGAGTGGCAGAGGGAAGGAGAAGGAGAGAGAGATATGGGGAGACAGACACCGGGGGAGAAGTTAGCGAGACAGAAAGAGAAAGTGCCGTTGAGGAATGAGATTTGTACCACTGAGCATGTAATAAGCGGGAAAGGTGAAAGCAATGACAGCCACTCCCCTCTGGCACTGAGACAGGCATGTATACACTGTATCAAATGGGATATCAGCAACCAGAAGTCCATAGGGACAGGGGCAGATAGGGTAATATAGCTAGATTGGTTCCAGCTCTGCCTAGGGTGAGAATAAAGAGGATTACCTTTTTCTCAGAAACTTGAGCTCCTCTTGCATCTCCACGCCACAAAACTGCCATTCGCGTTGAACATTAGAGGCTGCTGATTGGTTTTTCCAATTAAGCCGAGAACCGACCGCTGTCTCCAAAGAATAAAGGCTGAAACGACGTGACAGTTTGATTCGCCATAAACATGTTTTGTGGTTTCTCATCAGCTCTCATCGATGCGCTCCTTTTGCTCATGAAGGCTAGCTCGCCAAAACCTTTTTACCGTGACTGTTGAAAATACAGAAAATATTTTGAGATAGAAGACCACTTGTCTAGCAGTCTGTTTAATCTCATCAAGGCTTAGTTATAAGCTGCAGGGAGACCAGAACTGGCAGGGCGAGATCTGCTCTCACGCAGGAGGCAAGCGGGCTTGAGAATAATGTGGGCTCAAGAGCAAATATAAGCTGTCAGAGCAAGCATATGTAACAGACTAACAGTATTATTTCAAGATAATACACCTTTATTTAAAGCTGTCATTACTCCTTTGCAGTCATTGTACTAGCTGACCATGCAGCCTCCCTGCTGATCTTCGTTTCAGCATCGCAGCTTTTAAAAGGAAAGGAATTCTTGCACGCTTTGGACATTTAATAAAGGAAACGACCACAAAAAGTCAATACCTCAATTAAAAAAAAAAAGAAGCAATACTTCTTTACAACATTTTTTTTTTTCATTTTACATTCAGTAATACTGTTATATAATTATCTATGTTTATAGTTAATCACTAATGTCCCAGGGTACATTGTGCTCACACATATGATACTTCCAAATGAGTTATCAGTTCTGAGGGTTGACAAGAGAAGTCAATAACATTGACCATCTAAGGACAATTCAGTGTTCTCCTGGGAAACCTTTGGACCTGGCATTCATGTGGACCACCTAGACCAGATCAGGCAACCCTACCCCATAGCAATGACACTCTTTGGAACAACTCAAAAGACATAAAGAACAGCACAGGGTGTTGACCTGGCCTCCAGATTCACTAGATCCCAAACTGATCAAGTATCTGTGGGATGATCCACAGAGGACCCTCCCCTCAACCCATAGGACCCAAAGGCCCCCACTAACAACATTCTGTATCCAGACACCACAGGATACCCTCAGGAGACCCATGTCCATTCTTTGATGAGTCACAACTATTTTGGAGGCACAAGGAAGACCTACACAATATTAGGAAGGCGGTTATAATGTTATGCCTGATCAGTGTTTTTTATGCATTCCCTAGCCCTGTACCCTAACCCTAACAATCTTATCTAATCTTATCTAAGTGCCTAACCCTTACTAACCCTGGCCATAACCTCATTGTAACATTAACACTAAAACCAAATGTAAACAGGTTGGGGGGATCAGCCAATAGTGTCCTATAATGACAAAAAGTCCCTTCAACCTAAAATAATCAAGACCACTCATACATGAAGAGTGTTTTTGCACTGCATGATGTTTGATTCAGCGTTTTGATCCATAACCGTCATCAGCTAGCTGCTGCACCACAAATAACCAAATCTGTTCCTGTCCTTCAGTAAAACCAGATTTAAGGTCACTCTCTAGACATTGCCTTACTTTCTTTATTGGATTCTCTTGAGCCATTGTCACTTGTAGTTTTTTTAAACACGTTTTCTCCATTCTTAATACAATGATGGACCTCAGAAAAAAAAAAACCCACAGTGATCCTTGATGAGCCCGTCATCTAACTGTTTAGCCTGTCAGGCTGAGCCAACCGAACTGATTCATCTTTTAAATATTTGCATGTCCAGTCAAGATTATCCCGTAAGTGTGTTTTTGTCTTTATTGAACATGTGAGACAGTTTGCGTGGCCCTTTAATCAGGGCTCAGACGCATTTGAAACAAGAAACATTTGGAACATTTCCTGCCTCTGTTTTACTAGTTGCAAATTTCGCTTCCTTAAAAGCTGACTAAAATCATTTTCAACATTTGGACAAAAACAAACAAGTGAATTTACCCAGGTAAACGTTTTTTTTATGTGTGTGTGTGTGTGATGCACTTGAGTGAAGTCAAAATTACGTTCACAACTCAATGTTGCGTTAATGGGAACAGTTTAAGAGATGCCAGTACAAACAGGATGTCTAATCTTTACCACATCACTTCGTTACAACGGTAGTAAAAAGGTGTAGATAGATATAGTGTATGTGGCTGCTGAGAAAGGAAGTTAATGAATAGACATTCTTGGCATTCTTGGTGTAAGACTCACTATTTATTTACTCTTGAAGTAAGAAATTATTAAAGCAAAGCTGTGTTTTTAGCTGATAAGTTAACACTGTAGCTGTGTGTGTGTGTGTGTGTGTGTATGTGTGTATTAAACATCTCAGTCGACTTCATTGAGAATAAAATATTAATATGCCTAAACACTGTTATCCAAAAGTAGTGTAGCCCATAAATAAATCAGAGATCTGCCTACTTCTGGCCTGCTCCTCAGAGAGGGTGTGTGTTTGGATTTGGACGCTCGTCGCCACAGGAAGCTGCTTTAGGTGTTGAAAGTGTAAACATTGGAGCTCTTTCATCAGCAGAGTTTGTAGTGCTCCTCGTTGGCACTCGTGGTCACTAAACAGCTGTACTCAGCACAATCTCCCCAAGTGAAATTTGAACCGAGTGATGGCCGTGTATTTTCATTTTAAGAGACAACTGCAACCAGGAAACAACTGTAGTACAAGCTGTAGTTTTTCAAAAACAGTTTAAACGTAGCAATCTCCGGACTTTAGGATTCTGAAATGCGAAATACAGTTTTATGTAGTTTTTCTCTTATTCAAGTCTAATTGTAGATTGGTAAAAAAACAAAAAAACATAATAATACACACTGAATCCTTCTCCGACAAGGCCTGTAATATGATGTGCTGCCGAAAAGTTTTCATTTCATACCTTTTTATACCTTTCTCTGACAGCCTCTCTGCATCTGTCTCTTTGTTCCGTCCTTGCAGCTGGAGGCTGGCGTGCCGCTGCCCAGCCCGATGGAGCTGATGGGGAAGATCTTGGTGAAGAACAAAAAGAAGCACCACAAGACAGACGGAAGCACCAAGAAAAAGCTGTCAGAGCAGGTTTCCAACACCTACAGTGATTCTTCAAGCGTGTGCGAGCCCTCCTCCCCTAGCGCAGGTATGGCAGCCCCGATACCGCACATTCCACCAATCAAAGCCGTCGAGTCACACAGGGACCGCTGAGTTATTATGTTTTAAATGTAGAACGTAGCCCAACTGTCTGGATCCATCCACACAATGGATCAAGACCTCTGTGCAGTGAAGCGCTGGAGCGAAACAGCGCCAATGTTTACCATTCATCATTTTCATGACCCTCTCCATCAGCTGAAAGTATTATTGGCTGTTGCATATACACTGCTTGTCACTAGGGCATCTTGAACAATAGTAGCCTTCAGTGTGTGTTCATGCTGTGTGTATATTATGCCGTAACTGTCTCACTTTATGGAGTTTTATATTTTGATATCTGCTCCCTGGGTTTAGCTCCCCTTATTAATTCAAAGTCACCTTGGGGTTTGCTACAAATTCTTTGCGTGCTTTAGTATGTCTGTGTGTGCGCATGCAGGCCTCTTTTTTTGTATTCCTTTTTTTATAGATTTATATATTTGTAATTGTGTGTTTGTTGTATTAATTGGTTGCATATTTAGACCTTGCACTGCATCAGTACTGGTTTGATGAGCGCTGAGCGTCAATGTTGGGTTGACACACACTGCCCCCTGGTGGAATAAATAAGCAGCACACGTGTTAGACTCAAATCAGCTAAGAACCTCTTTTAAAGGCGTAGTTCTTTTTGTTTGTTCGTTTTGTTTTTGAGGTGGGCATGATATTACCTAGAGTGGAGGGTGGCCAGCAGACTTGCAGCTTGAAGAAACGACAGGTTTAAATGCATGGACTGCTGTGGATGAGGTCAGATGTAAACATGTGTTAGACCTAAAACAAGACCCAACTAAACAGCTTTACTGGCAGGCAACTGAGGCTGTTATGTGCATCACTTCAAAGCCACCAAACTCAGGAGAATACAGGAGTCTTTTTTTTTTCTACCACTATAGATGGTAGATCAACATGCCAGTTTCAGTCTGATTTAAGATGCCAAACACACACATTGGTAGAACAGCAACTCTTTACCTTTTGCCAAGCAAAATTATAGTTTTACAGTTCATTGATAAAATGTTTTGTTGATATCCTGGTCTATAGCATTCCATAACTTAGCTTCAGTGACACCTGTACCTCCATCTGTTTCTACAAACTTGGGTTGGACCACCATCTTCTGTAAGTAGTTTGGGATTCATACAGTCCCACTTTTTACAAACTGAACCAAATCAAAGAATCAGAAGGAGGCACACCTACATTTGATTTCTCATCCGTATTTGATTTCTCACCTGTATTTTGACAGCTTTAAATTGGTTTTAAACTGTATTTGAGAAGGAGAGAAACAAGTACTCTAAATGTGAGGTTGATCTCTGAATGTTTTGGGGATTTATTTTGCTCACAGGTTCAACTAAAGAGGAGATGGCAGATTCTTCACAGCCCTCTGAGGGGGGTGAGCTAAGCCTAAGACCGCATGGCAGAAAGTCCATTGGTAAGTCTAGCTCAGTACATAACCACAGACTCAGCAATTAGGCTGCTGCAGAAGCTGTAGGTCAGTTGGACCATTACACTGTTAAAATGAGTGTCCTCTGTCAGCATGACCTCAGGTTCAGTGTGGAATCTGAAGTGGATCCCTCATTATGTGGGTGCAGAGGCTGGGTCAGCCCTAACAAAACTGGATTACAATGTATTTCCTCAGTCTTTGAGCTCTGCGAGTTGTCAGTGAAAGCCTTATTTATGTCTCTACTTTAATGGCAATGGGGGCAACAGATTGTAGATACAGAGCATTTAACCAGTTTGACCATTCAAACCATTCTGTCTGTAAATGTCGATTGAACTGATATATGTTTATGCTCTGGTTCGTTTAGCTTCATTGTTGCAGTTATCTGTGATAAAAGATGTGACTTGTGTTTTAGGTGAGGTGGAGGCCGAGAGCGACTACGAAGATGATGACGATGATGACTGTAAAAAGGGATCAATAGATGAGGTGTGTATCTAGAGGGACACAAATACTACTAGTGATGGAGACTGACTGTACAGTGTACTACATGTATGCTACGTGCAGAAGGTGTCGTCTAGTGTTTGTTTTTGTCAACTTGTGTCTTCAAACCCAGAAATAATAAGGCTGTTGACATTATTTTTGGTTTGTGATCCTCATGAATCCATGAGTCAGATCTTCGTTGCATCACTGCACTGCCCAGCATCTACATTATTATTTTGTGTCTTTTTTATGTACAGGGCACAGCAGGCAGTGAGGCGTTTGCCACTGAGGAAATGTCCAACCTGGTCATCTACATCCAACCTGTCAAGTTTAACAGCTTTGAAGCTTCCAAAAGTAAGAGCAGTGAACATTTATGTACACCTACAACAGGTCATATCTAGCTTCAGGTAATTACATACTGTACTCTTATGAAGATGGCAATTTTTTTAAGAGGGAACACATCTTATTACAAAACTGTTTTGAACAGGGAGGGGCCATCCCCAAACTGTTCCCACAAAGTTGGGAGCGTGCAATTGTCTAGAATCTCTTGGTATGTTGAAGCACTCAGAGTTCCTTTGACTGGAACTAAGGGGCTAAAACTAATTCCTGAAAAACAATCCCACACCATAATCCAGGTGATTTGTCACTCCAGAGAACGCGTCTCCACTGCTCTAGAGTCCAGTGGCGGCGTGCTTTACACCTCTGCATCCAACGCTTGTTGCACAGATGTCATCCTGTCACAGCACCACACTGGAATGCACTGAGCTCCTGAGAGCTGCTCAAATATTTGTAGAAGTAGTCTGCATGCCTAGGTGACTGATGTCATACACGTGTGGTTATAGAAGTGACTGGAACACTGAATTCAATTATATGAATAGCAGAGTGAATAGTTTTGGCAATATAGTGTATTTTCTTCTCCGAATCACTTCAATCACGGTCCATTATGAAATCCAAATGACTCATACTCTGATAGGCAGTAGAGCTGATTTTACTCACTTTTTACATGGTTTTTAACTAATAATGTTCTCATAAGTATGAGAAGGATGAGATGAGATGAAATAATGTTCCATCCTATCTCATCTTCTTGTATTGCCCTAAAGTAACTGCACCTGTCAGAGACATGTTATGGAGTAAAATGTGCAGTGTTTCCCTTTGAAATGCAGTGGAGTTGAAGGGGAGAGCAGCCATCAAATTGGCCGAGAGGAGGGGTACTGGCACGTCAATCATAGGGCTAACACAGAAGGAAGGAAATGAAATAAAATACTACTAAGTATCTCAGAGTGTATTCTTTATTTTCTTCTCTTATGTTCCGTATGGTTTTTGCATGTAGTAAGCTACATGTTTGATTGCTGTAAGAACTCTAATCAATGTTGATGCTTTCAGTCCATCTAATAACCAATATATTACCATCTGTTCCCACAGAGATCTGTCGCAGCTTCCAGATGTCATCCTTTGTAGAGACCAAAGCTTTGGAGCAACTGACCAAATCTCCTGTAGAGTTTGTGGAGTATCCTTCTGACTTTGTAGTGCCTTCTACTACTTAACATACCTCCTAACTGATTGAATCTATTCAGGGTTTATGTGTGTCGGGTTTCTGCTCTTGCAGCCTCTTATGGTAATGACTTGCGTTAGACAGAGGCTGATTATGCTCTTTTGATTGTTTTGTTATCGCTCTGCTTCAGTGGCTTTTCTTGTTCACTAACAGTAAGGAGATAATACACAGATAACTGTGTGATTCACACAAATCTGAAGTCGGTAAGAAGTGGTACGACAAATAGTTGTGTTTTGTAATGCAGGTTATGCAGCCTCGTCCTTAACCAGTTCTGTTCAGATACAACAAGCTGCAGCTGAGCAGGATTTACCCTAAAGGCACTCGAGTGGATTCGTCCAACTACAACCCTCAGCTCTTCTGGAACGCTGGCTGTCAGCTGGTAGCTCTCAACTTCCAGACCATTGGTGAGGGAGGAAAACACAAGACATTTGTTTTATTGTTTCACACAGTTGGAAGTTTGTGTGTTTGATTTTTGTGCGTGTTGTTGACTCATGCCAATGTGCACAGATTTATCCATGCAGCTGAACCTGGGCATGTACGAGTACAACGGGAAATGTGGCTACAGACTGAAACCGGAGTTTATGAGACGGCCAGACAAGCACTTTGACCCCTTTACAGAGAGCACGGTGGATGGGATAGTGGCCAACACACTGTCTGTGAAGGTGTGTGTATGACTATGTCGGCCTGTTTGAGTCTGCAGCGCTCAGTCTATGCGTTTAATTGTATTTTCTCTCGATTTCTCTCATACTGTTTCCTTCCAGATCATCTCGGGCCAGTTCCTGTCCGATAAGAAGGTGGGCACGTACGTGGAGATTGATATGTTCGGGCTGCCAGTGGACACAAAGAGGAAAGCGTTCAAGACCAAGACATCTCCAAGCAATGCCGTCAACCCTGTCTGGGAAGAGGAAGCTATTGTTTTCAAGAAGGTGAGACTATGGCTTTGTGCACATGTAGGAGTAATATTTTCTTTTTAGTGTGTGTGCTATAGTTGTCCCATCAAGGAATGTGACTCCAGATCACATTAGCTCCCTAAGATCTACACTGCAGAGAGCAAATTTTAGGAAAAAAATAATTAAAAACACTATTTTTGTAATGACTCTCACTGCCAGGTTCTACACTGCGGCTTTATGAAAACTAACAATTTTGTAAACAAGTTTTGTCATAGAACAGTGAAGGTTAATGCATTTTATACCTGTTTGTGATATTATCCTTAGGTTGTGCTGCCCACACTTGCGTCAATGCGGATAGCCGTGTTTGAAGAAGGAGGAAAGTTTATTGGCCACCGCATCATTCCTGTGTCAGCCATACGTCCAGGTGACAAAGTTTTGCACTTGTCCTGCATCACTTAATTTCATTTAAACCTTTGTTACATTCTTGTATTAGCTGGGGTTGTCCTACAATTTTTTCTTTCAACAGTATCGATGTTTCGCGGTTGCTCAGAATTATTTAATCAGTTATTTCTAAACTGTCAGGCCTCATATCTGTCTAAAACCCCAACAGGTTACCACTACATCAGTCTAAGGAATGAGAAGAACCAGTCACTGACGTTACCTGCCCTGTTTGTGTATGTTGAAGTAAAAGACTATGTCCCAGACACATTTGCAGGTGAGTCAAATTAACACATTGACAGCAAAGAAAAATAGACCTTTCATTAGTTTTCTGTTCTAAAAACTTTCTTCCTGCTCCTCAGATGTAATTGAAGCCCTGTCCAATCCCATTCGCTATGTCAACCTGATGGAGCAGAGAGCCAGTCAGCTGGCTGCTCTCACTTTGGAGGAGGGAGGAGAGGAAGAGGGTGACAAAGAGGTGAGTGATCCCACATGGGTGTCTGCTCAGTTTTTTTTTTTTTTCTCCAAAGCTTTGTGGCCAGAGAGAATGAGGAGATGCAGACAGCGGAGTTCCCTTCCTTCATAAAATGTCTACCAGGTTTAGAAAAAGGCCACATGAGGAGGTTTTGAATATCACCACAATTACTTCTAAACCCACAGCCGTCTACCAGCACTAGTGTAGTGAAAGGGTGGATTATGAGCGACAGCTTGTTTCCACTACCAATCCCCACAGACACTATCTACAGGCTTTCTTCGGGACGTTTTTCATTCTCAGTCGCCCATGATAAACTGTACTGCAAGCGCAGCTGCTGCAGTATTATTGCTGTATTTTATTAAGCCTCAGCCAGCATCAGCCTGCAGGCTCCGACAGTAGGCTGCTTCTGAAACGCCCAATATACTGTACTTGCTTTCATTGTCTACAGATCTGTCTGCAGTCTGAAGTAAAAGTGGTTAGTGACCTTTAACTTTAGGACAAGTGGGACTTGTTCCAAGTGACATCCAAGGGGAGATTACACTGTGAACGCCTCACATTACTGGGCTCTCAGCATTACAAAAGCAGCATAAAAAGAGCTTTAATGAAATTTGTAACTAACTTGATGGCAACAAGTGATGGAGGGTGAATGTAGGTGCAATGCAACAGGGAACAGACAAAGGGATGATATCTGAGGAGAGATGTGACAACGGTTCCTAAGATTGAGGGGAGGATAAATTTAGGAGGAGAGGCAAAACATGGCAGGGTTATCTGGGGTCATTAGAAAAGGGGGCTTGAAGGAAGGGTATTTCCTGAGGGGCTTCTTTTATCTGCTTTGCCAGCTGATATGATTACCCACGAGGATTGCCGACAGAGAGCTGTTTCATGCTGTGGCCATGGCAACAGTGACCAGAGGAGGCAGAGCGTGGAAAGGCAGAGCGCAGTGTGGGGAGATAAATGTTGGAAAGTGCGGGCAAAGAAAGGAAAAGATCTGGGTAGCATTACTGGAGCAGAGATTATTTAAAATTGCATTAACCCTTCAGAGATAAGAGCTCATAGTCGGGGATTCAGGCGAGCCAACGGGAAATTAAGATCTGCTGAGCCTCACTACAGGAAGCCATGCTGAGAGTGGGGTACCAAAGCTATGTCTACAATCTATACAGCAGTACACAGGCACAACAAGTGAGTTCTGAAAACGGATGCTATTGTTGGGGAGTGATATTTTGTGAAATTTATAGTTTAAACAAAGAACAAGAAAAACTTTGCATTGCTCTCAGTACCTCCACAAACTATTGAGGTAAATGGCTGCATTCCATTTTACTGTACTTCAACTTATTATTCTGCACTGGTTGGTAAGAGAAACTGTCTAAAGTATACGACCACTTGATTTTGTGTGTTGTTAAATTTCTCTCTTGGCTGGACTGTATTCAGATTGGGATAAATGTTCGATCTTTCTTGGGACAGGTGGAGGCAGGAAGTGATGCCCCCTCAGAATCTAAGGTGGACCAGAGGGTAGTGTTGCCGGCAGAGAACGGACTGAGCCACACGCCCCTCATTGCGCCGAAACCCCCGTCACTGGTGGGCCAGCAGTCTCAGTCTGCAGGTACTGTACATGTGCTGTAGATTGAGGTAGACATGAACACATGATGGTCTGTTTGTCATCTCCACATATCTTTACAGGCATTTGAGAAAACACTTACAAATACTGTTAGACAGCAGAATTACATTTTAAGTGTACTAAATACATGTACTGTATGTATTCCTATAGAATGCATGTATTCCTTGTTGACTTATGGACATGTACTGTAATATTTAGTACTGTATACTAGTAAATATAAAAATGCATAAATCTGTTAGAAATATAAATCAGAACTGTTTCAGAAACTGACTCTAGCTGTGACTTGTTTTGGTGACTTGTCAGGCTCATTGAAACCATCAGTGAAGACTGAAGACATCATTCAGAGCGTTCTCACTGGTAAGGTGATATAATCTGCCTCCTCCTTAACTCTTTGGCCACTGATATTATTATTTATATTCCTAACTTTATGTAAAATCACTTCAGCATTTATGTGATATTTGAACTCCCAGACTGTTTCTGTTGATGTGTTCCACCTTTCCTAACCCTAGTAATCCGTACACTTAATGTGTTGTGCAAGTGATTGTGTTTAAATGAGAAACCTTGGCCATCTTTGTGATCCTCCACCCTTTGCCTTCAGAACTGGAGGCTCAGACAGTGGAGGAGCTGAAGCAGCAGAAGGGCTTTGTCCGGGAGCAGAGAAAACAGTACAAGGAGATGAAGGAGCTGGTTCGGAAACACCACCGCAGGACCAGCGAGCTGATCAAGGAGCACACGGCTCGTATGTCTGAGCTACAGAGCCAGCACCAGCGCAGACGCTCCGCCCTGCAGAAGAGCCACAAACGAGATGGTAAGAAAAGGTAGGTGGCCCTCTTTTTCTACTGTTCCAACAGTCCTATGTTCCATTGCACTCTTCCTTTGAAAGGCTTCTCCTTCTGCTCTGTTTATTGTCAAAGAATCCAAAACACATCAGCGCAGCTAAGAAAGACAAGCTTTTGTATCGTAACTGTTTAAATGCAGACAAAGTGCCACATTAAGACATTTACAACAAGACTACAGTTAGCAGTCAGAGGCTTTTCAAGAACAAGGGGCACCTTTTTCTCAGCCACAACAACCACTGACCCATGATTTGAATAACACTGATTATCTCATTGCGATGTAATGTTCTTTTGGGAAACCTTGGTCCTCACCCCCATAGCAATATTTCTTCCATCCTGGTGCCATGTGTGCCCCAGATAGACGGCCAGCCATGCGCTGTAAAATAAAATGTGATTCACCAGACCAGATCACCTACTTCCACTGCTCCGAGAACCTCTGACCAATCGTTAGTCATTTCAGTTTATCCCTTTTCAAAATCCTTCCACATCAACTGTGAGGACGACCTGATGATAGACGTTATGTCTCATATACTGCTTTGGTCAGAAATCAACATTGAGGGCACAAGCTGCCTTGTTCAGAAAAGGAAAGGACTGAGCTATGCATAGAATATGAATGAGAGGATAAGACTTGCTGAAAGCCTCAGGGACACATGCAGTGCCCCGAGGAGTGCCCATCAGACACTGAAGAATCAGCACACAGCAAAGATTACAGTCCTCTCAGTCACTGTGAAGCTCAGACAAGCGCTGTTGAAGAAAGAACACATTTCAAACAAGCTACATTGAGAGGGGCGTCCTTCTTTGTGTTTGAAAGTGTTTCAAAAACTTATCTCATAGCATCACTGCCTGAGATGCTTCTCCTGTTTTAATGACCAGCAGACCCTTTTTAAACTCTTAAGTCAGTAGTACTCTGATGACTTAACGGTTTCATTTTATGGAAATCTGCATGCTGCATGTGTTTGTTTACGCTGTGCTGTTACAGTGTTACATTCTGGCATTTAAATCAAGAATCACATATGCATGACTTTATGTCTGAAGCCGGTCCGAGCAATCCCTGTCGACACTGGACCAGGAGCTGTGTGAGCTGGAACAGGAGTGCAGCTTGAGACTAGCAGAGCTGAAGGAGCAGCAGCAGCAGCAGCTCCTCAAACTTCGCCAGGAGCAATACTACAGCGAGAAATACCTGAAACGAGAGCACATAAAGCAGGTAATCAGTCACAAATGTGCAGTTATGGACGTGAGCTGGCTTGTGGACAACTTACTAGTAAACAACGGGACTCTAATTCAAATCTCTATGATGCTGTCTGTTTTAACTCACTTGCAAGAGCTACACTTATCTTGTCAACGGACAGAACAAGACAGTAATATTGGTCTTATTTCCCAACTTGGAAAAGCAATTTTGGTAAATAAAGTCAGAAAGTTGAAACAACATAGACACTACAAAGAAGATCTCTATTTGTCTGCTTATTACAATATAAAAAACATCATAAAGTCTTCTCCTTATATGCACTTTCTCAGAGTTAATGCTATTCTGGGGAGTCGGCGCTCCCACATAAACAGAACATGTGAACATATATAATATAAACAAGTGTAAACTGTATGTCACACTGGGATAAACAGAGACATGCCACACGCAGACAGGAGCGTGATCTCACTTGTTTTGGACTCGATAATGTGCTGATAGTCTCCTGCTGTCTCGTAGCTCCGAAAAGCGAGCACAGGCTAATTATATTAAGACAAACGCCGCTATAAAGTCCAGGTCAGCCCCCTGTAGAATATTACAGGCATCAATTTGCTGCCTGTGCTCATGTTCTGTCGTATGGTGTGGAAAAATGAATGTCTTCTGCTCCGGTACACCTGCGCAGTGAGCACAGCTGAGGGTGTCAGAAAGGTTTTTCCAAGCTGAAGTCAGCAGGCGTAATTTAGATTGTGTTGTTTTCCCCGATTGTTGTTTAGCTACCATCAGAAACAAATGCAGCTTCGCTTGATTAAATATACAAGAAAAATCACCAAATCAGATGTTTTCCATCTGACTCATCAGCCTGTTTTATGCTTTGATTCAGCATTCGTTGCAACTTTTTCTTTATTCCCCTCCAGCTGGTTGAGAAGCTGACCAGTATAGCCGAGGAGTGCCAGAGTGCTCAGCTCAAAAAGCTCAGAGACGTCTGTGAGAAGTAAGGCTGCATACGGTGTACATACAAATTCCCTTAAACATGGCAGCCCTTATAACATTGTTCTCTCTTGTCCTCTTTGTTGCCGTCTACAGAGAAAAGAAAGATCTTAAGAAAAAAATGGATAAGAAAAGGCAAGAGAAGATCAATGAAGCCAAATCTAAAGACAAGAATGTGACAGAAGAGTAAGTTTGTATTGTAACTGGATTAATAAATTATCTTTTTTTTTTAATGGAATTGGATGTTACACGTATTTGACCACTAGATGTCACTAGATGCTAAAGATTGTGTTTAACTGTGGCTGGCTGCTGCTTTGGTTTGATGGTTGTTCAAATTGTCCTTGCAGAGAGAAGTTAGAGATCAACAGGTCGTTTGTCAATGAAGTGGTGCAGTATATCAAACGGGTAAGTAAATTCTCATCAATTCATATTGTCAAAGAACTTAGGGTAATGAAAATGAAGCTAGATGTTGCATTTAACTTTGCATGAATTATTGATGCACATGTTGGTCAGTAGTGTTGTATATAAATGGTATTGTGTGTGTTTGTGTGTGTGTAGCTGGAAGATGCACAGAGTAAAAGACAGGAGAGGCTACTGGAGAAGCATAAGGACATCCGCCAGCAAATCCTGGATGAAAGGCCAAAGGTAAGGCGTTCATTGAGAATACTTTGAAAGTTTGAAGACAATCTTAATTTTAGATTCTCGCTTTAAGTTCCTACATGACATGGCCCATCATAAGTGTGTCCATGGTCTTGCCCAAAACAAATTTGCACACAGTTTAGCAAAAGGACATAGTAGTAAGGCTACAAAACATAGCAGCATGTTAAATAGATCCAAACCCATAGATATTGATGAATATGGAGTGTTTTACCCACATACAAAATATTTGTTTAGATTAACATGAGTTGCAAAGTAATAAAAAACATCAGTATGTATGCATGTTGTTCTTTTAAACGAACCACATTATATGTTTCTCATTTCAACCACTAGGTGGCGACATCGACCAGGTTTTGTGAAATGCTACAGTGTAAATTTTGTGCAAAATGTATGATGAATATTTTAGAGCAAGAGTATTGTTGTGGCATCTGGTCAAAAAGTGATATGAGGACTTTTTGTGACTCCATAAATCGTTATCTGGCATCACCTGCTGTTCTTTAAGAGGTTGTGCACTCTATAAATCCAGCATGTGAAATAGTTAACTGGTTGTTTGCCTTATAACAGAGTCCAGTTGCTGTGGCTGCATCAGTCCTTGGCCATTATTAATGTGCTTCCTGCTGTAATGCCATCATACCGCTCTGATGTATGATACAAGTCCAAGTACACGGGGTTAATGTGAAGTGGATACTCCAGTGTGCTTACAAAAAGGTTTAGCATGTCTGCTCGGAGTTGTACAGCTCATTGTTATTGTCATTGTCATTGTAGGATGGTTGTGCAGCTGTGGATTATGGTAAGAACAACGTTGCATCCCAGAGCTGAGCACTAATACGGCATAAGCGTTAATATGCAAGCTTTTACGCACACGGGCTGCTGGTGGCAACAAATGTGTCTGTAATGACTAAGACTTTCCAAACTTTACTTCTATTGTTGCCAGTTGAATATTTAGTGCAGCATCTGTACAGCATGGCAGCATGACATCATTAGGGATTGCATATTGGTCTGCGTATGTCAAATTAACAGCGTATTATATAAAAGTGTATGAGACTGAAGGGCAGACCTTATGTTGTGATAAACAGGAGGTATCTAACATAGAAGTTATCTGTAATACACAGCACAAGCTTTATGCTAACTATGAATGGCTCTGTTGTCTTCAGCTCTGTTTGTGATTTTGACATAACGCCGTATAAACATTGCAGTACCTCAGTTTGCCAAAGAGACACTCTGGTGTGATGCTCGTACCATGTTTCTACTCATCTCGTCAAATGAAGAGTGTTGTGTACATTTAATATATCTGCTTTGTGAGGTGTTTTTTTTCTTCTTGTAGATACGGTAAATCGGAAGTCTTCTGACAGAGACAGCTCCATAACCACCCACACACAAAGTGACAGCTCCTTGTTCCTTTGAATCCACTCGTAGTTGAGTGTGGGAGGTGCAGTGCAGACATCCAGCCCAGCGACACACACATCTAGCAGGTCTTCCACATATTTTCGACAAAACTGCAGCAGGGAAGAATTAAGTGCTGAAGCTGGAATTCTGACCAGCGGGTGGTACACTATGCACAGGGAAGAATGGCAGAGCGGCGTCGCAGATGATTGATTTTGCCTCATAAATCATCTGCTTGTTGTGTAAATCACTCAACCTGTTGAGCTGCACTCGTTTTAATCTGATCCCGTTGTGACTGTGATTATCTTTAGCGCATTCGCTGGAGCTTCTTGTCAGCAACACTATGATTTGATTTTCACAAGTCGGCCCTGACTTAACATGAGCTGTATGAACCAGTGTCATCGGGGTGTAATCAACACTGAATGTGGCAGATTTCCTCAGAAAGAGAGAGACAGAAACGCTTCCGCCGTTTTTTCTTGTTAATCACTTGTTTTTCTGCGGCAATCACATTTAATTCTGTGAGCAATCACTGTTTCCCCATAAAAACTGCAACTGATTATCTATCACCTCAACCACTGTCACAGACGCTAAATCAGAATCTGGACTGTGGCATGTTTAATTCGCCTCAAGAACCTATTAGATGGTAATCAGCCATCTCTGTGATATCTCCTCTCACGGAGCAGCAGTCATCTATATGCAAAATATGCTGATGTCACAGGACACGGCTCTGGAGACAGCGAGCAGAAGATACCCAGGCTTATGTTTGTTTAAAAAATCAGGATGCTACCCACAGCTCTGGAATAACAACTAAAGTTAACGATCCATCTCTGTTTGAGATTGTGCGATTAAGTCGTAATAATTCCAAGCCCATGTCCTCAGGAAACACTGAGGGCCTTGTTGTTTTCATACTTAGCATCATGGACTATCAATACCAGCCTCTATCAGTTTGTTTTCATAACTTTTTGGCTGCCCTGATTTCATGTTTCGCTCAGTTCTCACCAGCTGTTTACATGACTGGTGGTTTACATTCGGCTAAGTCTATTCCCAGTTTTTCCAGCGCTTCCTAATAGCATGAGGAAGCGTCCTTGAGCAAGTCACTGAACCCGAAGCTGTTCCCACCGAGCGGGTCATTGGCCTCCCATGGCAGCTCCGACACCATCTGTGCATGCATGCGTGTGTGTGTGTGTGTGTGTGCAGATGAATGTGGTACGCCGCTCAAATGTTAATAGCACAAGAAGTCCATTCACCGCCTTCCCGAGATATAAGTCCGAGGGAAATATATTTGGCAACCCGTGTTCGTTAAATAACCTCATGAGATGAATGTAAACAACAACAGGCAGACACATAAACATAGAAAGCAGAAAGAGCGCAAGACAGGATGTTAAGAGCTCCAGTGGGACATAATGGATATGGGCGTGTAACCAAGGCTAGGCTAATGTAAAAATACTTTAGTCGCATGTCTCTGTTTGGTCTTTATGAAGCAGAGCGGGGAAGATACGACCCGCATTCTCTCTGGTACAGTTCTGACCCAGTTTCTCCTCTGGGCTCAGAGCAGCCGCTAATGGACATCTATTACCATCCCTAGTGGAGACCCTGAGAGCCGAGCAGCCCGTCACAATGTGGACTCACATGCATGTGATATACCAACCTAGAAACTACAGCATCTCTGCGGTGAGAACACTTTGAAGCTGAAGGGATGGGAGAATTGTAACTCCAAGCCTTGGCATTGACAACATGTTTGTGAGAAGAAAAGAGCCACATGGAAAATTGAGAAAGAGAGACGCAGTACGCTTTGTCGTCCCGCCCCGCATGAGCACACAGGTGTCACTGTCCTGTTAATGAGCCAATCAAAACGCCCCCCAGGAGTCAGCAAGGCGCAGCACGGTGGCGAAAGCTGTTTCCGCAAACCACACAATCCCCGTATCCTTGCATGCCGCCTCTTCTTCGCTTCTCCTCTCGTTACGTACATGCAGCCACAGGCTCAAGGTCACCGCATGTCCAGATAATGAAATTCGCACCGCATGTTGATTGTGATTGTGTTTTTACCGAAAGCTTAATCCCTCTCATGCTGCTCACTTGGACTGAAACATGCAGCGAAAACCAGCGCTTTACAGCTGAACGCTTAGAGTTTTACAATTTTGATTAAATACGTTGACTTCATAACCTGACAACTCAGAGAAAATGAACTAAATGAGACAAGTGCAATACATCTGTACAAATTGATAGATTCAAGTATGAACCAACAAAAAATGTTTTGTCTCATACAGGAGCTCCAGGCTTTGTATGTTCAGATTATCAGGATTATCAGTGATTCAGAGCCAGTGGTACGTGTACCCCAGGGCTGCTTCTGCAGTTTCCATATGGAGATCAGGAAAGGTTAACATTGGAAGGTAATGATCAAACGGTGGAAATAGGCACAGAAAAGTAAAAAAATAGTGAATCTGGTTGAAATAAGTAGCATAATAGTGGTCAATGTAGTCACTTGCCAGTTCATTAGGTACACTTGTGAAACTTGATGCATTCTAATATAACAGTCCTGCACTAAATTTTAGCTTCATGAAGGTTATAGAATTAAACTTCGTTCAAACATGTCTCCATTTTTTGAGGCTGTGGTTTGTAGTATTATTGAATTGTATTGTGTTTTACCGACGCATGTTTCTACTATTTTGACAACCCCAGTTTAGTCAGAAATGCTTTGATTCATTTCAGTTGAACAGCGCCTCAAACTACACCCTCCAAAACGATCGTCCAGTTGAATTAGTACCTTTCTGATGTCGATTCTACACGAACCAGTGATGAAGAGGGATTTTATTCAGTACTATTATATTAGAGTGCATTCATATTCACTAGTGTACCTAATGTACTGAAGTGTGCACAAGGCTAGACTAGTCCTTACTGCAAATGGTTAGGTTAAAAGGTAGAAACAGTTAGCTAACATAAGGACATAAGTTCATTAATCTTCAATTGCATGAAAAATAACTGAAACAGTATTTAAAGGAAATTAAAGAATTATATCTAGGACATGATCAAGGGATGATGAAGGGTAGCCAGATGACAAACAATGGTGGCAAACCCCTGGTGCAGACTGTCCCAAATGTGGTCATATCAACCAAAAACAAACAAACAAAGGGCATCCTGTGAAAAGGATTCTACCTTCTTTGTACGTGCAGACTAAAAGTCTATGAAGACATGTGGTCATTACTCTGTACTAGTCATCAATTCAGCACCATTCCTGGCTGTGAAAAGACTATGAAATAGTGACAAGGCAATATGTTGCTCAACATGGTGCGTTGGTGTTTGTGTGTGTTTGTGACGTACGAATGCACATTAGGAAATTCTCGCTTGCTTAAATGAAACGGGGAGAGAAAAGGCAACGACGTGTCTCCCCCCGTGAAAGCCTCGAATCAACACACATATACGTTCGCGCTCTGTCATTTGTTCGACAAGCAGGAGTCCTGTGCGGTCGCCATGGAAACTCGGATCCCCCCCCCCCCCCCCCCTCTCCCTCCTCACCTCCCCCACCTCTCATATCCTCTTCTATCCTTCATGACTCTCTGCAATCTGTTAATTTGGAGCCGAGTCCTTGTGACGCAATGCCGGGGATGGTTTGCTGCTGGAGGTGGAAGGAAACAGAAGGACGAGGAGGAGGGGTGAGGAGTGGGGGAGCAAACAGGTTGGAGGAGATGTGAAGGTCTGGAGTTGAATAGGAAGCGAGCTGCCTCCCTACGTCTCTCTCTCTCGTTCTCTCACTTGGGGGTGTAGGGACGGTCACCGTGTTCCCTCGTCACAGACTTTGATCTGCTTCATCTGTGTCTGATGGGGTTGCATCAATAACGTCCATACACAACACACACACACACACAGTATGGCGACAGAGCATGGCGACAGGGAACACCAAGCGCAAACCCGAAGCAGTGAAGTAAAATCCATTGTGTACGTGTGAGCGCGCGTACATGTTACACGCTTGGTTACTCCTCTGTCTCGATTATGCTAGCTGCTATTTTAGATCAGTGCACGAGTGTTCATTATGTATGCCCACATGTGCTAATGAAGCTCTCCAGGGTTAGGCTCTGTCTAAGGAACATTCACCACTGAATTCCTGCTGGAAACTATCCTTTCTGCGGCTTTGAGGGTTCTGGGCTCAACATGAGACGCCTTTTTTTCCCTTTAATGTGTAGAAACAATTGAAAAAACATAAAGGGAAAAAAAGGATACGCTAGAGTGTGAGGAAAATATATAGGGGAAGATGGTAGGACTTCAAACGTTTGACAGTAATGAAAGAAAGCAACCAGAGAGATTCTTCAGTAGAGCAGCAGCAGGCTTTAAAGCCTCACTAATCAATAATTTTAAATTAACAATGGCTCCAGTGTCTACGTGCGTCTTGAAAGGTGTTGTTGTGTTTTGTACCGACAGAGAACAATTGCTCAACTACCCTCGGCTCCGTTGAGCAGCATTCAAGGCTTTTTTTCGATTTTGTGGCTCAGATATTTTCAGTTTTCTGGGTTCACTGACACACCTTTCATCAGCATCTTTCTGTCTGCACCACACAGCTATTTTCCATAACAAATATGCACAGACTCCCTACATGTGCAGTTAAAGAACTAAAAAATATTCCACCAGGAGTTGGTGGAAACCAAACTGGAACTAGGGTGAATATTGGACTGCTGTATGTATAAAGGGGCAAATATCAGCTTTGTAAGGTAGTAATTCTGTATGCAAGTTATTGATTTGCTGCTAGCTGATTCACTCCAAACAGTATGTTTAAGAATAGTCCACATTCAGACAGAAAAGCTTCTGCTGTTTTCTGTTGCATCCACGTCTGAAAAAATGCACATTTCACAGCTAACCTTGCCTTTTGAACCAATCCTTTTAGGGGAAACACTCATCACTGGACATACATGGTGGAGGTATGCAGGAGTGCTTTTGAAATTCTTGGACCAGAAGAGAGGAATCTAAGAAAAACTCCTGCAGAGCAACAGATAAATTATCTGAAAGGAGTCAGGAAAGGGCACTGACACGCACACAGAAAGAGGGATAGTAAATAGAGAAGGAGCTTGCACGGTATTCTGAGTAGTGGCTACTTCTGTCTCTCTCTTTCATTACTTGTGTTGTTCTTTCTATTGCGTTGGGCTGCAGCGTTTCATTTTTATACTTCTGACCAATACAGTGGAAAGAATGTAAATGAAGGAATGGTGTTCTCTGTCACTGCCACACTCTCTCTTACTCATTCGCACACACACTGAGACACGTACACAAACACTGGCACATAACTGACTTGCACAGCAAACTGCGTTTTTCCTCTAAAAGCCTGTAATGCTGACAGGGCTGTGACCCTGTCTCATCTCCTGGATATGGGATGTTGGCTTTAGCCTAATTGGGCTCTATTTAGGTATGTTGGTTTATCTCAAGGTCAGGACACACACCTATACACATCCCACAGAGTAAGCCCAAGCTTTGCTAGTTTTGATCTTGCCACGGTAGACTTCCCGTCTCCGTGCAGAGGAACAGGAGCAACAGCTGGTTAGAAGCGAACTTAAAAGACAAGAGAAAGGCACCTTTGTCTCGTTATTGTGACTAACATGAGGCGCGGCTAACAAAGCTGCGTGCCGCACATGCAGCATATTGCTGGTTGGAGGCTTCTTTGTGATGCTGCGGGCAGGCGTTATGTCACGGCTCAAAGCAAAGAATTAATTTGGCTCTTCGGAGGCCTTCTCCGCTTCCCTCGATAGCTCTTCAGAACGAGGACAGCTGGTGAAGAAGGTCACAGAGTGCTGTATTTTAAGAAAGGCAGAAATGTGTGTGGATGTGTGCATGAGGTTTGTTGACAGATGACGGGTCTTTGGAGATGAGATACAGATTTAAAAGCTGGATGGATCGCTGCTGCTGCTGCTGCTGGTGCTGATGGTTGGTGTCCAAACAGAAACTGGACCACGCAAACACACACACATGCGCATACATTGCAAAACACAGAGTAGGGCAAAGCACTCAGAACAAGAAGTAGATCTACTGTTAACCCACCATGTATTTGTTTCACCAAACCTTTTTTCCACTTCCTTTCTGTGCCCTAGGTGAACAAAGAAATGATCTCCAGGAAACTTGAATGCTAAGTTTCACTTCCTGTCTTCTTTGCCAAACAGATCTCAGATCGACTCCATCATTTTGGGACTCTCTGTTCCCTCTTATCATTCAATGAGACTGTTAGTAACTCAAGCTGACCCTTTGGCGAAAGGGAAAGCGCTATCTTCATCACCCACAGCCCTAGCTCGAGGAGATGGTTGTTGCTATTTGTTTCTGAGCTGCTGATTACATGCACAGGATGTACAGACACGCGTGCATGCAGACACACACACATGTCTATCCGAAAAAAGTGCCTGGTGCCCCTCAGGCTTCTGTCCCCGGCTCTCGCCTTCTTCTCATGAGCCTGGGTATCATCAGATGGGGGAAAGATGACAGCTTTAATCAGAGGGTGTTTGCGCCTCAGCAGGCAGGGTAAAGGCAGGCTGCACATATACAAACATACATGCGCACACATGCACAGGGCAGACTGTCCCACCCCTAAGTAGGTCATGCGCAGTGCAGAGCAGAGAGAGAGAGAGAGAGACGAGCTATGGTGCATCTTTAGCCATCTGGTTTTGATGTGCTGGGTGTCCGCTCTGTGAGACCCACAGAGAGGGAGAGAAAGAAGATAGAAGAAAGAAGAATAGGAGAGGGAGAGGCACGGAGGGAGGCTGGCATGTTTCAGAGAAGGTGACCTTGAAGTGCTGTGCTTAGTGGGGGTTTCAGCAGGCGCTGCTGTTCCACTCAAAAACATCAGAAAGACGTAAATCAGCTCCTTCATTTCACATAATGACGAACTGCAGCACATACAATAGCCGTTAGAGTTGTCTGGCTAACTGAGCTTGTGCTGTATTGTAGTTTACAACACTTGTAGTAAAAGTACTAACATACTGTGGAGTTTTCTATCCAGATGAGTAGAAATAGGGCAAAATAGAAACGTAACCTTTTGAGGGAATTTTAGTGGAGATATATAACACACAAAGTTAGGTCCTTCACTAGAATTAGATAAGGCAGCAGCAGACTGTTTGTACTAAATGACATTTATATACCACTCTTGGCCTGGCTTCACTTGTAAAAGAGATCTTTGATCTGTGTGGGACAAACCTGGTTGAATAAAGGCTAAATAAATACATTACCAACATCGTTTCCACAGCCCAGGCGCGGCTGTAAATTTTACTCTTTCAGTCGCCAGTACAGTTTATTAAAAATGGCACATCTTAGTAGATAGTGTTAGGAACACATGTTAACATTTTTACATGGACACAAGTATTCATCTAATAATAGGAAAGATGGCCAAATCAGATTATAAATGCCTTGTGTAATCACCTCAATCAGAACAGACTGGCCTGGTTGGATGGATTTTTAAATTAGATTGAGATAATCTGCTCTAAATTAAGAAAATATCCAACTGTTTTTCTGTGGCCAGAAGAAACAGTGGCTGATATGACAGGCTTCCAAGAGAGATAAAAAACCACGGCTGTAACAAAGCAACGAGTTGTTCAAACAAGTTTTTGAAAAGACGAACAAACGCCCAGATTGATGTGGCCAGCTCAGTTTGTGAGTAACGTGGGATATTTGATCATCCTAGGTCATCTTCTTCTACTGAATGAATTGACTGTTTTTATTCATCAGTACAATAGTTACAAAAGCTGGATGAAAGAAAACTTCTTTTATATTTCTGGCAAATTCAGTGCTGTACAGAATAACTGTGTACATTTAAAAAAAAAAAAAACTGTTCCGATTGATGTTTTGGATCAGTTTATCCAGCGTCCATGTAAACATTTGAGGTGGAATCTGATCATTCATTCATCTTCACTGGGCGAGAGGTGGGGTACACCTTGGACCAGTCACCAGCCTATCACAGGGCTAACACAGACAGACGGGAATCTCTAATCAGAATTAGTTCAGTGGTGTTGAAGAAATATTTGCCCATATAAATGTAGCCAGGGAATAAAAACGTATACCTCCTATAGTTGGATTGATCCATCATGAAAGTCACATATTCTCTCAAGCTTGCTCCTCAAACAGACTTTTCCGTGGCAGTATTCAATACGCAACTTTTCAATCCTCCAACACTGACACACAGCGTCAGCAGCAGTCTTTATTCCTGTAGAGGTTTGATATCCATCCGTAGTCGTACTTGATTCTCAGTATATCAGTTTAATTTATATTATAGCAACACTTTAAAGTGCTGCGAAGGCAAGTACTTTTAAACAGTCAGGTTTTCTCATTTAGCTCTGCAGTACTCTTGAATAGATGTGCTATCTCATAAACTGAAGTGGAGAGGGCAGGAGATCGTAAAGTCGAGAGCAGGATGGCAGTCCTTGACCTTCCTTCTTTTTTTCCTGTCCTCTCCTCTCTGGAACTGCAGCATTTATCTCCAGTATTTTTTTCTGCCTTATATTTCTGCAGGTGCATACATGTGCATATATGCATCAATATTTTCTCAGAGTCTGTCTATGACTCAGTTCAAGTCTGAGTCACTCTATGAACGGAGTCCTTTCAGGCAACATACGGACCCCTTTCAAATCCTCACAGGTATTTTTGATCTCTCACGTTGCTGACGTGACTGTATTGAGCTGAGAGACTCTGACACCATTCATCTTAGCGGCTTTTCTTTTAATTACTACTCTCCCATGGGATCTAGCCGGATAGTTAAACAGAAATCAGCATCGCAGCAATTATTGGCTCGCAATAAAATGAATACAATCTTGTCATCTGTAATCATTGGGGGCGCCTATGCCTCGGAGAAAACAGCTTCTCCCTTCTTTTTCCCAGCGAGGGGAGGGAGTGTATACGTCGTACAGAAGGGATTCTGTCCAGTTAGGAATGACGTGTTTGAGGCTGCTCCCTCTCTGCTATCTTTTTTTTTTCTCTTCAGTTCTTTGTATGTTATGGAAATGAGGAGAATTCCAGACACGGCCTAGGAAACACTGCTCACGCTACACAGTGAACGCAGTGTTGCTGTAAAGCTGCTCTGGTGGAATGTCGCCCATACTGACAAACCTGTTGAGAATGATTATGCAGCTCTGCAGTTCCTGTCACCTCCCTCAGCTGTTTTGGTTGGAACTTCCACAACTTTATTGCTTGTTTCATCTTTACAGCCATCATTAGAGCCTATTCATGAAAAGCATGCTTCTGATTTAGGCGAATAATCCACTTCAGAATATCCTAGCACCGCACAGCAGACATACACTGATCAGGTATAACATTATGACCACCTTCCTAATATTGTGTAGGTCTTCCTTGTGCCTCCAAAACAGTTGTGACTCATCAGAGAATGGACATGGGCCTTCTGAGAGTGACCTGTGGTGTCTGGTAACAGAATGTTGTTAGTGGGGGCCTTTGAGAGGAGGGACCTCTGTGGATCATCCCACAGATACTTGATCAGTTTGGGATCTAGTGAATTTGGAGGCCAGGTCAACACCTTGTGCTGTTCTTCATGTTTTTTAAGTTGTTCCTAAAGCGTGTGTCTATGTCAGGCTGCATCCTGCTGGGGATGGCTGCTACCATCAAGGAGTGTCATTGCTATGGGGTGGGGGCCCTGGTCTGGTCTAGGTGGGTGTCTAAGTAACATCCACATGAATGCCAGGTCCAAAAGTTTCCCAGCAGAACATTGTATTGTCACAAGACGGTCCATGTTATTAGTTCTCCTGTCAGTGGTTTTAATGTTGTGGCTGATTGGTGTATAAAGTCAATAACTAACTGTGCAAAATGTAGCTGCTTAAACTCCAGATTGAAGCAGTTGGTAGAAATCAGTGACATAATGTTTTAATGTGCAAAGAGTCAGCTCTTTTAATATGTATGTGTTGAGTTGTACAGGCTCCGCCCACAAGACAGAAACCAATAAATAAAGGTTAAATTGCAGTCCTTTGTCTTATATCAGAGCATACACTAAACTGGTTTTGGATTGTATTCCATGCACTGGTATTCATTCACACCAGCATGGCATGAAAGTCTGGATCTCTATCTTCAACATGTTGAGGTGGTTTGGAAGTGAATGATCTCATTTATTGATGTACCAAGAGCTTGTGAGATCAAACATTTTGGCAGGTGAAGTCAGATGAAAGCAACATCACAGAGTCCCAGATGAAGATAGCGCACAGGGGCAGAAATCCCAGAGCGTAGATGCAGGTGGTGGTGTCTGAGAAGATAAGCTGATGGAGATTTCAGTTGAGACGCCTTTGACAACCAGGATCAGGAGGAGGGCTGCACCACAGATCTGTCTGTTAAGAAATAAAAAACAGGAACATGTGCATGCATGTAGGGAATGCCAAATATTTACAGTATAGACATATGTACAAGGGGTGTGAGGAGTAGTAGGTTGCAAATGCAAGGATGTCAACAGAGACAGGAATCTGTTGTGTGGCATCACATCAGCAACAGGTGCGTACCGTGTGTCTGTCTCCCAGCCATTTGTACCAGGCCCATCTTCAGATACATGCCCATCATTTGTTCTATTTCCTTTTTGTTGGTGTTTATGGATCTTCCATGTGTTTGAAGGCTGTACTCATTTGTGTTTATTGTGAGTGACTCAATCATGTCTTCAGACACAAATTGTCGGAGGTATTCCAGTGGTGTGTGGAGGGAATGCACATCTTTTGTGAGAGGTGGACCAGAAAAATCCGTATTAGGGCTGATGAAAACTTTTGTCTGCCAGCGATATCTGTCACGGGGCATGGCATGTTTGGCTGTTTGGGGCTCAATGTCCTCATCGTCTGGGCAGTCAGTGGGTGGATGGTTTTCTTTGTCCACTTCTTCATGGGTTTCGTCATCTGACTCTTCATCAGTTTCATCAAAGTCTATGTCCACATCACTCTCTCCATTCTGGACAACATCGATGACATCCTGCACACTGTAGAAGGGCTTTCTCCTTGCTGAAGACATTCTGAAATGAAAACAAATTAAATGGAAATAACATTAGTACATGGGTGGTGGGGCAAAGTAACCTATTTACACATTTCACTAGTCACACAATACTGTCTGGCCAACCTATTGTGCTCTGATTATCAGGTGAGAATGTTCAAGAATGTGAAACCATCATCCCAAAAGGAATGCATGTTGCATTTCTTCTAGGATGATAATGTCTGCAATGGGAATGCATTCCCGAACGTTCTCACCTGTTCTACAACAATGCAACAGGCACCCCTCAGCATCCCCCCACTATCCCCCCAGAACTAACTGCTTAGACTATGAATTGAGCCAACATAATAGGCACATGTATACAAACAGAATGAGAAACTGAACTATTGAAGGTGATCACCATTAGAAGCATTAGAAGCAGTAGAAAGTGATATGCTATTGCAATATATTTTGGTAATACAGCTTCTTGTACAGTGGGTTCCAAATAGCACTGGTTTGGAAATTAAAGTAAAAAATAAATATAAAGCCTACATAATATATCATCTGGAAAGTGTAATAAATGTGTGTAATTTTAAAATATATTGTGAAAAATAGAAGGTCCCTGTCAAAATGTCTATTTAGACTACACTTAGCCAGGTATGTTGTAAACCTACAACATGGCCATTTTGACTACCACAGTGGCCCAGTGTTGTAAAATTACAACATGTATATAACATGCTCTAATTTACATTTGATGAATGAATTTCACAATAATTACATATGTACATGTTCTATTAAGTGTAATGATTACAAAAAAAAATATTAAAGGCATTATACTTACTTAAATCTGATAAATCCAGTCCAAGGAAACAAAGTGTTGTTGCTCAGCCAAAGTTTTGCAGATTGTGAAAGTTCGGGACCTGTGGGTCGGGCTTGTATACAAATGTCCTATCCAGAACCATTGTGAGACTGAACAATAGGACCCAATGGCTATGCTAATGTGAAAAAAACCAACAACAAAAAAACATTTCTACCCTTTTTTAGAAAAAATAAAAATGTTGTAATTCTGCAACGCTGGGCCTTAGAGGGTTAAAGAACAGGAACTTGGGACTGATTGGTTCAGGGAAACACATCACCGGATAAGAGAAGTGAAGATTGAGAGAGGAGATTTTGACGGTCGGCAAACAGAAACAACAAATAGAATGGGGAAGCAGAAATAACCCTAACGTACAGTCGATGCATAAAGACAGATGTGAACAAATCCTCCTCATTGAGCCTGAGCGTCATAATATCTACTCCTCTACAGGCATTGTGGCACTAAAGCAGAAAGCAGGAATGATTTGCTTTTCTATGCTGGAAGCCAAACAAAGAAAAAATGGAGAGTGTTTACACACTGAAAGGGTAACAAACTGTTGGTTTTACACAGGTGACTGTCCCATTATTCAAACTGTCCACCTCATCAAGTCGGCAGCGTATGATTGGTCACTTTATTCTGAACTACTTTGCCTGCTCAGGAGCTGAATAAAACTAAAAAATGAAAATGAGCTGTCATACTTTCACCTCAGTAGACTGCTCTTTATGACCTTTATGTACACAAGGAGATAACATTCATAGCCTGGTGCTTTCCAGCACAGCCACGATCTCTCTGTTGTAAAAGTATTGGTAAAGTCTCTTTCTCTAAAGAACACAAGCAGTGGCTCGACCAATGAGAGATAATCTACAGGGATTCTTCTCATCACACTCCAGTGTGACTGGCTGTTGATTCGTTCGGAGCTGTTTTATGAGCATCATAAATATGCACTGCAGAAATTTTGACTTGACCCAGAAGAGAAAGCACAGGTGTGGCTCAGGTGTCTCAGTTCCATTAAGTGTCCCAGTAAAACCATGGCAACAACCCAGCCTGCACGTATCAGGACATCCCTTAAGAGGAGTGTTATAGCCACTGCTAATAACAAGGCCGAGTTTCAGCTGTTAAAAAGGCCTTATCCCAGTGACGTATCTGGTCTTCTGGTTGTATTCTTTCACCTCATGTCGGCATCCTCGTCTCCCCCACAGCTTCAGAGCGACCTGGACCAAGAGTACCAGGACAAATTCCGCCGGCTACCCGTGGAGATCCAAGAGTTTGTCCAGGACAGCAGCAAGGCCAAGCATAACGACGACTGCGCCCGCGGGAACCTCGTCGCCTCCTCGACGATGGAGAGGCTCAACCACAAGGCCTCGCAGTCAGAGGACGACATGGAAGAGGGCTCGTCGGAGCCGGTCTACGACACATCGTTTTAGAGATTTAACCTTGGCGCTTTGCTCGACACCAGGACACGGACTGGTTGGACGTGGTTGCGTCCACAGAACTTGGACGAGACTGCTCCGACTTTGGTCCTAGTTGTTGCCAAGGGGAGGATTAGATCAAATCTGAGCCCTGAATTGGTGAGTAGAGGTCCTCTCTGCGTAGAGTGCGGTCATGTCCAGAGAACCGTTTCATGTAAATAGTACTTTTTGTGTATTTGTATGTTGCCTGTATGTTGTCGTCTCTTTCGGTACGGCCACAGGATGTGCTACAAAACACTAACTATTTGCAGGAATTAACTTACTTGAACTATTGCACAGAGAGAGTAGTTTCTTTTTCTTATTTTTTATTATCATGAGATCGACAGAGGTGGTGGTTAGAGAGGTGCCAATGTTTTGAGTTCACTTACAGTGGATTTTAAGTGGAGTCAACTTGTACTGTAAAGAATCCACCGCATATTCAGCCTTTAAAGCTTCCATCTTTATAAGATTTAAATTCACCCTTACATATTTGCACTGAAGGCTCAGTATAGATGACTATGTAACACTTTTACTTTAACCCAGAGGCACTGGTGGCTTGCTGGTTCTTGATTTTTGTTCTCACAGAACTAAGCCTTTGTGTTGCTGCTATTTTGTTTTTAAAACCCATTCATATTTTTTAACTATGGTTTGTGTGATATTTGGCATGTTAATATGAAGCAGTGCTCTGCCTTTCTTTCTTTGATTTGGTTAGTTTTAAATACCGTTTGTGGGCATTTCTGTCTGGATAGAGGAGAAGGGACGGTCCCATGTGCATTGTCTGCATGTATTTGAACAACTGTAAAAGTTACAGTAGCTCCGTAGCAGAGATGTTTATTAATGTAAATCTATTTTCTCTGAAACATTTCAACTAAACCTGCAAAAGAGTGGACTCGGTGTGGCTTGGTGCATCACTGTGGAATAAGATGAACAGGACTACAATAAGTAAGGACACGCCTTGTGTGTGTTTTTTTTTTTTTTTTTTTTGGTTTTGTTTTTTTCAGATCTAAATAAACAGGTTGCTCATTGTGTTGAACTAAAACCGTCCAACCAGGACGTTCAAATAGAAGAGGATCCTGTTGTAGTTAATAGAAGTGGCCTTCCTCTTAACTGGTTCATTGTGTACCTACAGGGGAAACCTGTGTGCAGTTCCCTAGCACACAGAGCAGATGCCCCAGACCACACAAATTATGCCGCCCCGCTGGCATCATTCTCAATGTTCGCCCACGTTTGGAAGCCGTAGTTCAAAGTGGGGAAACTGTGGGGAAATAGTCCAGATATATTTAAACAGGTCGCTCAGTTTATTCCTGCAGAACACCAGCGTTAACATGAGCTCACGAATGACTGGACTTTTTCCTCTGTAACGTGTGAACTGCACCCATTCGGTAACCACAGGGAAGTATTTTTGACTTCCCCTCTGTCCAGTGCCATTTAACTGTGTGTCAAGTCATATTTCAGCAGATTTTACTAAAAAAAAAAAAAAAAAAAGTGAAGGATTTCCTGACATGTAAGTACAAACTACATTTAAAAAAAAAAAAGATGATGTTGATGTGAGAGTCCTGTGCCTTTGAATGGGTTTGCCTTGTTTGATGTTGAATGTGTGAAATGCATCTTTGTTTAAATTGCCATTATATTATATTATATTATATTATATGAAGCTGTCTGGTATTGAATAGACCGTGTGCACATTTCTTTTTTTCTTTTTTAGTACCGTACCACTACTGAGTAATGCTTGTGATGAGCAGTATTTGACATGTGTCTCGTAAGAAAAGAGAGACGTCTTTCTTTTGTGTCTTGAACCACTTTATTTAACAGCCCCTGTCGTCTCATCGACTAAAGTGTATGCACTCTGGAAATGTAAATGTATGTACGACATAAAGGATATAAAACGTGAAGCTGAGAAAAAAAAAAGATACATAGTGTAAAGGGAACTTGCTTGTAATTAAAAATAAATGTGGCTATTATTGTACTTTGCTGGAGTCGACTTGTGTGTCTTTTGATTTGTCATTAGTCCAATATTGTGTTTATGTATGTGATGTATCTCACAGTTGCATACATAAGTTTTACTGTTCCTGAGTGTGTCTGTTTTTTAAGCAATCCCCAATTATGGGTTTGCTTTGTTTTTAATTCCTTGGTCGTCTTTTTTGTGTCATGCTTGATTTCAGTGTCTTTGTAGCACAGCAAAGGCTTGATGAAAACGTCCTGAAAAATGTGTTGGTGGTGGGAAAAAAAAAAAAAAATAGGTGGAACTGCCTTCCGAGAAAGCAGGCCACACGGAAACTGGGATCCAGCCCCAGTTACACAGTGCGTTTGCATCATAAATAGGCCGACTAATTTCATTTATGTACTGTATATGCGAAGGTGGGTGCACACGTTTGCCATACATGCTATACTTAAGGCCAAGGGGAAGCAGGGGAAAGCATAGATGACCTACTTCCTATTATCTCCCAGGTTACAATATATCTGCAATCACAGGAACACCTTCATGATGGAACAACTGCTTTCCACTTAAATGTTGAGACCAACACAATCATGCATATTTGCATTGATGTCGGTCGCTATGCAAGAAAACACTGTGAATTTTCGTCCGGTGATGCAAAATGGACCAACAAAACAAATGTACAGTATGTGCAAAGGCTTCTTCATGTTTCTGCCCATGTTTGCATTGCACGCCCCATTTGACATTTCCCGTGGCTAAAAGGTCAAATGAAGGATTTCACGTTTCGTGCTAAATATCGTCAAAGTGTGGTGCACTGTGCGTGCCCATTACGTGAGCGTGTTGGTATCATCTGTGCGCTGCTGGTGTGTGTTTTCCAGACTGCATAAACACTGTGTCCTTCTCGGCCTCAGCAGAATCCCAACAGGCAGTGGGAGATAAGACGAGCCTAGTCGCCCATAACAACCACTGTGACCATTCAGAGGCCTCGGTGCATGCCGGCAACTAGGAAGTGAGCTAATTAACCCCGAGTTCAGGACGGAAGGAGAGCAGCTTTTTAATAAGATTCTCTGGGTTATATAAACAGAGACGCCCCTCCGAACTCCCAGGAATATTGTCGCCCTGTGTGTCCATCTGGTGCGTGGACGAGGGGGAGGAGGAGGTGTCCTGTAACTGGGCTTTAATGAGGCACGCCAGGACAGCAAGGGACAAGAGGACCACAGGATACGGCTTGGCAGGTACACTGTGCACACACGCACATATGTACAGAGACGCTCACAGACATACGAGGGAGTTGAGCACTTTTGGAAAGGATATTCCCTCCCAGTCCTTCGCCTCCTTTAATTCTAATCCTAACCCTCCTCACTTTGCCTCAGCCACCCTAATCCAACCTTAATCCTTAACCTAAGAATGTAATGATAACACTAAACCTAACCTTAATCTAGGCTGATTCAAATTCTGATTGTAATTCTAATATTATCCCTGACCATGTCACACCATTAGAGGTTGTCTCCTGAAATCTAAAAATGTGCCATTTGGAGGGATGAGGAAAGGCACAGTGCCCTTGCCTTGCAGGGTTTTCCTCCACAGTCTATTAACCCATTTTTTAAACAATTTGGTACCCAAAGCTGAGAAACATTAGGGTGTTATTGGAGCAGCATCACTGTTGTCCGTGGTTGTAGTTGCTTTTTGAATTCCTTTGAAGAATGCACTGCTTTTACACGCGTAAAACCCACACGTATTAGTTTCCAAACCTAATCATAGGCGGTTCTCTGCCTGCCAAAACTCTTTTGTAATGTTTTCTGTGGCTTTGTAACCACTTATGCACTCTGCCACTTAGGTACTTCAGCACAGAAGAGGAAGTGAATCCATTCTAACAGTCCTTCACTAGGTCTACCTTCATGCTCAGTTTAGTTGAAAAAAAAAAAAAACGTGGTAATTCACTTGTACTGTGATCATTATGGAGGATCGTATTTGTGGTGCTCTTAAACTGGATTAAAAAGAATGGACACACAAGGGTTTGGGTTGTTTAGCCCAGCCCATTGACTATAGGCTTGTCAAAATAATAGAAACACGGGTCGGTATAACACAATGCAGTTCAATAGTCCTACAAACCACAGCCTCCAAAATGAAAACACAGTTGAATCAGCAGCTCTCTCAGGTATTTAAAACAAATGCTGAATACCATAGCCTTCACGAACATAGCTGGAACGCAACGCAGGACTGTTATGTGAGCACACATTCATTTCCACTTGTGTGCTTAATGAAGTGGACGGTAAGCGTATAGCCTTTATGTTACCTGCTTTAGCAGAAAGCCTGCACTACATACAGTGGGATGTACTGTGGAAACTGTGCCGTCTTTTTGAAGCTAAAGCCACATCAGGCTGCCATGAAATCTCCTGTGTTGCACCTATTTTTGTTCCAGACTTTGCAGGAAAATTGCACAAAATGTCTTTTAAATTTCCATTTTTAAACATGATCACATAAAAAGTTATAAAGCAATGCAAAATGTGTTAAATACATTTTTGCATACAGTACAGAGATAATTCTGGTGATCAGCCTCAAAAGGAATTCCCTGCTGCAACTGAGGTGAAGTGTTGGTGCCATAAATTAAAAAAAATAAAAATAAAATAAAAAAATAAATAAAAAACAAAGTGGCATATATTCTGCACGTCAGTCATCACAGTAGCCGGGGGAGATCCGCATTAACTGTGACTTTACAAAGGGAGGAGGGGGGGGGGGGCACTGTTTGTCTTTTCAACGCATGGCGGCTACAGTAGTCAGCTGTTAGTAAAGGGGGGAGGAGCTGGATCTGGTTCTGCTGGATGACTCACTCTGTCAACCCAAGGAAGGCGCACTCATTCACTCATTCTCTCACACGCTCGCATAGACACGCACGCGCGCACGTACACACCGAACCGCGCGCGCACGAACGCAAACATTCTCGCGCGGCCACGTTAGGTGGAGAGGGGTGGGCGCGCGCGCTGCCTATCCGGAGAGGGGTTCCTAATCGAGCCGCATCAGGGCCGTTCATTCTCCACTGGAGGGCGAGTGGTACAAGAGCACCGGGACACTCCGGCTGGAGGGAGACGGGATAGAGCAGCAGCGGCAGCAGCTGGAAGACACAGACAGCCAGCCCCCCCTCACACACACACACACGGAGAGGGAGAGAGAGGAAAACCCCGACCAAGGACTCTGCAAAGCATCATTTCTTTCCGCCGTCGGATTAAACCCGTCCCCATCTCCAAAACCCGACACCACGTAAGTAACAAATCTTTTTGTTTTTGTTGTTGTTTTTAATTGTCTCTCAATGCCGACAATTGAATATTCAGAGTTAATGTGTCCGACTGCTCCGTTAAACGTCTCCTGCGCCGTTCTCACTCAATTGAACATGTTAGTTTTGCTGTTAGAGGATGACGGAGCCCTTCGTTTAAACTCAGTCGCGGCAGCTTTCAGAGGCTCACTCCAAATCCTGCTCCCATCATTCAGACATCACACATCCTCTCAGTCTCCCTGTCACACACACACACACACACACACAGCTGGAGGCAGTAGCAGTTGCTAGCTAGCTAGCCACGTTAAATATAAAAACGGACCTTTTGCAATTTAATATCGAATGTGCGTTGTCTTTGCTTGGCGCCGTGGCTTCTCTCTCGGATAGACGGGGTGCGTCAGGGAGCCGCGGCGGCGTGAAAAGTTGATGAAATGCAGCGGTTATTGATGTTTCCAACGGCTGGGAGGCTAGCCAGTGGAGCTAGCTGTAGCGGGACAGAGCACGAGCCAGCCGGCCGATGACAAGCACTCAGTGCACACTGCACAGTGGCCATAAAAGTCAACTGATTAACCGACATACCCGGGCTTTTTATATCTTATATTTACACAGATATGTACCTCGTGGTTGGCTGCCCTACAATATTTGCAGACTGTTGACCTGTTAAGAATTTTGTTACAATGTTAATTTAATCGGTAGAGCTGGTGCATCAGTAGTCCGCTGCTGCTGCTGCTGCTGCTGCTGCTAGTAGTAGAAGCTAAGTGAATCTGGGAGCTGCAGCTGCCATGTATACATCCCAGACTGCAAGGTGTCATTGATTCAGTAATAGTTTCTCCCTAAGCGCTTGTTTAATGTGTTTCTATTTTTATGTCTGTATCTTCTATGTCAGTATTTAATCAGCCCCCGCCAAGATTCTAAAATAATTCAGATTTTGCCAGAATAATTATTGGATTTTCATTTCACTCTGTCCACCAGCAACAAATGAATGATTAGATTTCAGTGATGATACCTTGACACTGACCCCAGGTTGAATCGATGTCCGTTTTGCTGTTTCTCAACCATTTCTATTGATTGGAAGTTGTGTTTTCAAGTGTCCTCCTTTGAGTCAAGTACAGGAGAGAACACGTTTAGTTTGACATAGCAGGCTCCTGCCTTCAAAACCTGCTTTATCACACACACCCTGCAGGTAGTGTGATATTTGTTCAGGAATAACTGGTGGGGAACTCCGTAGGCCTATTTGCACTGCAAATAGCCCATAATGTGTTATTTCCACCTGACTTGTCAGCCCCTAAAATTAATTGATGAATGGGTGTAGACAGCGCCTTAATAAATACGCCGCATCTCATATTCCACCTGTTCCTCACCAGCTTGTTCTGCACACCTGCACGTTATTTGGAACGCAGCACAGGCTGTGTGCATCATAAGACGTCGTTTTTTCCGTATGTCTTTTTGTCAGGGACCACAGAGCGGTCCCGTGTCCGTTTTCGTAACGCCACAAAACGCGGTCTCCTGCTCCTCCTTCCAAACCGTGTCCTCTGCTGCCTGTGAAAGATCGTCCCCATTATGTAAAGAAAAACAAATTCTGCCCGGGCTTATTGACACTGCCACATAAACGTTTCACTGGTGATTACAGAGGCAAACATTACCCTCTCTTGCACAATAACAATCCCTCACCTGTGGCTTAAACCCAAACTGCAAAGCATTTTGATGAATAGAGGTGAAATAAGAAGCTTAGAGGCTAACTGAGGGCGAGCAGGTGCTTTAATATTTTCTTTTTTTGGACCAGATGACTTTGTAAGTGTTATGTCTTTAATGCACTTGGTGGTCTGTTCCTTTGAGAGAAATTTTAGGATTTTGTTTGGAGGCACTTTAGAGCACAGAGCCACCCTGCTGTATCATTTATCGTTGTCTGCACGAGCATAGCATGGTTGATCCTTATTATTTTTGAAAATACAGTTTTGTGATATAGGCTATTACCAATTAATATTATTAGATTTAATGAACATAAATAGCTTTTACGCTTTTATAACTTGGTATTCGGTTGAGCGTCGTGTTGGGGGAAAACATCTGCACCCTGTCATTTTGGTACCACTGTTAAGCACCCGCTTCCAGCCTCCAGACTGTGTTAATGCACAGTAGGTTCTAATGTTTTAGCTCAGACTTGTCAGTTCCCATCTGGTAAGTCTATCTGCATACTTGTATATACTTAATACTAAAAATACCTTAATTAACAGAACTGGAATAGATGCAGTATTGAATTTAGACAGTCTGAATAACAAAACAAGATTTCTGTTGTTGAATGATGAGTAAGACAGCGTATGATAGCAGGAGGAAAGTGAAACCACATCTCACAGTCCTGGCACACGCATGTCAAGCCTAGCATTGCTTTTACAGTTTCAGTTTTCAGATGTGACTGTGTTTCTGCCATAGATGTTAGCGGGATTATGGGATGAAATGTGTCTGAGGCGCACATTACTCAGTGTTGCCTTTTGGGATGCTTGTATTTCTGTGGGGAGATTGAGTGTAGCTGTAGGGCTCGGTCCAAATGGAAAAATCTGCTTTTCTCTGTGTGTTTTCACAGTGGTGTACTTGCCAACACTATATTGATTTGCTGGAAGGTCGGAGGTTTATTCTAGCGGGACTTAAGTTGGAATCCATCCCATGCCGGTTTACTTTACATCATGATTGCTTGTATTTGTTTTTTTTCTTAAGGCTGGCTTGCTTCCGCTCTCATTTCTTACTTTCTCATACTTATTTTGCAGTGTATTTTCTACAGTATATTTAGGGTCTAGGTAGCGCTGCATGTTTATGATGGTGTAGTCTCGTGTCACAGTGTCCTTGACAAAGTTGTCAGTGGATGTTTTATCACCTCGCAGAGCGATCTGTAAAAGTGGAAGCTCCGTCAGCCAGATGGATTGATAGGCCGAGAGACGAGCATCCTGTCACACCGACTGACAGGCCCAGTGTTGTTGTAGTTTGTTGGAAATGTGTTGAATCGCAGCCCTCGGCACGTCTGCCCTTTGTGTTTTCCTTGGCAGGGGAGTAGCGGGATGTGGTATGTGCTCATCTCTCTGTGTGGCTCTATATCAGCTCCTGCCCTTCCTACCATATAGCAGGGCTTTAGACCTCCGCCATATAAGTCCAGATTCAGGCCCTTGTGATTTATGAAATTCTTCCCCTTCTTACCGTATGTCCTTTTTTGTCTCTGCAGGCCGAGACATGAGCTTCTCCCGCTGAACATTATTGATGCTGAACTGGTGAGTTTTGAGTTTTTTTGCTGCCGGCGATCCCACCAGTAACACACATTTCTTTCTCTTGTGTTACATTAATTCACTCCTCGTTAGTGTTTGTCTAACAGCACCGCTGGCTAGTAACCGTCTGGTGGCAGTTGCTGGAAAGCTTCTGTTGACAGAATTTAGTTTAACAGCAACTACCTCTTTAATATTAGTTGCTTCTCTCAAGAGCATCTGGTTCATGGTTGCATATTAATAACCCAGGCTGCATTAAAGTAGCTAATGAAAATGTATGAATAATATATAGAAAACATACGACCTCATTCTGCCTGTAGGACTACCTGACATGTTATGTAATCTCCCTGTTTAATCTAATGTGTTTCTGAATCCAAGCCAATAAGATGTCAAGCAATAATGAGGGTTTCCCTGCCATCTACCGCTGATCAGAGATATTCACCTGCTTTGTCTTAGAAGCCACATTAGTGAATATGGATTTCAGCATTGCAAACATGTTGCATTGAGAGCTGGGAGCGGCTGACGTTTTATTGGATTTGTGCTGAATGATGAAAGCAAGAGGTCTAATTTTTCACCATAACTTGCATATGAGACTGATGTGCAGCGTTCAATCGTCCACTGCCAGACATCACTCACTGATAAGTAGGTTGCGTTGCTGCTGCTGCTGCTGCCGTTGCTGCTGCTGCTGCTGCGTGCTCCCTCGTGCCATGCACACTGTAATGGAGCTGAGATGTGATTGCTCTGTGAAATATTCTCTGTATTAATGATGAAATTTGCATTAATAATGTAAAGCGTGGCATGAAAGCTGCCCGTCGGCCGCGCCTGATTAAGCTTCATATGCTTCGAGCTTTGCTTTTATAGAACAGAGAGGTTTACATTTTCATTATCCCTCATTTATAATTACTCAAGGAAACACCTTTAGAAAATTTTGTGATGATTAATAGGAAAAACACTACCATAATACTGTTGAGGTGGAGTTATTTTTAATTTAAAAAAGGATTGATCTTTTGTTTAGTTTTAAAGATAAATAAATCACAATTGCTTAAATCTCCCAGGTGTCCCAGAAATAGCATTAGTATTTATATCATGAGAAAAGCAGCAATTCAGGGGCAAAACATTTAATACAGTAGAAAAAATAAAGGTGGTAGGGAGAGGAGGATTTAAACACCTAAGAAAAAAAAAAACATCATACACTCTATAAACTCATTTCACTGTTATTCATGAATACTCTGGGCTTCTCTAACATATTCTTGAAATGTCTTTGTTGGCCACTTCCTTCATCTAACTGGAACCCATATCTTTACACCACATTTACATTATAGTTTAATATTCAAATAACTGCACAGTGTAGTGATATGGTGCTCTATGTGCTGAGGGGAGAATGATATAATTCCTATTAAATCCTGTGCAAGTTAGTGCATCATTATCCGTAATATATTTTCAGTATAAATGATTTTTGTTCATTTTTTGTTTTCTACCTAATATCGTATCATGGGACTTTATATTGCTTTAACATTAGCAGCTCCTAGGTCCTGACAAACTTGTATCACTGTTTGCTGTCTGTTATGATTTCTGAAAACATGTTCTCAAATTCACTGATAGATTGAACCACTCAGCGTAAAAGGAAGCAGCAGCCTGGGGTTGTGTTTGCAGTTCCTCCGTTTTGGCTGCATGGTAGCACAGATATGAAAGAAGAGAAGAGCGTCGTAACATTACAGAGCATTCCTGCGTAATACTGTCCCTCCTATGAAATAAAAAAAAAAGAATACTAGAAATAATAGAAGTCAGTGTTCTTTCATTCGTTCTAAATAGAGAAAACTCCAGTGCAGTTAGGTTTAGCATCAGCAGTGTCAGTACACCTAAAATCCCTTCACAAAAGTGTGCATGGATCCAGCACTGTGGAACCTTGTCCTACACTCTGCTGCATTTTCAGACCTTGACATTCATTGAAAATATGGATGTGACAGTCACTTAAGGCTGCACCCAGGCGGGAGAAGTGTCACTTTAAGGAACAACATCTTTAAATGTAATCCAATTAGATATGGGCCCTCTCAAAGTAGCGTAATGTACTTTTAAATGTGGTGAAGCAGCTTGTTTTGTAATGTGCAAAGTGTTGAGAACAGCGCCAAGTATATTGCTTTTTTGCTGTTAATAATATGTTATTCATGACTGAAAGAGAACTGATGATGATGTGATCAAAATGAAATTAAAATGTCGACATCAACTTCAGCTGCACTGACTCGCTAGATGACGTATAAATCTTCTCTGTGCAATGACTTCATTTTGTGTGTTTTTAAGATCAGACATAACTACAACAAGGTCATTCAGGTTGTGCACTGGTGGAGACAGTTTCTAAGATACTACAAGAAACACTTAATCATCATGGATGTTCAGTTCTACTGTGTCGCTGCTGAAAGGCTCAGTATATCCAAGCGTCACCCTCCTCTTTTAAACCACTCAAGTCCACTCTTTCGGCTTCAAATGCTGGATTGCAGATCAAAATCTGGCCTCAGCCTCTTACTGGTGCAGATGCTGTAGATTATAAAGATATGCTGGAGCACTGTTTGCAGCTTAAAGAAAGAAAGATTAGTGATTAGAGGGTGTCTTCACTACAAGGGTAAGTGTGACTGGAGGGCGAATATAATGACGGGGTATTCTCTGCAGATTCTCTGCCAGCAGCAGACATAGAGGGAGGGAGATGGCGAGTGAAAGCAAACCGGACAGACTCTCACGCCAACAGATGGGAGCTGCAGTCATCAAGTCAATATTTACTCTTTCTTAACAAAAAATTGGCAGCATTAGCTTAGCTGATTCAGTAGCAGGCGACAGGAGTGGCATAGTTTGTGTGAAATACGCTTTAAGGAGTAAAATCAACACTTCAGTGGTAATGATTGTAGCTTGGCTACGCGCGTGGGTCTAAAAATACATTGGAGCTAACCCTCCCCTCGCTTTTGTTAAATGCACACACGACTGCAATGTGCACATTCACTTTACCCATGGCTCGATCCACTATGGGGATACACGTGAACGCAATTTGCACTTCCAATTAAACTGTCGACCTTCGCTCCAGAATGCAGAACTTGATTTCGTACCATCCTCTCCTGGATAGCTATTATTACCCAGCCAGGCCAATAATAGAGAGAATAAGGCTTTACAACACACTGGCGAAGATCATTGAAGTCAGCAAAATTGTTGCAAATATCACACTGTCAATATTTGAGGTGGGAAATTAAGAGACATTTGAGACGTTGATCAAATGTATGTATGTAGTATTTTGAACTTGTATTATAAGAAAACTTAGTTCAGACTTAGGTTTTGTCTGATGAAGAATTTCTGAGGGGGTGTAACTCATTCACATTAGGACAGAGAACGCTGTGAAAGAATGAGTTAAGACATAGCAGAATACATTAGGCTAGAGTTAGCCTAAAGCATCCTGCTGAGCCTCTAACACAGCTCCAACACATGACTTGCTGGCCAGATCAGATGACTAGATAAACAGCAGGAATGTTGCTTCTTCCTCTTTGTACAGTGCTGCTGTTCTGTCTGGGATGGGAGAGAGAGTTGGTCTGTGTGTGCGTGTGTATAGTTGTATTAAGTAAGCCATGGGGACAAAAATCTGTTTAGATGACGGTTGGGATTAGTTTAAGGAAAGTATTAGTTCAAATTATGGTTATATCTAGGAAGTGGATGTAAGTCAACGTAAAGTTCTCTAGAGAGATGAAAACATTACCGCGTGTGTGAGTGTGTCAGAGAAGCGTCTTTAATCAGCCCACTACTGTACAAGATAACAAGTCCAAGCAATTATGTAACATTTAACAGCTGAGCTTATCACAAACCCTGCTCAGCGAAGTTAAAAAGCCGATTGCAGAGCATGACACGATTGTCTCTGTTTTGTTATTGACTTGCATAATCTAATGGCTGTAAGGGATTGCCTGGTTTTGTCCCGATATCCCTAAGTGGAACAGCATGAAGTATTTAATACGCTCCTAATTTATGACTTTATTTGTTTTATGATTTGAAAGACAAAGTGGGTTTTAATGGCGTTTTTGTCAGGCGTTCTTTGAATTTTACAACTCATACAATAAGAAGCACTGGCAGAGAAACAAACAAATTTTAAACTGAGTATAAACACACAGTATAAAAGGCAAACGGTTCCCGCACATGGGTGTCCAACCTCTGCCAGATATTGGTCAATGGACCATATCCATTTTTCATTAGCCACTTCTCACATGTCTTTTAAACAAACCTCTGGGGTTAGCACATAAATCCTTTAGATGGCTATCATAACAAACTGTGGAAGTAATGTAAAGTTTAGAAAAGTGTCATAATCAAAGCACATCATGAGAGGAGTATTGTAAATCTTATTTTGGCCTGGGCCGGGGGACATTTTTTCCTCAGTGACAATATTATACCACATGACAAAGAATAGCAGCTTCGACATGTTTTGCTTCTGTATCCCTCTAGTGACTACTTTTGATCTGCTACATGATAAACAAATGATAAGCTGTACTCTGTATTTTTAATAAGTTGCTTGACAAATCCCATCAAAGTTAGAGAGCTGTGTGTGTCTGACACAAAAAACAATATTTTTTGTGTTTCACCAAAAGTTGCATGACTTCACATTTAGCTTTTTCAGACCTCAGATCTGCCTGAAGGCAAGTGGCTGAGATATTTTACAACAACTTACTTGGAATGGAAAATACAGACCCATCAAAACATTGAATGAAAATGATATCAAACAACAATAGCGGTTTTCAGCACAGAACAGCATGAAGCCTTCCACTCACAGGGTTTGCTTCCCTTGTTCAAGCTTTGATGTCAAAAGCTGAGGTGGTTTCTTAACAAAGTTTATCTTTCTTGAATCAGTCATTTTGTTTATGTCAACCTCTGGTGTTTAAAATATTATCAGTTGAGTTTCTGTTCTTTTAATTGACAATGAGAAGAAAACCTGCATGACCTGCTTCATTGTAGAAAACACCAAAAGAAATTGTTGTAGTTATTTTCCTCTCAGACGATTCCTCTTTCAAACATGCACATCTCTTACAGTTGTACTGCTAGTTTTATATAATTGTCAGGTTTAAATAAGCCTCATCACATTTCTGCAAAAGTCTGTAAACTAAAGTCTGTAAACACAATATATAAACTTAATTATTCTTTCTTTTTAAAAAGCCACGATAATGTTAACATCTTAGGTACGTATTCCTAAACTTTCCTCCCCAACAGCAGCTTAGAGTTTGAACATCAAGGAGATTGCAGTCCTGTTCGATTTGGTAGCACTCACATTTACTGTGGCAACATCAAGTTCAGTTCAATACACAGTGAATATTCCACAAGCAAATACTCTGTCATATATACCCTGGCAGAGTAACTGGGGGATCTTTTTTTTTTTTTATAGCGGTGCCAAATGCATGTTACTGTAATTATGTAGTCAGTAGTCAAAAGTAATTGCAACTGCAATCTGATTTCATGCTGCACACAGCGTGAAGAATTTTCTGTTCAACGGCAGAGCACAGTATGGATACCTTGCTGAGGAGTTGGAGTTGCAGCCTCTGAGTTTTAATCTAACAGCTCACTGTGGTTGATCATGCTCTCTACTCCCTTGTTAAATTTTAAAATTAGCATTTATTTCACATTAAAAGGCAACCCACTGTCGGTTGGGCTCTTTTAATGTTTTAGTGCCATTAGCTGCGTGGATAGAACAACTGTAGGAGAGTGAAGAGTAAAGAGTTAGGCAGATACCAATGAGTTAAAACATGCATGCGTTGTTTCTTGTAAATCCCCTTTGTCAAAAACAAATATTTGGAATTGTAAAACATTTGTGAAGTGGGAGGAGTTGCAAATTACAAGGGTGTTTTTTCCTGTATACATTTTTTTTTGTATCCTTTTCCTAATGTTCTCCCTGTTGCTTAATATAAAAAGATAAGATTCTACCAGACAATTACCACTAGTAGTAAACAAAAGTTTTAGTACGACTGTTGATATCATATACATTAGCTACCATTGTCATGGAAAGTAGGCCAGCCAAAGGCAGGAATCACCAAATTCAAAAAGCTTAGCAATGCATTTCTCAAAATTCGAATATAGTTGAAGAATTTCACTGCAAGTGACCCAAAAACAAATTTAAAGTTGGGCGAGTATACACGATCAGAAGTCACCTTATTGCATGCAGCAGTCCCATATGGTCTAGCGGTTAGGATTCCTGGTTTTCACCCAGGCGGCCCGGGTTCAACTCCCGGTATGGGAATCTACTTGTTGTGGCTGGGGACTCTCCTAAGAGATTCAGGTTTGGGACCCTTGGCTCAATATAATAATTAGTGGTATATCAATGAGTGTATTTTAGAACAAGAATTAAAAAAAAACTAAGTATTATGAAAAACAGTATTAGACTAAATTGCATTTACATAGATTAGGATTTTAAGTTATCGAATGCAAATCCACAAACTAAATATTGTTTATGAATAACTGCCCCGTCTGCAATAAACATGTCACGTCTGAGCTGCATCCTAATGGACTATTTATTTGACAGAGACCTATGTTTTAATACCAAAACGGTTATTACCTAGATAAATCCAGTGTTAGAGAAACACTGAAGTACAGAGAGTATTTATTCCCACAGTATGTCATGTCATACTGGTACAAATTATACTATAATAGCTATCAGTATTAGCTCAGGTTGAATAGCTTCCTGTCATTGGTGCCTCTATTGTAATCCACCAATTAGCGAGCACAGCGTTGGAAGGAGAAAAGTGCTCTCCTCGTGTGTGCGTGATATGTTCAGGCTGAGCGACCCAGACCTAATTTTGTCCTTGTTTAAGACAGTCGTCCATCATTCTCCAAAGCAAAAGGAATGATGTTCTCTCTGTGTCGTGTCTCAGACTCATTTAGCAGTCAAATCCCTCTCACCTTTTTTCTCTGCCTGGTTTTCACTCCCTCTGGCTGCCTCTCTCTCTTTGGCCCACAGGGAGCTGGCTTCTGACAGCATCACACAGAAAGGATAAAATTGAAACGTCAAAGTGCACGGGCAAGTGTTTTGATTCCACATAGGGTTGGTCAATGTGTTAAGTGGCCACCGTCTGTCTAACAACTGGTGACTGTTGATATATTTGTGGAGGTGTGTGGGGGGCGCTTAATGGCAGAAACAGCATCATTGTTCTTTGTCCGTAGTTTTAATTTAAAGGTGGAGTTAGTCATTCCTGAGAGACTGTTCATATTTGAACTCATCTGCAAAACAAACACACTTCTCCCTTCAGTGCTCAGTTAAGTAATGTAAGTAATGATAGCTAGCTAATGGGTTAACAACCTGTTCCTACAAACTGAAAAACGCCCTTCATCAAATTCTCCATGTTCACATTAGCTAAATCTACAGCTACTCCTCTATTTCCTCTTCTTAATTTGTTCCACCCCCGCTCATAACCCTAACCCCCAACCACTGAAGATGGCTTTTTAGTCATTTAGCCCTTTACAGTTTAACTGTTCACCCATGTTTAATTCTCAAAGAGACAGACGATGGGTGATAGTGTATAGCTAATATATTTATCCAACTGCCCAACTGATAGTGGGAACTGTGCATTTCTGTCTTTGTCTGCCTTCCTTTGTTTTCCTTATCTTTTAGGACACCTGCCCATTTTAATTTAACAATGCACAGATCAAAACAAAGCTGAGACAAGAACAGCCAGATTTGATTGGGTTTTCTTGCAGATTCACCACTCATTCCAGTGTCTTCTACAGTTCTAAAAGACTGGTGACATTAATATTATTTTTTCAGGAACAGAAACAGGTCTGTAATGGTCAGATAGCATGTAGGAATCTGGTCATTGATTTTTGGATATCTCTAGATATAAAGTTGTATGTTGCTTTCATCACACTCTCTCTGTATGTTAAACATCAATCTGTTGCCAGTCAGTTGGCTCAGCATTAGGTTGTCTATAAACAGGGTGTTATACACTGAGCTAGCTATCAAGCTCTTCCCATTCTTTAGCTGTTTTGCTAATTAGCAGCCGATTGCAGCTTCGTAATTGCTGTGTACAGATTGTCTCATTTTCTCAAGTTGTACTGCATTAGGAGGAATCAAATTTCATTCATGCTGTTCAATCAGTTTAATGTTCCTGTCTGTCCAGATATTTTCTATCTTTTATTTTCCAGTCTGGTAACGCTGCTTCAGTCTTCTCAGAAACCCCGCCTCCCTGTGGGACACAGCTGCATGATAAACAGGGAGGGCTTTTTTTTTTTTTACTCACAGTGCTCCTCGGGCCAGATAGATGATGTTGTTTGATGTCCTCTCACAGTGACTCTCAAAAGAACAATATTGAAGAGGAACATAACTGACATCAGGAACAAAATGAGAGTTATTTCACAATGCTGTGACAGGTGCTGTTCATGGCAGCAAAGCAGCCAAGAGTGAGTCCCCACAGAGAGTTGCATGCACGGCTTTGGGTTGGGTCGATTTCCTGAGGTGGAGACATATGCTGTTACCACTTGAACTGTAGTTGTTGACTCTTGACTTCTAAACCAGCTCATAACAGACGTTTCGGTGGTTGTCACGCTACCAGCCCTTGTGGTTTTATCAAAGATTCAAAAATATATACAGCATATCTCCAATGTATAGATCTACTTTAGGCTATTTCAGGTAACATGGATAATGTCATTTCCCCTGCCATATTCCTTCTTGTGATGCCTGTGGGAGTGCTTTGGGTTGGCTATGTTAACAGTGTTGTCCTTTTAATCAGCACCCCTGTGTGTTTCCCCTGTAGAGCTGTCATGTGTTGAGAGATGACAATGGAACTGCCACTGTTTGTCCCGTTTAAATCCTGTGACAGGCAGGAGTGAGATTACCAGCCTCTTACCTGATGCCCTAATCAAAGGAATTATTACAGCACTGCTGGATGTTACTTGAAATAGTACCTTCTAAAAATACATGCATACTCACAACACACACACTTAGAAGGTGCAGGAGGAGAGAGCCTTTCAGTTAGCAAAGTACATTTCTCCTTTGTTTGATGTTGTGTATTTTCCACTGAACCATCCTAGCTGTGGTGCTTGGGTTTCCATGGTAGCACTTTTGAGCTCCCGTTTGCAAGATTTCTGTGTAAGAACTGAACTAAACTTTCTTTTTAAATAAACCGATAGAAATTCTGACATATGCACTCAGTAGCATCTCAGAAACAGCTGTCTTTACTGGGCCTCTCATTTTGATAGACAGAGGATGAATTTGTGTGACCAAAACATTGTCCTTTGTATATGTCCTGCTGTTGTGTTCTTACCGAAATGCTGAGCAGAACATAAATATTGGTCTCTGTATGTGAGACAAGGCTTTCCTTTTTTGGTGCAGAGTGTACCCCCTGATCCTCTCCCCTGGCTGAAGAGGCCTGTGAACAGCTCTTGTCCAGTGAGGCCACTTGACATGTGGAATAGTAGATCCACAAAAGCTGCAACTGTGGGAAAAGCCCAGTCACACGGAGAGGATGGTTCGAGAGAGACATAGACAGTCCTTGCATATAAACAGGTGATTCACAAAGCCATATCTTTCAGAATCCTATAGCCTTGTTCAAAGTCATGGACTTCCTCCTTTGTTGTACATTAAGGGTTTATAATTTCCTCTGGTCAGTTGGTCTGCATTTTTCTATTACTATGGTATTTGTACCATGTTTGCAAAACAACAATGCTTTGAAACATTCTTTTACTGGTATACGTGAGATTCAGATAGTTGAGCATAACTAATGAGAGGTCTCTTTCCTGGGAAACACTCGTTGTTCAGGAAATGGCCACATTGGAGTTAATGGGCAGAGAGCTTGTGTAAACTACCAAACAATCAAATGAAGTGGCAGATTGTTTCAGAGTAATGTCTCAGACATGCATTTATTCAGATGGTCAGTGTTTGATGGCTGTGATTGTTGCATGTGCTAATGTAATTTGGCCTGAAAGTATATTAAAATTAGAACACACAATATATGCAGTCATTAGGTTAATGTTACAGTATTGATTTCCATATAAACAAAGTGAATGAGTGGTTAATGCAGAGTAGTTAATAGCCTTTAATTCTCTTAAGAGTGTACCCTCCCAAAAATACACTGCATAATATGTCTTCTGCAAAACTGAAACAGAAGGGCCTGTCACAGGATACATTTTTTTTTTACCGCTTTCAGAATTTCAGCCTTAATAAGCAAAGAAAATCCCAGATGTAAATACTGTGTGCGGAACAGCAACTTTTCCTCACTTAGTTGCTGAAATCTTTCCTGGGCTGTCTACACTTATCTGGCAAAGTTTATCTTCCAAAGTGATTGTATAAAGAAACCATTACTGCCCTGTTCCTGTCCTGCTCTGGGCAAAGCAAGACGGAGCTATGATGATGAGGTGAAGGGAGACACCAGCAGAATCACAGTCACTGCTAAGTACAGGAAACGTTGAGGAATTTGTCTTGTCTTTGGTGCAGACATAAGGATATAAGATGCCTTGCCAAGAGGAGGATTATCCTCCTTTCCATCTATAGTTTTGTTCCTGTTCCACTCCCTCACATTGTCTCTCGGCCTCTATCTCTTTGACCCGTTCTGTACTTTACATTTGCATTATAAGCTTTTAGCTCATTCTCGCTGACATACCTGCCATTCAGAGGCTGCAGCAGAGCAGATGTGGAGGTGGTACCGTTTGTCTAATTTGCCAGCTCATTTCCAGCACTTTCTGACGAGCGCAGCCATCCTTTAGGGAAGCGGCTTCCTATTAAAAGTTTATTTAGCAGAAGCCAGAGGAATGATTAAAATTCTGCACTAACCAAATAGGATGAAGAGCATTGTGGGGAACGAGTGATTACACCTCAGTAGGTAGTGTGTTGCGCATGCTTAGTCTGTATGTCTGTGTCTCCTCTGAAGGCATCGCATGCATCTGTAGCATTACTGTAAGTGTACAAGCTGAATAATGTTAGTTAGCACATCCAATATATGCAAATTCAGCTTTTTCATTTTTTTATGTTTGCTTTTGCTCTTTCTCTTTTCAGAGTGGTCCAGTGCTATCTTCCAGTGTTTCCCCTTCCCTCAGTTTTCTGTCCCTCTGTCTGTCACCTGGTAAGTACACTCAGACTCACCTCCCACATACTCGTACAGAGACCTTCAGTGTTTTTCAATCCTTTACGTAATCACCAGCTTATTGAACTGCAAATTGCTGTCACCTTTACAGAACAGGCCATCATTTCTCGTTAATGTACTGTATATGAAAAGGCAATGTGTGAAGTCACCACTTCCTGTTGAACATGACACGCCTGCTAGTTTACATGAGCGTGATGAGTATTAGTTTAATTAGAATAATGTCAAACAGACACAGTTTCCCTTTTTCCCAACAAAACTAGACAATGTTTTCCTGAAAGACAACGCTCTTGAAGGATCAAAACAAAAAGACATTTTCTAAAATAATGCGTGAGAGTCTGCTACAGTGTATACAAGAGGGACATAAGAGGAAAACAAAATGGACATATTTTCTGGTGGACTATCGTGGAACCATATTTCAGGAAAAAAAAAGAGGTACAAATCCTTTTTTGGTCCTGTTCGACCATGCCATGAATTAACCATGTGATGTTTTGTCATTTTAATATTATTATTAAATCAAAGATGTTGTATTTTGCTGTGAAGATTGTAAACAGCCATTTAGATTTGTGTGTGACTGCTTGTTTTATATATAATAATATAATATATAATCAACCCCAGTATTGCTATCTATCTAGATCAGGGGTGCCCACACGTTTTGGGCTTGTGAGCTACTTTTGCAATGACCAAGTCAAAGTGATCTACCTGTATATATATAGTCATATTAACAGCCATATTAATATTCATATTAATTGTTGTTACAGCGTTAAAGATGAATGTTTGTCTTGCTGTTTGTTTTGGAGTTGCAACGGATAAATGTTTTAGACCAGGGGTGCCCACACTTTTTTGGCTTGCGAGCTACTTTTACAATAGTATAATATATCCATCTTTCCATCCATCCATCCATCCATCCATCCATATACATTAATTGTCATTTTAATTGTTGCTGCAGTGTTAAAAGCTCTATCCATCTTTGTTTTTATTTTTATCAAGAAAAATTGGTACACTGCACCTTTAGAAAAATAGCGCTGTGTCTTTAAGAACAGTAGTCTTGAGTTGTCGTTGAAGTTGGGCGTTGCTGTGGATGTGTACTGCTGAATTGAGGGCATTTTTCAAATATAAAGTAAAAATAAAAGATGAACGCTTGTCTTGGTGTTTGTTTTTGAGTTGCAACAGATAAGTGTTTTAGACTAAAATCTAAAAAAGTTTTTCATTGGCACGCGATCGACCCGCACTACCTTCAAGATCTACCGGTCGATCGAAATCGCCGTAATGGGCACCCCTGATCTAGATCTTCAGCAGCTCTGTGGAACTTGTAGAGGTAGAAAGTTATAGTAGTCCCATAAACAACATTTGCTGTGTCTTTCAAAGTTATTACAAACAATAAACTGCAACTTCTTTGACTTGTGAAACTTTAAATTGACAAACTTCATCATAAACTGGTTAAAAAATGATTTGTCTCTCACCATTGACTACAATTTATTTTTCCAAATTAAATTCCCCTGCTGGTCCACTGGAAGCCTCTCCGTTCTGTAAAAGCGCATTGTTTTTTCAGACAAAATTCCACATCATTATCACAAAAAGTGTCTCTCTAAATTACAGCACACGTAGCTGTTTTCAAATCCCTGTCACACACAGGTAATTTTGCCAAAGAAGACATAACAGAAGGCTTTTCATTAAAATGCCAGCTGGCCTTACGACAGCATCATGACTAATACATTTCAACTCAATTATATGTTTGTATTATTCTGACCAAAACAGAGTTACACGTGTTTCATGTGAAGGTAATAAAAGCTAGTCAAGGTCTTCTGTCTGAGCACTAGAGCGACAATTGTTACAGACTTGATCTACAAATATAGAACAAACATGGAAGAGTTTTCTGTCACCCACTGAGGCCTGTCTTACGCCTCGGCTACAACAATGACATAACAAGAAATGGTCATTAGATCTATGTTATAATAGGGAAATAATCTGCTATGCATTCAACATGTTGTTTTGACTGAAAACTGTCCTGTGCAGAATCTGAATATGGGAACACCATAACAGTGGTTAGGATAAGGTACAGTATCTTCTGTGTCATGGTGCATCCTAACCAAATATAGAGAAATATTAGAATCATTGTGTGTCCTAATATTAAGCAGACAACTCAGCCAGTGCTTTGTACATGCGCCCAGGAAAGCAACAACACAAGCCAGCCTTAATGTATAAATCCCAGCTATCTGTTATCGCCAATTACGGGGCTTGTTTACTAGAATTGAGGGAGTTGGTGAGTCTGTTCTTATGGGTGTGTGTGTGACTGCAGCTTTTAATGATAGGAGTAGATGCCCTCTGTTAAGAGATGTGTGTTCTCTGGTATTGCCTGAGGGGAGTTGGTTAGGCTGGATGGGCTAGTGAGTCCCTGTGTCTCTATAAATACACACTGGGATCCCATTCAGAGGCTGAAATGTGCCTATTTGTGTGTGCGTCTGCATGACGCCGCTGCAGCCAGGCAAGCTAGAGGCTATTACTGGCCAGCAGGGTTGCTATGGAGACCAGTGGTGTCAGAGAAGAGCAACATCTGTGGGGTGTTTGTTTGTCAAGAAAGGTTTTCCTCTTTCTGTCTCGCCTTTCACTTTTCCTCAGTCAAAAACTCACTGTCACTGCCAGGGAAAGCCTAATGCTGACTGAAGCTATAAAGTCTCACGCAGACTCCCCAGTCTCCTGTCATTAGTGTTTTGGTAAACATGGCACTTGAATATGAAACTGATTTGTAATCTGTATTTTCTTGGGACATAGTTCAGCTCCCTATGCTCAATCATGCTCACAGTAGGCCCTCAGGCTGTCAGTCAGCAGGGACTACGGGGGACTCTTCACTGGGTTTACGCCAGTGAAAAGCTCACATTCTGGGGAAGCGTTTAACCCATGAACCTTCCTGCTCCCTCACTCCACAGCTCCCCTCTCTATATGGACATGTTCTATTTCCACAGCGTCTTTCTACTGGCTGCCTTATCGGCAGCTCAGCAGGGCACAAATTCTCTTTTAATAGGTACTTATTTGGGCAATAGGAGAAGTCCCATATTTATGAGCAACCCCCACTCTCTCCCCCCGTCGTCCTGTTCATTTCTCGTTGTCTCAAACCCTCAAGCTTCTATTTATTACACATTTTCTCTTGCTAGGTTATCCTTCATTTTCCTGTAACCCTTTCAGATGGAGAGCAAAAAGGAGAGTGGGTGGAAGCCTGTGTCTTTGGCAAACATGCCAGATGTGACATAGCACTCCCTAAATTGAATTTCTTCTTTTCAGTATTCATTAACATGGAACCTTTTCATCCCCTCAAAGTATTGTCTCTGCCTCCATATGGTGCTGCTTTGCAGTTGTTAGCACAACAGGTTCTAATGTTTACTGTGATGAAAGTCCAACAGGCTTGAGATTATCTGAGTAAAATTGAGTATTTTTCAAATGAAATTCAGCAGCCCTCAGACTCTTCTCACAGGTCACCTGGAATATGTTGTGTGGATGTGTATCCTCTGTATTTTTGACCATATTTGGAGAAACCTGGCCCACAAGTGCCCCTTGCAGTGTATGTGTAACAGGGCAAACCAAACCTCTGACCTCCTAATCTGGTCTAAATGAGAACTTCATGCACACAACACAGTGGTGCACAGTGCAGAGCAGCACTGAGTCTGTGATGTAACATAGTCCTTTTGAAATAATTTGGTATTTTCACTCTGCAGGCATCTCCCTGCAAAGGCCAGTTACCTAACTTTTCATCCCCAAACAGGCTGCACCTACCTTCATCTCAAAGTGAAACGTCAATACATTCAAAATTAGACTAAGCCCTGTGTTTGGTTATGTCCTTACATGCCTTCAGTAGTATGGATACCATACTCAAAGTATCTAGTCAACAATGGTTGTATTTTGTTTGTGGCAAACATAGCTCTACATTAAAAAATAGATTTCTGCTAATAACAGAACCAACATTTTCAGCATTGTTCCCAGCAGCTCTTAGAACGAAAACAGACGTGAAGCCAGAGAAAGTTTAGTTCAGAAGTCATCTTTCTTTTGACATTTTTAAATATTTTGTCTTTGTTTCTGCAATAATGGCATTTAAAATCAATTGTGTAGAGTTCTCCTTCTAATACCCGTCTTCCGGTGATGTTTCTATTATTAACCAGACACGGACACCAGCTCTTCACTATCACCTTGTGAAAAATTGCCTTTTCCATCTTCCATTTGGTGGCGTCAGTCACACTTATTCGTCGTTGTACTAAGACTGCAGGATTTCTGGTTATATTATTAGACATTTTTCTTAGAAATAAGCATTTCCCAAGGAATGTGAAAGTCTTTTCTGCATTTTATTTCTGCCTCAGTTGTTAGTCTGGCTTTGTTTCATTCTCTTGTAATTTATCTGCCCTCAATTAACTTCCTTGTCAGATTTCTTGCACAAACAAAAGTAGATGTGTGACTGTGTCCCAGTCTCGGGATTGGATTAAGTGTGTTGATGCGTCATCTTGGCCCCGTCCTCACTGCGTTCAGGGAACTCCCTGAGTGAGTCCCTTTTTGAAACAGACACACAAATGCATGTGCACACAGTCAAACAGGCAATAGTCTAAATACCTCTGATGAACATTGCTGATAACCCGGGGATAGCCCTCCATGGCCTTCCCTCCCATTTTTCCTCCTCTTGGCCTTCCCTTCCTCTCTTTCTCTCCCTTTTGAAGGGCCTCAGTGTTCTCTCAGTGAGGGTAATTATTGGCCCTCGGGTCAACAGTCTCTCCTTGTTACGCACACACACACAGTTATATCCGCAATTTGGCACAGGCTTTAGGCCATCATTTATTAGGTGGAAGCTCTGTCCATTAGGACATGTGTTAAATTCTTTGTGTAACTCAGTTTGGCAGTAGGGTGATGTGGATGACTATATATAGAACTCATTGACTATGTGGATGTATGTGTCCTAGCATGAGTGTTTTCTTTGGACAAAAAAGTGTTTCTGCTTGAAAGTGAGGATGATCCTATTTGCTGTATTTGTATTATACATCATATTTGTACTGACATGTGTGTTCATTATGTGTGGTTTTTGTATTAGTACATGTGCACATATGGTCATATTGTTTGACCACAACTGGACAGCAGCGTGTGTGACAGAAAGACAGTCAGCTAATTATGTAACAGGACCAAGGAGCTGGATGATCCTCGCCTATAAAAGGCAAAGAGGGTAGAAGAGTCATTTGCCTCGGAAAAAGACATTCTTCCCTTCTACAGCAAAACAGCTGCAGTCCCAGAGAAATAAATTGGGATTACAGAATTCTGTACATACTGTACGTCCACAGAAGAGCATATATCAGTTAGCTGACATTTGTTTTTTAGCAGTTGCACAATAATGTAGGGACAATCAATATATTCGCAGTGTTCACACATATTTTTAATTGGAGAAAATAGTATGTCAGCAATAAATGTATATTACTGTATATATTTCAACGTAATACCACAGTATCACTTGTTGTTTTCTCTCACTTGGACATATTTACACCTGGGAGTTACTACACACATAATCTACTAATTACCACTTTCACATGAGCAGTTGTTTACTGTGGGCTGTGTGTCTTGCTCAAGGGAATAGCTATGGTTGGTTTTTGAAGGACACATGCAGGATGCACCTGTCTATAAAGATGAACCGCTGTGACACCAGCCATAGGATCTTTTAAGACCGTGAGTGGAGCTGAGGCCGGTGGCCAATGCCTAGCAGACAGCTAGCAACCTGTGAGGGCACCCACCTGTTGCTCAAAGCAGTCACGCCTTTAGTTATGCAAAACTTTAAGCTGTGATATAATCTAAAGAAAGGGGAAATTAGCTCTAAGGACCAAACCTTTTTTTTTTATATATATATAAACCTGGCTCTAAAAACTGTTTACTTCTCTAAAAACTGTTTATTTCTGGTGTTGGTGGGGCATTTTGTAGTCAGCCTCAAGTGGCCATTCAAGGAAATGTATTTTGTGTCGCTTCAGGATAGGCTCAGTATGTCAGCCATGGAGGTTACCAACAGTTCTTGATTGTAGAATTAAAAAAAAAAAAGTTGTACAGTTTCAAAACTGTTATCTTCTCATCACGATCCTACTTATTTAACCTTTTATCAGACTCTATTGTTTGAAGTGTACAGTATGTGTTAAATATAGTATGTTCCTATTAGTAAGTTGTTGAGAAAGAAGTGAAAGTGAAATAAAGCTGGTTCAAGTCTGGGCATAGAAAAATATGGACATGTACAAAAATACAAACACAGGCGTACACTACACAGCCACTCCCATACACAGACAAAGTAACACTGCTGGAGGGGCACTCAGTTGACTCTCACTCACTGAGCAAAGTGGCACCCAAATATTGATCGACTGCCACAAGCAAAAAGGGTATTTCATAGAACTTCAGTTCTGATTAGCTGTTTGTTTTCCACTCCCTCCTCTATGTTCTTCCTTCAGTCATGCAGCTTATCGGACTGAAAGTGTTTAGGAATCTTTTCCCTTCTTACCAGGTTTTGTATAGTAGCATATACTGTAGATCAAAGTTGGCATGGTACACTGAGGTGCAGTTAGAAATGAGGGGGTGTGACAGTCAGTGAAATCAGAAATCGTGCACACTTTATACACAAGCATGAAGGCTTTTTATCTTTGTTATTAGACGATCACTCTCTTTGTGATACTGCTCTGTATCTCAGCATGAGTGCTGTGTGGCTGACATTAACATGAACTGCTAAGTGGATACTATCTCATACGGTAAGGTTTAATCTAGTAGACTGTAATGCAGTTGAACAAACAGAATGTTGTGGTCTGGTTGTGATACTGAATGAATCTTGCAGGAATGTCTCAGAGCAGCAACCTACTGCAATGCTCCACCTGGACATGGTGCATTGTGTTTTTCTTCTTCTGTTAGAAGTCTTGCTTGCCTAAATCAGGTTAGCTGAGGGTTTTTGTTATTTTTCTGCTTGATTTTATCTAGTATAAATACTACTTATAATTATTGTTATTTACTCCATGCCAACAAAACAACACATTCTGAGGCAATAGTATAGCAGACTGGAATATTGTAAAAGTTGTTGTCTCTGTTTGGCACACATGCAGCTGTTTACTGTACATGGACCCTACAGGGACTCTAGGGACTTTGTAAAGGTAATCTTTTTCAGGCTTATTAAATGGGACTGATCATGCATGCATGTGTAAAGGTAGAATGAAAGAGACTTTGTTGCAGAAGAGGTAGTTCGAGACAGTGTGTTCACAACTTGGTGGAAACTGGCTCGGAATCGTGGCTCAGTAGTCACACTTAAGTAATTTGCACCAAACACCAGACTGTTGTTAAATGCGTACACAGACATCAGTGTTTCTGCTTGTGTTAGACTAGTTTATAACTTGATGGTCTCCTAATGTATGCCCAACATCCATAGCTGTAATCCAATGAAAGCTCTAAGACATTTCAAAGTGTGTTTCCCTTTCATCCTGGATCTCATGCTCTCCAAGCCTCACTCTGCTGTCCTCTTTCACTGTTCATTAAAAATAAAGGGAGGAAGAAGACCTTCCCTGCCAAAGTGCTGTTCATATCTTTGTTCTGAAGGTACAGCTTTAATTAAAATATGATGTGATGCAGCCAAATTATGAATATTTTCTTTGTTTTAATTCTGTAATGTAGCAAGTAATATTTGAGAAAAAAATATTAATTACAAAAAAAATAAATAAAAGATGTTTGTACTGAAAGATCAAAAGGTAGCTTAGAGCCTTTTTTTTTCCTTGGATCCCCCTTCCTAGTATCTAAGAAAAGCTGAGCACCCCTCATTTGACACAAAAACACAGAAGTTTGCACGCAAAAGCATAGCATTTGCACTGTGTGATGTCTGATGCGTGCGTGTTTTGGTCTCAGACTGTCATTTGCTAACTGGGATGAACTTGTCAGCCTGTTCCTAGCTGACCTGATAAAACTGACTGAGAGCTGTGTCACAGAGTTTAAGGAGTCACAATGGCATACCAAGTAGCCTATTAGTTTTTGGCATAGAACCAAAAGCTTATTTTATAAAGTGCTACACTACACATATGGTTTTGATTGTCCAGAAAATATGTCCGTATAATTTAATTTGTGCAATCTTTGGTGTTCGTAACCTATGTTGGGAACCGTGGGCCTTGTTAATCTTGTGCTCCCTGCCCTGATGTCAGTCAGAGCTAAGAGAGTAAAGAAATGCAAGACCAATGTACTGAGTTATGATTGAGATCTCCAGAGGATCCTGGAGTATTGAAAACATCTGACAGGGTACTTGTATAATGATATTTATAAATGTACATGTACATACAGTATACGTATTTGTGCCAAAAAAGGAAAAGTCATCTGTGGATCAACAACCACAGTTATTTGCTAAAATTAAGGTTACGGTTGAGTTGCAGTTAATTGTCTTATTATTTACAGTGTTCTATGAATGCAGAGTAGTTTCTTTTGATGCTGTGTTGGACTGTAACATCTGTGGATTGCTTTTTGTTGTATACTGACAATGAACGTTTTTGTCAGTGCTATTAAAAAGATGAAGGTTCCCATCTTGGCTTTTTCATAATACAGGGATTAGGACATAATGGGCATGAAGAAAATTGTTCTTGGTGACGGGGGATTTGTTTTGCAGAGAAACAGTGTAGGTGAGTTTGTAAATGTGTGTGTGTGTGTCCTAAGATGGGTTCAGCCTCAAGGGCAGTCATGACCCTAACAGTGAGTGAGGAAAATTGGGGATATTGTTAAAAAAGAGGCGTCATAATGAACCTTTCATCAGACATGCACATTTGAGGGTGATGTGTGTAATTAAAAAAACACAAGATTTTTAATATCACTTTTTTTTTTATCTCTGTGTTGGTCACAAACAAAAGCTAATTTCACAAGATCTTGCAGTTTGTCAGTAGCTTGTGGTATTATGTATGTAATATTAGAGTAATGTTATGTGATTTAGGTTTGGACATAAATCTTTTCAAATCCCTTGTACAGTTTAATTAAGTTTAGGTTTTATCATTAGCAAATAATCTGAGGAATAAATAACAATTCAAATGTTCACTTTAAATCAGCCCTAGTGTTAGCTGCCTTATTAATCAACATATACATGAATTATGTTAGTCATAACAATCTGCCTGGTGACAAAGGTCTGCCGAGCCAATCAAATGGTCTGGGTGGGGTTTATGCAGATACGGACAGAAGAGTAACAGTGACATAGTCATAGTCGTCACCTGAGCTCCCTTGAGTTGATTTTACTATTGACAAAATGGCTAATGTCAGAGAAGCTAGATGTTTTATTGTGCCTGTTGTAAAACATATTGACAGTGAAATAACTCTAAAGGACAAACAGTTACCAGTGATTAAGGCATTTAAGTCCCATAATTTGTTGCTGTGGTTGATTGTAGGACTATCCAGTTGTGTGCAGAGGTATTTTTTTCTCTGTATCGGTTAAATAACGTCATGTTGGGTCATGCCAGACTAGAATTTAATGAGCTCAAAATATTGATTGACAGCATAAAAAGTTTTGACTGGGACAGTAATGTGCTGCGATCAGCTGATCATTTCAGTCATGTCACCCATGTTGAGAGGCTTGGAGAGACATTAACCAACAAACAGGACATCAGCACCAGTTTGGATACAGGCGATATTTTACTGATGAAAGCAATGGTCAGTTCTGGCTGTGAACCAGAGGAGCTAACATTGCCTGCATGTCTTCTTTAAAGCTGGGAGCCGGATCCAAAATACCGGAACCCTATAAAACTACCTTCACGCCTTAACTTTCACAGTTTCATAGCCTCAAGGCAAGGCAAATATCAAGACAAACACATAAAAGGACATGATGACACTATGTCATATGTACCATTTAGCTTAAACACTGGGCTGACACACTGAGACAGTAATATGACTGTATGTAGAAATGCATTTAAACAGTTTGTACACAGGCCAAGCCTAAAATAAAATACATATGCTGCTATAAAACCCAACATTGTTGTTATGTCATGTTTGACTTACACAAACACTAACCGAGCAGTGTGACTGCAGAACAGTTGTAAGTGAAAAATATGCTGCATTACTGTGTGTGCAGACTCGGTGTGTACACAAAGCTTAGCTGGTGTTTAAACAAACTTAATTCTCTTGACACTCCTAAGTTTCAATGAGCAGCTCTGAAATTTTTGAAAAATCTGCTTCCTTTTTAGTGGGTGGTTTGCCAACATTAACAGTTTCTGTGTCAACGTGAAAGCATTCATTTTAGTTGGTAGTTTCAAATAGTTTGTTTATTTCTTTGTTCAGATCCAATAAATAACTGAACATACAGAACGTTCTATCCTGTTGAGATCTGTGAGGCCTGCTGTGGTCGGGCTGACACTCGTTAATCAAAGATAGTAAAACAGTGGGTGTGAACGTCATCAGTAAAGTCTACTCAGCAGTAACTGAGAAATAATAAATTAAAACTTTTTTTGTTAATCTGTGGGACAGGTGGTGGTTTCTAGTAATGTGAGGATAAGAGGATGAGGTTAGGCCTCCGATTCATGAACATATTCCTGTTTTCAGTGCTGCTTTTTTTCAGCATTGCTTTTAAGCAGCAATAATCACATGACCTCGGCGTATACACGCTGACACAGCTGTTTGTGCTTTAGCTAATTACATCTTCTCCTGACGCTGTGTGGTTATCTACACATGGATCTACAACGACAATTATAGTAGGATCTTTTTTCTCTTTTAAGCAGCCAAGGTCCAACCACATGCAGACTGAAAGGGGCTCTAATGAAATACTGAAAATGTCTGTACTGTATTCTCTAATCAAAGATTCTCATTTATATAAATATCTGTCACTGAATACACAATGGTGACTGAGCTTATCCACTGATGAAAGCATGGCAACATTTCTATATGTACTTATTGTGAACTATGCATGCAAAGTGCTCACAGGTGTTGCCAATGCAACCAGTAATGAAATGTTCAAGCAGGACTGAAAAGTTCAAGATTGACATTAGCCAGTATTTATATACATAAACATACATCTAATCTACACATAGTTCTCATTTCTTCAATACATTTCCAATCTGAGGTCTATTAGAGATGACGCCTTTCACTCATTCTTTAATGTCACTGGCAATTGGGCTCAACATTTGGCAAACCACAAACTGCTGTCCATCAACCCTAAAAGGAAAGGACATTCAGATTTCCATACGAGTCATTTTTAAAGCTTTAATACTTGACCACCACAGACAAGAATACTATATGCTTATTGCAAATAATGGACTGACAGGATGCAATGTACAATTGTCTCAACACCAAATCATACAAAGCCACAACTCCTAAAGACATATCTTTAGGAATTTTAATCAGACTGTACATAGTCAGTGAACACTTGTGAACACAACTGCGCAATGAAGACCAATGTATACACAGTATTTATCTCTTGCTCTAACTCTGCTATACTAGCAACAGATGGTTTGTTTTCTACTACTGAAACATGGATTTTTAAATAAATGCATGATAGCAAAATATATGCATGGTTACATGTAAAAAACACCAAAAACATGAAGTGATGATGTGCTGATAGATCACATGAGTCATGGTTATTTCTAATGTTATAACCCTTAGTTAATACCTGTCAAGGATTACACAATAAACAAGAGCTTTGGATATTGTGACAGCCACGTAACATGTGCCTCTCTCTCTCTCTCTCTGTTATTCACTTGTGTCCATTTGAGTGTGTCCCCAGTCAACCCTTCCACCACTGGCTGACTGATGTAGCTGTAGCCTAATTTTAGTTTATGAGGTGTGGGACCGCTGGGTGTTACCCTAGCTGCCATTTTAGATGAGGAGGCTGGGAACAGTGTTCCTCACGGGGCTCCTATCTATCGTAATTATCTCGTTGTCAGGGGTTGGACAAGGGGCTCGGACCTCACTGACTTCCTTTTGCTTCCCTCGGCTCCTCACGTGCACACTCACACATCCAGGAGCTCAGAGGCCCGGTGTGCACGCCGGCTTGGCCTTACAGAACCTCAGCTGCTGCACTGCTATTGGACAGCTTTCATCCCACTGAGAAAAATGTTATCTAATGCATACAGTTGAGTGTGGAAAGATCTAGGCTAACATCAGACAGCACCGAACAACCTAGTTAGTCCAAATTAGAGATGAGTCCTATCTGAATCTGATCTGACAAGTATAGAACATGTCTTTGAGCTTTGGTGTAATATTATTAAACATCGTGGACGGTGTATTTACACTAGTTTTTTTCTTTGTTGTTATGTTATTAGCACTTTACCCGTCCTTGGTTCGTAATTTCCCCTGGAAGTGGGAATTTGTAGGTTTTTTTTGACAGGGTGTATGTATCTGTAGTACTGTCCTCTGCTGGACACCACAGATGGTGATTTGTTGGGTTTGCTGAGTTTGTGCCTTTTGTTGAACATCAGTGGGTTTATCGTCTGGGCCTGAATGCAGCATGGTATGCAGCAGTATGATGTTTTGATTTATGGTGGGACCAAAATTACCTGGAGGCCTAAAAAAAAAAAGAGCCCAATCCATACTGGTAGTGGAAAAAACGCAGTTCCTGGATTGACCTCTTGAGGCAGCCCTTAAAGGCGAGTTAATCTCTATAGACTTCCATGTTAAAATGCACAAGTTTACAGAAAAAAAAGCACGTTAACCTCTCACTGGTTCTTACTTTTAGTTCAGCGTTTTTATTCAAAAATTGCCAACTGTTTGCCACAGTGTCACCCAAGTGCTTCAACTCACTCGCACAGACCATATAGCTCCTGAGTCGGTTGCTGCCAAGTTGGCAACAGCCAGAGCCGCCCACTCTGAGCTTCAAAACTGTTCCTCAGGTATCCAATAGCTGACATCACAGACATCACCCATAGGATTCCTAAGTGGTGCAAGGAGTACATTTTGTAACTTTAGGATGGGCGTTGCTCCTGTATTCTGTAATTGTGTGTCTTTCATTGACTGTGTATTTAGGGGTGAGATTAGCTGTTATTGACCTCTGTATAATTGTGTTGCCTTTCTGAAGCACGCCGTAATTCTGTAATGACAGCCTTCAGACATCTGAGAAGCCTTGCCCCGTCTGGATTTGTCATGCCAGGAATGGACTGGAGCCCACCTAGCCAGTAGTTTTCTCTAACCCCTGTTGATGTTGTCTCTGATCTGTGTTCCTCACATCAAAAGCAGACATCCCCCTGCTGTACTCCCCACACTGTACCCCCAGCCTCTCAAGCGAGCTTCTGTCACGCACAGCTGTTCCACTCTTCCATCTCACCCAGCCCACCACTGCTCCGTTTTATCTCTGTGCTTCTCATGTCACAGTCTCCTCACCTAACATCTCTCTCACATCTTTCTGTCTCTCGCCTCTTCTTACCTCTCACTGGCTCTTACTTTTAGTTCAGCAATTTTACTTTTCCCTTTCAGTCACTTTACCCTGCGCCTTCATCTTCATCTCCTCCCATCTCCCTCTATCACTCTCTTTCTACTTGTCCCTATTTTTTGCTGTGTTTCTATCAACCCCCCTCTGTTTCCATCTTTGTCATCTCACCGTCAGTTTCTCTTTGTTTATCCCTGGGAGGAAAATGGGTGGTTTCTGCCTGAAATGTAGGACTTCAAACCCTGCATGTTCTGCAGGGTGCTTAGAAACACAGATATACTCACTCCTGCAGGTGGAGAGTTACACTAGTATTACTTATGGTGAAGATACAGAAGATACAGACATGCTATCTGGACTGCAGGTGATTGTTCAGTATTTTAATGCATGGTTGCAGTTGATTTTCTATATATTAGGCAAAATATATTCTGTAGCTGTTAAGGCTGAAACTAAATACCTACTGCGCTCTTAGACTATATATAGTATAATCACTTTCTCAAGTGCACTTCTCCCTCTCAGTTTTGCTTGACACATTTGAGACTGACGTAAAAGGAGCCTATATTTGGGTAGTGTCATCAGCAATATTACAGTTTCCTGTCAGACCCCCTCCCCTGCCTGAGCTGGATCTGTTGTGTGATCATACACGTGCAGGTGTGTCACATGAAACAAGCCTGACTTGCCATTTGTGTTTGAAGAGGAGAACGGGGTGTACATCCAGACGGTTTCAAGCCAAGTGCAAGATTAAAGTAGCCCAAATGGAAAATTCCACCCTCAGATACTTTTCAGCTGTCGGGTACACTCGACCTGTGTTGTTCAGTCCCGCCCGGGGTTCATCCTGTGAAGATGTGATGCCCCTACGTTCCCTCTGGCTGCCCTGTCTTGCTACTTATATTGTACATGTTACAGCTCCAGTGCAGTCTCCCATGGTGAGGCTGCTGCCAGTGAATCTGTGTCTGCATTTATCACTTCTGCTGTTGCATTGTCAGCAGCTGCTTAACCAAATGACTGCGATTACAAGACAAGAGAAATGAGATTTTCTAACTCGAGCAGTGATTGATTTGGTTCTATTTTTATAACCTGTTTACTGATGTCAGACTGGATGTGGAATCACACTGCTTATTAAGGCTCTGTATTGCTACTGATTTTCTAAACTGATTCTGATTCACAAGGTCCTGTTTTCATTCAGTATCGTTTGATATATTTCAGTTTTGAGAAAAAAAAGCTTACTTAGGAACAAGGTTTTTACAATGTTGTCATTGTGGTATTTCCACAATATTTTATTCTGCCTTGATTATGGCTTTGCTTTTATCCAGCTCCTCTCTGTCGTCATACTTGGCAAATCCAATCAGCTTTGAGGAATGTTGATGCACTTAGGGTCGTAGTTCTCCCATATTTTAGATCTCCCTGACATGTGGACTTTTCTTGTTGTGTGGTCTCACAAGGCTAGTCATGCGAAACCAGTGCTGGGAGACGACAGCAAGATTTTAAGAATCAATATTGGATCTTTCAAGCAGATTGTCACTAATTTTCTCCTTTCTGTCTCTTTCTTTATCCTTCCTTTGTGTGTCAGGTTTGTGAGCAGCCATGACAAAGTCCTATGAGTTCAACTGGCAGAAGCACCTGCCTGAGTTCATGCAGGAAGGTGCCTCCTTCGACAGGTTTGATGAGGTAAATATGACACATTTGTACACCGGGTAATCAATCCACCAATGAATAATAAAGAGCCTCTTTAGTTTAATATCATTGATAGGGAGATGAAGCTTCAGCCTATTTTGCAAGCTGTCTGAGACTGTCAATAACCGTGCTGATACTGATATAGATTATTTATTATCCCTGTTACCATCCTTTATCTTAATGACAGTGCTTGGCTCATTAGCCATTCCTACACAAACACGCACACATCCCTGCGTTACTGTCTTTGCGAGGACACTGCTTTGACATAATGCCCTTCCTTCGTCCTTATGCTAACCATCACAGCTGCAGGCCAAATCTAAATCTAACTCTAACCCCACAGCCAAGTCTCAGCCCTAATTTAAAGTTCCCAAATATGTAGTGGGCTCTGGAGCACATGTGCACATGTACACGCAAGTGCACGTTCATATGAAAATGTATAGATTCACATTTGCTTTTTGTCCCCTACAGCGAGGTGGGTCCCCAGTGTGTACTACCCACAGTTGTTGTATTACCCACAGAATGAGTAATACAATTACACACGCATGCACACACAGAGCAGAGGCGTCTCCTTTATAACCCGATGCGTCACTGTTGTAGTCAGAGTGCTAGCTGTAGGCCGGCCGCATTGATCAGGCTCATTAAGAAGCTTCGACATGGCGACTGTCCGTCTGCAACACATCCATTGAGGGCCTTAACCAGCGTGCTGAAAAGCTAGCAATGAGGCTGTTGTTGGAATGTTTATGAAATGTATGACCATATCCATGATTTAACTATTACAAAGTGCTTTACTGTAACAAAACATTCAAAAGAAAATATGAATGTCTGTAAGCTTTTTGAGGAAAATCTGATTTAAAGCACAATAATATCAGTTATTGCTTAGTTTCTGTCACAAGCAAGTTTATCTATCCAGTGCTCATACACATAAATAGATTCAGAAAATATTTACCAATATCATTATTAGTGTTCCCAAATATTTATCTGGCTTATGGTACATAATACGTCAAGGTCTATATATATGACCCCCGTGTACATCCTGGCTGTTTGCCCACACTTCTTCTGACAAACCTAATCAGGACACTTAGCTAGGACATTTGACGAGCGAAAGCAAAGTGTGTCACCCACAGGCACACACACAGACAGACACGTACCCCTGCACACATCAGGAAATCCCCTCAGCCCTCTCCGTTTATGTGGGCATCGGTGGAGAGAGGAGGATCCTTCTTAGGCAGAGAGGAAAACTTGACAGAGCACACGGAAAGGCATCATCAAATCCGCAGCCGTGTCAGAGTAAAGAGCAATAAAAGTGGGCCGGCATGCTTCTGAAGAAAGTCCTCAGTGTGTTGCTGCTGTGAATTTGAGCCAAGCTCAGGCAGGACAAGGTTAGGACTGGCCTGGATGGTAATAAGGTCAACCTAGAAGCTTAGAATGAATGATGTCCTTTGGAGCAAACCACTGCCCTCTAACCTGTTGCTTGTGTTGTCATTGTAAACCAGTCTCCTTTTTAAAAATCATATTTTGTATCACTTTGTGCATGTTTGTGTGCTTGAATAGCTCTGTTTCCAAAGGCTACAAGGCAGATTGGCGTCGACTGAAATGACATAGACATGCTCTGCAGCAGCCCCAGGCAGATATGCTAAACAGCATGGATTTTTTCCACAAAACATTCTCCACTGACGGAAACCCCACTGAGTGACAGATGGTAGAGGCAGGTGATGTGTGTTAATGCGTGTGCGTACAGTGCATTTCAAAGCTTAACAGGGAATGGCTATCATTACACAGAGTGTGCCAGTGCCACATGTAGTTATTACTGACCTGTCTAAAATAAAAACATGACTAGTTTGTAAACGCAGCCTCAAATCCCAAAATGCTTTGGTTATAATCCTCTCTTTGAATAGAAGCAGGAACTTTCCAATTTTGTCTTTGTATGCTTGTTTTTCTTTACCCTTTACTATTTAATAATTAATACTATGAAGAAAAACTTCAATTAAGATCTGGCTGGTGTTTGGTTACCATGGGGACTAAGCAGCCCCATACCGACAGCTGATGGAGGCAGAGAATAGGCAGAAAAAACATATAAGCACGTATTTCTGTTGCCTTCTTCATGTTTCAAAGAACACAGCACAGGTAGAAGGTAAAATACCCCAAATGATCTGTTCCATTCAAAAACTATTCTTACCTCGTGGATAAACCTTCACGTCCTTGTTGATGGAAAGATTACTAAAGTAATACAGTAATACTGTGTGACAACATAAAACGATTATGCATGTTGCATGGCGTGACGGTAATTACTCTCTCCTTGACAAAGGAACTGCTTCAGCAAGAACGTCAAAACTAGATCCTAAGTCAAATTATACGTGTATAAAATGAACTTGCTTTGTAATGGTGGTTCAAAGTAAAGAAGAGGACCAACAGATAACTCGCACACACAGCTGCTCTTACACTGGCGCTTAGAAAGAATGCAGAAATGTTGAGATGGAGCTGGGACTGTAGGGGTCTCTGTCTCCGGCCATCCGCTGACAGAGGCTTGGCTGAACGTTCCCTTGCTTTTAGCTGCACACTAACAGGCTGTCTGATAGTGTAACAGTAGCCTGTTGTATGTTCCCAACAGTCAGGCCTCATTTGAGACCATCTCCTTCATAGAGCTGGCCACACTATGTATAACTGAAACCTTTGCCAGTCCTAATTTGGATGAAAGAGAGACAAGCTTTTAACTGCACTTAGAGCAGTCTCACTGTTTCCTAAATGGAAAATAGGATTGTTCTCCTGGTTTTTATAGTGGCTTTAGATGTCAGGATAGAGCCAAATAACAACCCAGCTCAGTCCTATTTGCAGCTGTGTATCTCATGGCAGCAACATCCTGAAATAATAAATTATACTTCGGTGTGAGTGTGAGTGTGTCACCCTGTTCCCTATTGCTAATATTAGAGTTGGAGTGACCCAGCTGCCATCTCCTATTCTTTTTTTTTCTCTGGTATTATTTTAGACTTCTCTAATGTGTGATTTTTATAGAATAAAAAAAAAAAACACACTTTGACGCAGTCATTTGTCAACTTCCAGCTGAGTGAATTGAGCGAAACATGTTTGAGTACGCAGGCTGACGTTAGTAGTTTTGCTGCCTCGACGGCTGCATGTGGCACACCAGCTGGTAGATGAGGAGCTACAGTATGTGAGTGCAGTACTTGGATCCTTCTTAGACCCATGTAGTTCATGCACAGACACACACTTCCGTCGGGGTCGTCCCGTCTCTACGCCACAGCACTGTGTTCCAGCCAAATTGTGTTTGCATTCAGCAGTTAATGGTGGTAACATTTATATCACTCTGTGTTTACCTTAACAATAGGCTACATCTCTTCTGCACGCAACATGTGTGTACATACTAAATGTGTTTGCACACACTTTATGTGTGTGTTTTTGCCTGTGTGTTTTTGAGCAGGTAGGTATATCTTGTAAAATGAATTAGAGGTACATCTGGTTCTCTGATTGCGTAATCTCTGTGTGTCTGTTACTTTCAGAGGGTTTACTATTTGATGTCTGGCCTTGTCAAATAAGAGCCTGTGATTGATGAAGCCCCCTCTTTTACAAAAATATTTTTTTTACTCTCTGCAGGACCCGTACATCTTCGAGCCCAACTGTCATGTGAAAGTGGACGAGTATGGCTTTTTCATCACCTGGAAGAGTGAGGGAAAGGTACAATTTCCACCTCTGTCAGGGGCTCCTTCAAAGAAAAACATATTCTTATTCAGTAGTCTGGAGGGAAAAGGGTGTTTTTCAGAAATACTTTTTATTGCTTGGTTTCTGCAAACTCACAGAAAAGCATGTGTAAGTGCAAATAATCTCAACATCCATAACACTGGAATGCCATTCACCCTTCGGCTGACATTTTCTGAAGCATAAAACCGACTTCTAGATTGATTTCCAGCCACTTCTTTTTAGTAACAATATATACAATTCACTTCATCAACCAAGATATGTCTATCACAGTCAACATTTACAGCAGTCTGCTTCATTTTGCTTTTGCCAAACTTGATGTGTTGCTTGGGACTAAAAATAAAATGTGTTTAACATTCTCATGGCTGGTGAATGAACTTGTAGAACAAATCCTCTTAGCTTGTTCATCCTGTGTATTCTGGAGACTCATTCAAAAGTTGATCCGATCTTGACCGGTCAGTCCTTTCTCCACCTATCTGTCTTTGATCATCTTTTACTCTTGTTTATGTCTCCTGCAGGAAGGCCAGGTTCTTGAGTGTTCTCTCATCAACAGTATCCGTGTTGGTGCCGTCCCAAAGGTGAGACCTTGGGAAAGACAATTTCCTCACTTCTGCTTTCACAGAATTCACACCCTCAGTCCAGTCCACTGAGACTTTTACGCCCACAGAGACTTTCTGGTAAAATGGCATGTTAGTCATGCTCATATCAGCCATGGCTTGTGTCATGTATTCTATCAATGCAGTGACTGATCTAGGACGCCCAGTTGAGTTCTTACTGATTAGCTTTTATTCTCATTTTATAAAAGACCAGACTCACTATGGTTGCTGGACAAACATGGAATATTTAAATGATCAGTATTTATATGTATGAACGGGTTTACCTGTAGGTTGTGTCCGAAACAGTTTTTTTAAACAGTTGCTTGTGCTTTTGACCCAGATGGAAATATTGAAAATTGTGCTTGCTCTGTGAAGATGGGCTCTCAGAGAGCTACTGGGTTACGGAGTTCACACTACAGGATCAAAAGCTCACAGGCATAAGACATTCTGTCTCTGTCAGAACTATCCTGTAATAGGGAGCTGTTTTTTGAAATAGTGTATCGACCACACATTCTGTTTTTAGCAGATAGGGGTCTGATGCACACAAACACAAACCTGTATGGTCTTTATTGATTGGTGCAGAGTAGTGGCATGTTATTTCGTAGTATTTGATTTCATGCCGGCCATATGAATTATTAAAGCAATGCCTATGTGGTTGCTGAATTCTAATTAGGATGTAAAATCATCAAACCACTACAAGTCAAAACCTGACAGGAGACAGTATTGGGTGCTGTGTACATAAGCAGTCCCGTGTGGTTTCAAGTAATGTTGACAGCAGAATGCTTTGTATACATACATGTGTAAGGGCACGTATACAGATACTGCAGGTTGGTAGCAGCACCACCTGTTTGTTCAGATGCTGCTTTGTAAGTAGCAGACGACCGATAGCAGGGCTTCTCCTCAGAGGCTAACGTCATTACACGAGCCCTGAGAGCTGTTTCAAATAATCCAATGAGTGAGAAAAGATGAATGGGATTGGATGATTGCTGCCTGGGATTTTCCAACAACATAGTCTGTTGCTGATAATTCAGCACAAGCAGACATGCATTACTGTCTTTCATGGTGACGATGGTGGCACACTGAATTCTTAATAGTCATATCTAAATCAATATCATTTTTGTGATTTAGATTTTTCTGTTGCACTTATTAAACAGGACTTTACAGTCTTGTGTTGGAAGCTGTAGATTATACCGAGGTAAATAACTATTGTAACCGTGCTTCCTTAGAAGACAGAAATGTCATTGAAACAGTCTGTTACAGGTAATTTAGCCTTAAATTGAAAATGTCTAAAATAGTTGCCTCGCTGCTTTGTCTCAGCCCACGTTTCATTTCTCTGTGAACCTTTTCTTTTTTAATTTCTTTATGTTTGTCTCAGTGTGTTTTTGGATCTCTATTCATCTGTCATTTTCCCTATCCATCTCTTACCTTCTTTCTTCGACCCTCTTTCCTAAGGACCCGAAGATATTGTCGTCGTTCGAGGCCGCTGGAAAGACAGAGGCAGACCTGGAAGGGTGCATCATCTGCATCTGCAGTGGCACAGACCTGGTCAACCTCAACTTCATGTTCATGGTGGCAGAGAACCCAGACACAGCTAGGGTAGGTATGGCTGAGGATGTGAAAGTGCCTAGGGATCGAGATGGAGTGCTGACCTTGAGTTTGAATTTAATGAGTTTTCAAGTGCACTTTAAAATGTTTTAAAAGTATTTCATATTCTAATAAGATATCTGGGAACCGTAAGAGTGTCAAGTGGTAATTTAGTCAGTACAATTCTTTGTTTAAAGGTATTTCTTCAATAAACACGGCATGGTAGTTTGCTTGCAGACACAGTTTGACATTGTGCTCCCACCTCTTTTGCGCTCTATGTGGACTGTTTACCCACAGGCAGCCAAAGATGGCTCAAATGTGATTGGTCAGTCCTACTCAAAGCTACAAATGGAAACCATAAAAGTTATTGAACCAATGGCTCTGTGACCAATGTCCCTTGCCTAAAGATTCTGTACGATCATATACAGATATCTGTTTATAGAGACTAGGACAAACCTAACCTAGTGCTATATATCTGTGTATTCTGTTATACCACCGAGATAAGCAGAATTTTTCTTAACACACTTGCAGTAGCAAAATGCACTAGTTGGCTTCCTCTTTATCTGTATAATAGGACAGTTTTTATAATTATGCTACACAACAAAATGTGTCACAGCCCTAAATTCATTTCCACAACAATATACAGTATATAAAGACTAAAAGATCACCCAGCACAAGAAATATTTATAAAAGAAATAGCCAGGAGAATGGTTTATTTGCCAGCTCCTGCACAAGGCCTCGTTTCATTCTGATAAATAAACACATTTGGAATGACTCATTTTCTCTGTCTCATCTCATCTCTATCCTCCTGTGTATCTCCTGCACTCCTGCTTTGCAGTTGCTTTTCTCTTTTTGTTTCATTCTTAGACGCTGCCCAAATTACACTATTATTGGTTTCATAATATCAATGCTTCGCACTAACAGACATTAAAGTCGGTGTTGATTATTCTTTCAAAGGTGGTGATGTGTCCTATATGTTCTTTTGTTTAGCTTTTTTGAAGACCCAAACCAGTGTGTGCTAGGCTCACAGCATACAGGAGTAACGTCCTATAGGTGTACTCTGCACAGATAATATGCGTTTGTCAGATCATTTTTTTATTGACTTTGTTTTATTCTCTCTTGACAGTGAGGGAGATATAGAATCCATTTTGGTTTCAGCAAAGGTTAGGATGGCTGCATGAGATTAAAGGCAGACAAAAAAACTACGGAGGAGAGTCCTCTGTTTGGTGCCAGTGAAAATGATGAAGTGCTGAGACAAATTAAAATACAGCTACAAGCATGGCAAGTCACATCTAGTCGTGATGGAAAAGATTTTATACAATAAATTTAAAGAGCTGGGCAGAGAATTCACCAGCACTTTTATCTCAGCATGAATCTATTGTTTGGCACTGCGGTGCTGGTGTTCATTCATTTCCCATGGGGGTGTGATGGGTGTTATAAATGCTGTTTGTGCTCCAGAGAGCTCTCTGCCACAGGGCTGCCAACAATATTAAGGCAGCTACCTTCAGCAGGGAGGCCCCCCCATACATACACACACACACACACACACACACACACCTCTGTTTAAAACACATTCATTCCTCTCACACACACACCATGACTCCATCAGCACCTCCTAGCATGCAGGTGGCCCTAAGTAGCAGACCACGGGAGATGACGGATTTATTTACATCAGACAGACCACATGCCCAAACAGACTACCCCTGCTGCACCAGTTATCCTGTTTAATGTTTTTATAATAACGTCAGCAATAATTTGCCATGGAAGCTGAGGAGACAAAGCACGAGGAGGGACAGCACCAACATTCAGAGATGAAAAGACAGGAGGTTCAAACCTGTTCGTGTTATTATGTTTGTGTTGACGCGTCATGTTGCCCACAAGGCCGTCTCTTGTTTATCAGTGCTGCTCATAGCCTCGAGGCAGCTCGCTGTATTTATCGCTGTGTGTATGTTTTCATGTGTGCGTCCGATTATCCTGCCAAGGCTTTTGCCCGTGTGTGTGAATTAAGATGCAGTTCATTTGCTTGTGTTTATTTCCCCAAAGACACTCACTTTTAAACACTATGTAAAGCTGAGGGTCGTGTGGCTGCTGCGTATATATAGGTCAGTGTTTGTGAATGTGTCCTGAATACTTGTGTCTGTTTGTTTGCAGAAATGGATAGAGGGTTTGAGGTCAGTGATTCACAACTTTAAGGCCAACAACGTCTGTCCAATGACGTGCCTCAAGAAACAGTGAGTACATTTCTACGGCACATGGTCAGCATGCTGTATGTACCTACATCTACAATGTATAGTGGTCTAAAGTTCAAAAATGTGCTTTTAGTCTATTTCACCAGTTAGCACTATCACTACTCTTTAACCGGTCTGTTTTTTTATTTTTTACGTTCTTTTCCTGTTTAGTTGGATGAGAATGTGCTTCCTGACTAATGTGAATGGGAAGATCCCTGTGAGAGGGTAAGAGCATGAGTAAATGTACCTGAACCCAGTTTATACTAGTATGATTCACTCCCCTGATCCTCTTGTCTTTGTCTCCTCTTTTGTAGCATTACTCGAACGTTTGCATCAGGGAAGACAGAGAAGGGGATCTTTCAGGCTCTTAAGGATCTGGGCCTTCCTAGTGGAAAGGTGAGACAGCATTCACTACGTTCACAAGTACAACTTATTTATTCTGGAAAAAGACAATATTCCTACTGAGCTGTTGACACTGCTAATATTCATATTTACATGTAGCAGTTTTGTCCACTGGTAAGTAACTTGTTTAACTGGGCAAACACATTCTGCCTCTTTCATGAACCTTCTCCTGCATTTTTGTTTTTAGAAGGGCTCTGTTGTGATATTTGCATACTTCCAGAAGTCTCTCATTATATTTAAATGCATATCTGTATGACTGTAATTGTTTTTTGTGTGATGCACATAGCCAACATTAATCCGAGAAGATGGAAGTATGCAGAAGTGTTGCATACTACAGTGGTAAAAACAAGTGAAGCTTCAGGCTATTTTAGTCTCTACTGCAAAATTTCCATTCAGAGAACTACCTGGAGGATGAATTTATATGTAACTAAGCGGTTTAAATTGTGAATCATTTAGAATTGTAGCTGTGATTTTGGCGAACTCACAGGCTGCTAGCTGTCTGCTTCAAGTAGCAGGAGTTTGATAGAGTAAATCCAATATGGCGATGACCATGCTATTCAAAACCGCTGTTTGGAAATCCTACACGTGACTGAAAATGTGTCCATCTTTACATACGGTGAACAACCCAGACACATATGCTGAGTGCATCCGTATGATTCTCCTAAAACCCTGTTAAATTCTGTCATAATTGGAATAACTGCGGAACATTAGCGCGCATGTAAACATGCAGTCAGATGCAATAATCCAATTTACTACTATAAAAGAAAACTATAAGTCAAAGTCTGTCTTATTTTGTCATCCACAGAATGATGAGATTGAACATTCAGACTTCACTTTCGACATTTTCTACGCGCTCACACAGAAGATCTGCCCTCGCACAGACATAGAGGAGCTCTTCAAGAAAATGTAAGTTTCCTTTTTTAAACCTGCCTGCTCTCTTGCTTTGTAATTACTTACTGATTTAGTACTCCAGAAAGAAAAACAGAACATAATACATCCTTCAGATAAATAACATAACCTCCGAACTATATTGTACTTGTGTTTTCTCATGCCTAAATAGAGCAGTGATATCCACTGTTAAAACATTCCCAGAGTATGAGCCGCTGCATCTTGTTGGATGTAATCAGGACAAATGTTTCTGCGCCTGCTGCACTAACTATGTCTGGACAGCCTAACCTGCTTCCACAGTTCAACATTAATTATATTCAACCTAATGACAACATTTAAAAGCAGACGGATGATTAACATGTTATTACTAAAAGTGTTAAAAGTATGAGCCCTTGTACAGACTGCTTCCTAATTTAACTGACTGACTGTGTGAATGACTGTGAGGGTGTCTATTTTAAGAAACATAACATTTTGTTTTGTTTTTCTAATTAATTCCTTTGCAGCAATGGGAACAAAACTGATTATTTAACTGTAGACCAGTTAGTCAGCTTTCTGAATGAAGTAAGCTCTTTATCATTCATTAACTTATGTGTATTTGGCTTGCGTGCTCCCCTCCCCAACTTTTACTCCCATCCTGCTCTGGGAAGAAGTTGCCCTCCAGCCCTGACTGCAGGTTACACCACTCTCATTAAAACTCCATTAATGAGACGGATAAGATGCTTAACTTTCAGTCGGCCTGCAAGGGCAACTTCAACCATCCCAATTCTGCATGCTCGCCCTCATCCCAATCCCCATGTTCCCCTACCGTGGCTTGCCTCCCCGTGTCTGATTGGTGTTGCCATAGCAACGGGAGGGTAGAGGCTTCCGTCCTGTTGCTTCCTGCTTTGTGCATCTCGTTTCCTGCTGTGTGTCTGTGTTCTGCGGCCGTGCTCTTGTGTGTGGCTGACTACCTGCTTAGTCCTGTTACTGTGCAGTCACGTGTGTGCCGCTTCGTGCTCTGGACTCGCCAGTCAGATTAATTCCCACCTGGCTTTGTGAGTGGGCAGTGACACTGTAACGATGTTTTGATGCTGTTGTTTTGTTAAAGCTGCCTTGAACCCCTCCAACACACATAACGTCCTTGCTTTTAAGCCACATTTAGACACTGCACGAGTTCTTTTTGTAAATTTACAGTAGAATATAGCACTATATAATACATACCACTATATAATCCAGCAGTAATCAAGCAACTTAAAAACAGAGAATAACTGACTTTTAATAGTAGTAGGATTAGTAGAAATAAAATGGCAATTTTTAAAATGTATATATTTGTAAATATAATAATTATGGTTTTGGTAAACATGATAGACGCCATTCGCATAATCCTCCTACTAACAGGTAACAAATGATAAAAGTGTAGAAACACATCGCTGTAACTTTACTCCCATCCTGTGTGTGAGTGCAAGAAGTGTTTGTACTAGAAGCGGTTTTTGTTTGGACTGAACTGTGTACAGTATGTCTGTGTGTGACACTATTTGCATGTTGCTTCACAGAACCAGCGTGACCCAAGGTTAAATGAGATTCTGTTTCCGTTCTACGACCCAAAGAGAGCCATGCAGATTATCGACAAATATGAGAGAGATGAAGACCTGAAAAAGAAAGGTAAAAAAGAGGTTTGAAGGGAAACAGGCACAGGAGAGATATTTTGAGCTGTGCTGCCATCTGCCTGTGTCAACCTGGCACTGCAAACTGCTGGCAAGGTTTTCTCCTGAAATGGGTATTCATGGATATTTTCCCTGTTCTCATTATCTTGACAAGTTTACAAAGCGCTGTACTAGACAAAGTACACACTCAGGAGGCCACAGCAGTCAGTGCAGGCCAAAGCAGGACAAAGCCACACAGAGCTCTGATAACTGATTTTCAGATATGTACTATCTGAAAGCATTTATATTATTTTCAAGAACAGGTGTAATAACTGCTAATAACTGTAGTAGTAGCTGAATGCATTAAATGGAGCAGTCCAATTAATAGCCAACCTGAGAATTGATGGACAGTTGTTGTTTTTTTAAGTCAGATTACGTCATTGTATTTAAGTTCCACCCCCCTTGTCCTTTTTTTCCAGGACACATGTCCAGTGATGGTTTCTGCCGGTACCTAATGTCAGACGAAAATGCCCCAGTGTTCCTGGACCGTCTGGAACTGTACCAAGACATGGACCAGCCGCTGGCCCACTATTTCATCAGCTCTTCCCACAACACCTACCTGACAGGCCGACAGTTTGGAGGGAAGTCTTCGGTAGAGATGTACCGCCAAGTCCTGCTGTCTGGATGCAGGTACACAAATGCTTCATCATCTGTTGAGATCTCTCTGTACATCTGTGCATGCCAACATTCACAGTTTTGGACACCGAGTGAGGTTTCTGTGCGCTTTCCATTAGATGTGTGGAGCTGGACTGCTGGGACGGGAAAGGAGAGGACCAGGAACCCATCATTACTCATGGCAAAGCCATGTGCACAGATATCCTGTTCAAGGTGAATGCACACAGCAGTCCACAACAGGCTGCTCTCTTCACTGCAACAGTTGCAGGAGCCTTTCTCAATTTTATTTGATAATGTTCAAGTGCCCCCTTGTGTTGAGACTGTGGTATTGCATCAGCTCTTGCTCACGTTTCACATTTTTATCTTTCATCCTGTTTTTCTTTCACCAAAGGACGTCATCCAAGCTATCAGGGAGACTGCATTTGTTACATCAGACTACCCTGTTATTTTGTCCTTTGAAAATCATTGCAGGTATATCTTCAGTCAGTAAAAAACTTAATGCACAATTATTTTTCTTGTGTGATGTCCAGAAATGTGATGTACATATCCAGTACATAAATACAATGCATTCTGTGTATTACTAGTAAACCACAGCAGTACAAGATGGCCAAGTATTGTGAGGAGATCTTTGGGGACTTCCTCCTCAAACTGCCTCTGGAGAACTACCCGGTGAATCCTCTCTTTCAGTAGCAGAGTGACTCTCAGCATTTATTACAATTTGAGGAAAGTCATCAATATTGAATGTAATAATATTCTCATGTGCAGATTGAAGCCGGGCGTCCACTACCTTCTCCAAATGACCTGAAACGGAAAATCCTCATCAAAAACAAACGTTTGAAACCGGAAGTTGAACAGAGTATGTAAATAGCTGACCCTGTAAATTTCTTTTATGTATGCATCTATGAGGGGAAACGTTTTTGTGTTAAACATGTGTATGTGTGTGTGTGTGCAACACAGAGCAGCTTGAAGCCTTTAAGAAACACATGGAAGCAGGAGAGACCAACACCCCTGCCATCATTATGGGGGAGGAAAATGAAGACGAGACAGAGAACGGTCAGCTACCTGAAACTCTGTGTTTGTTAATATGTAATATGTGAGTGTATCAGCACTTAGATCTGAGATGCCTGAGTTTATGCTGACAAGAACAAGAATGTTCAACAGTCCTTTTGTCTGTTTTCTGTGTATATGTGTACAGGAGAAAAAGAGACAGAGGAGAAGGATTTAAATTCAGAGGCACCCAGCAGCCTGTCAGAAGCAACCAGTGAGAAAGAAGCCAACAGTGTTTCCCAGAGTAACGCTGTCAGCTCAAGGAAAGAAGAGGAGCGTAGCAACAGCATCAAGAAGGTGGGCTGGCACTTTGAAGATTCCTAAAATATTTCTTGACTGTCCTTCTGTAGGACTTTGAAGAATTGCCTTAATCTTTGGGTCCTTTAATGTAAAATACCTGAAAAAAGAAAAAAAAGAAAAATCAGAATCAAACATGGGGATTATCATTCATGGTGAATGTATGCCTTTAGGAGAGTAGACAGTAATGTGGAGCTCAGTGGTATAGTAGAAGCATAGTGTCTTCACCTTCAGCTATACAAACAAAAACCTTCTGTTTTTAAGTGAAGAAGAATGAAAAACGTTCAAGTTAAAATGTCAAAGAATATTGTTCAGCAGGGATAAAATGCCAAAGCTATCTGGAATCAAACCAGTGCATTCTAACCACTCAACCACTGGGTCACGTTATCGGTGTGTCCAGGTACCTGATGATGAAGTAACAGAGATGTCTGAAGCTACTGAAGCAACAGATGCCACAGATATCTCTGAAGCATCTGACCAAGACAACAACAAGAAGGCAAGTACACACCTGCCTACTCTCACTTCTTAGTAAATAAGAAAAGTCAGTTGAGCAGTGGTGCATAAGACTAATCTACGTGTGCTTATAAGACATTTGTGTAAATGTACCTGTGCTGTGCAGGGAGGAGAGGTGGCAGAAGACCTTGAAGAAGCTCTGATAGCTCAGTACACCTACGTGGGAGCCACCACTAACATCCACCCTTATCTCTCTGCCATGGTCAACTATGCACAGCCTGTCAAGTTCCAAAGTTTTGATGTGGCAGAGGGTGAGCTTTGAGTTCCTCCTCATTTAGTTTCATTTCTCAACTGAGCTGTGTGTTGCTCTGTATAAAAGACACAAAAGACACTGTCACAATGAAGAGTACTGCTTTAACTGACTTTTCACTCCTGTCTTCCAGAGAGGAATATCCACCATAACATGTCATCTTTCAATGAGTCAGTTGGCTTGGGTTACCTGAAGACTAATGCCATCGAGTTTGTCAAGTATCCTTTGAGCTGTTGTGAATTTATAAATCAGTTGCATCGGCTTTAAGTAAAACTTTTAAATTCAGACCACAGTAAGGAAAGTGTAGCTTGTTTTGTACAAAATCTAAATTAGCATCCTGTCTCAGCTAATCCAGAGAAAAGGTATATAGGATACTGTCCTATTTACTGGAAACTTAAAAGTGGTTTTCATTTACAAAGAAAACACTCATCATTAATGAGAGTTCCTCTTGTTCCACATACAGCACATCTGCATTGTGTTAAAGGGCAGCTGCAATATGTAGTTTCATAAAATGATACCATAGCAGATTGAGGTCATTTAAATGAGAGCTGAATGACAGGTCAGTGCTGATGTTTTCCGCCATGTTTGTTTCCGCTCTGCTCTCAGAAAAGAACTGGAGGCCTCTAGAGCCTCGTGTGCTTTTGGACTCTGTAGCTTGGCTTGACATTCACATACACTTTGCCTATCTCTCTCTAGTGGGACTGCTTGACCCAAGCTGTTCACACTAAAAATAGTCCGTCAGCCTGTTTGATACACACAAGCGCAAGCACTCAAATGTGCGCGCACACACACACACAAACACACATGTGCTTGAACACACATCCCTCCCTCTCTTTTTTCAAATTTTCCTGAGCGTCAGCACAGCTACAACAAGCGTCAGATGAGCCGCATCTACCCCAAAGGGGGTCGGGTAGACTCCAGTAATTACATGCCTCAGATCTTCTGGAACGCAGGCTGCCAGATGGTCTCGCTCAACTTCCAGACCCCAGGTACCACAGCATGCAACATAGGACCTCTGACCTCACAAACACACCCAGCATCTCCACATACTGTTATACATATATATTACAAACACACATGCATCTCACTGCAAGCCCCAAGTTTACCATTGGATCAAAGACAGAACCTCCAATCTCATTAAGTCACTTCATGCAGAAAATATTTTCTGCATGTGCTGTGTGGCTGAACATGGACCTACTAATCAGCACCACCATGTGCCTGCACACATCCAGATATACACATGATAAGAACAACAATAAAAAAGGCATTTTTATTTGACAATGATCAAGTCTGGACAGCAGTGTGTGTTTTAAGGGTCAGCACATTTAATCACTTAGTGGTACTGGAAGCATGGCTTTTGTGGTGTTTTGAATATATGAACTGAATCCTGAAACTCCATTACACTTCAGGTGAGTGGAACATTAAATTAATGACAGCAACAATTTCTCAGCCAATTCAATTGTAGAAATGAAGTTCTATATGTCTTGGGTGAATGATCTAATTGTACAAATGTATCAGGCTTGATTTGGGTGAACTGTCCATTTAGAAGATGTGCAGAGGTCTAATGATTTATTTATTTCATTTATGAAGCTCCCACCTAGCCTGTTGAGAATGTTTGTTTAGTTCATTTTCAGCATCAGACTTATGCACTCACTTTCAAACTGTCGCTGCTACACGCACACACACGCACAGTGAATGATGCCTGTTGTAAAACAGCTGCTGCCCTATGTCCAGAGGCAAGGGGGGCTGGTCCATATGGTCTGCTGTGTGTGGGGCATGTGCACAGCTGGAGGCAGTGAGTAAAGGTGGAGCTTCTGTGGGATACATGGTCTGAAGGGAGGAAGACGAGCGTTGTCAGGGAGAATGAAAAACACATTTTGCTTTCAGACAAGAAAAAAATAAAACATCTACACCATTACTTGTAAATTGTTGTGAGTGCTTATTGCTTTGTTTTTATGTGATGTTAATTGTAAAACCTGTGTTGCAGTCACTAACTACGTCTTATTCTCACTCTTCCTGTCTCAGATCTGGCCATGCAGTTGAACCAGGGAAAGTTTGAGTACAACGGCTCCTGCGGGTGAGAAGAGCTCTTCACTCCTGTCCTTAGCTCATTTGCACCCCTCCCTTCTCCGCCCCTCTCTGAAGCTAATCAATTATAGCTTGTCACATCTCATTAGTGGTTGCCAGAAGCGACTGTAGCTACTATCTGCCCTAAGAGCCAATGAGTGCTTTGGAGAGGGTGGCTCCTCACCACTCGTCCCTCCGCAGTCATCTGTCTCTTCCTCCCTCCATCGTTGTCTCCGTCCCTCGGCTCTAATACAGTCCCTGAGGGCAGAGATTTTACTGCTAATGCGGGAAATATCATGTGAGGAGCGATCAGGGCTTTTGGAGACGACCATCATTACTAATGTTGCTCTGATGGCCTTCCTGTCTAGCACACACACACAGAAAGTACCTTCTTATGCTACATCTCAGTAGAAAAATTGCTAGAAAAATTTTAAAACAAAATCTGAAATGATATTACAAAACATGATTGTTCCATCATCTGATCTAGCTGTGTGAGCATTTTCCTGTGCATGTGTGTTTCAGGTACCTACTGAAGCCTGACTTTATGCGGCGGTCAGACAGGATGTTTGACCCTTTCTCAGAGACACCGGTGGATGGCGTCATCGCCGCTACCTGCAGTGTACAGGTTAGATCATGTAAAACATCAAACACAAGCAGCCTAACATGATTTTAGCACGAAGCTCATCCATTATGGTGAATATGATGGCCGGTCTCCTCTTCATTTTAGGTATTCTCAGGACAGTTTCTCTCTGACAAGAAAATTGGCACCTATGTTGAGGTAGACATGTATGGGCTGCCGACCGACACCATTCGGAAGGAGTTCCGCACACGCATGGTGATGAACAATGGACTGAACCCTGCATACAATGAGGAGCCCTTTGTTTTCAGAAAGGTAGGGAAGGATGTGCTGCATGTATTCACATTCTATCTACATTACAATAAAAGTCTGAGGAACTAGATGGAAAAAAGTGAGGATTTGGGTTGAAAGAAAGATCTCAGTGAAAATAGGAGCTAATCGTCCTTGAGAAAAGACTAAACATAAGGTAGCAAGAGGTTTTTTGTTTTAAATCTAGAGGCCAACAAAGAATGCACTAACTGCTGGTGATTTGGAATACGCTCTAAATAAATCAAGAAAATCGAACGAGAGCAGGCAATCTACAATCAGCTGTGTTTTGGAAAAGAAGAAAGGAACCAGAGAAAGGACAAACAAACAAAAAAAATGGGGGAGAAAAATAAAGGAAGAATGAAAGAGATTGGAGAGAGAGAAACGTGTAATAGTGCTGCTCTCAGCAGAATAAGAAGTCTCTCAGCCATGACTGTGACTCCAGCTTCCTAACACACACCATCAATCACAGCCTGCCGCAGTGCTGCTCTGCTCACACACGCACACATAAGCTTACACGCTGCTATCTAAGAGGGGCATCATAAGCAGAGCTGCTGGCAGGACTTACACGCAAAATGCCCTCAAATACTGCCACACTTACTGCATGCATACATACCACTATCAAGATGACTCAGAGCGAACAACAGACATCAGCAGAACTCACACACGGCACATCAGCACACGCTGCGCTGCTACCCATTCATCTCCAGTGAGTATTCTTCAGTCTTATCTCTTACCTTCCCCTCCGTCGTTATATTAATCTCCTCCTCTCTCTGTTCACTTATCTCCACACGCAGGGCCAGTTAAGATTCTCACTGCTTCTCCAAAGGGAGTGCACACATAAGTGCATCTACAAGTTACAGACACATACATATATACACAAGATATACTCCACTCCCTGGATGCGCACTAGCTGCAGAGATGGCCTTGTCAGTGGTCAGATATGCTGTGTGTTGCTCTGCTATCATACCTTTTCCTCTATCACACAGTGACTGTCCCCTGATAATGTCCCCTGCAGTTTCATCCTTGACCTTCCCCTTCAATGATGCAGTTCCTACTTTAGCTAAAAAAGAAAGCCATTTTGCTGCAATGTCTTACTGATAGTTTACCTTTTTTTCGTACCAGAATCAATGAAGCAGACTTCCAACAATTTCCCAGGACTAAAGACTAACTTCTGTGTCTTTTCTTTCCTGTCCTTCTGTCCCCACACTTTTTGGCCTCCTTTTTCCCTCACTCCAACTTTTTTTTTGGATAAATTCTGGTACCCCCTTCCTGTCTCCTCCCTTTTCACTTCATCCCTCCCTTCTAGGTGATCTTACCGGATCTGGCAGTGTTGCGCATTGGAGTCTACGACGACAACAACAAGCTGATTGGGCAGCGCCTCCTGCCTCTAGATGGCCTACAGGCTGGCTACCGTCATATCTCTCTGAGGAACGAAGGCAACAAACCCCTGTCGTTGCCCACCATCTTCTGCCAAATCATCCTAAAGACCTACGTGCCCGACGGCTTTGGAGGTGAGGGGAGCAAAAACACACACACACACACAAAGCTTTATATTTACTGTCGAATGTTCTGTAATGTGTAGAGAAGAGAATAACAGGTGTGTTTCTTACTGACATACTTCATTTTACTGCTCTCAAAACATTTATTTCTGATAATAAAGTGGCTTCTGTAGCCTGGAGGTAGAGGAGAGGAAAAAAGAAAGCAACTCTATCCCGCTGACTTGTTTTCTGCCTTGGTTTAGCATTGACTGTAATGGCATGGTGCAAATGATGATGACAGTGAATCTGCAGTTATAGACAGTTTAAAACCGGCACAAGAATACAAATGAGCAGGACAATTGGAGTTGCCATTAAATAAAGCCAAGGGGCCTATGCTGAGGAACCATTACTGTAACCATTAGCTTTCTTCTGGAAGATCTGTTGGCCCAAAATCACTTCCCCAGCAGACACATAGCTCTGTAGGGAGAGCTAGTCTGTCCTTTAGTAACACATATTTAAGCAAGAAGGGCAGTCAAATGGACATGTTTCATACAAAGTTGGTGCTGAACGATATGTTTTAGTGTTGACTTATCCACTGTAGCTTTAAATTCAACCAACTGGGCTTATTGCTTTTTCTTTTAATGTACGACTCAATCTTGTGATGTTACAGCTATCGTGGATGCTCTGTCGGACCCAAAGAAGTTTTTGACCATAGCAGAAAAGAGGGCTGACCAGATGAAGGCGCTGGGCATTGACACGGTATGGATGGCAAACACTCTGTATTACAATAGTAGATGGATAAACAGTACTGGGTCACAGGTCAGTCATTGGGTATATTTACATGGACTATATTTCTTCAACCCATCAGAATTATCACTTTATTTAGATGCTAAATAAAATTAAGAATATATTTAAGAATATAACATTTTTGACATATACACAGTCATTCAGTTACGGTCATTTCACCAGTCTGTTCTTATTACATTAAGCATTGTTGTTTTGAATAAGCTGTTGTTCTGATTATTATTGAAATATTGGTGTAAATGTCGTAATGTTAACATATATAAAGCTTCTTTCATACAATAAAACAAATGAAATCCATTCTCTCTCTATTGTAGAATGACATAGCAGATGTTCCTAGTGGAAGCTCAAAAAACGACAAAAAGGGAAAGGGGAAAGGAGACACAGTGAAAGCCAGTGTGACACCACAAGCCAGTTCAGACATGGCCCAGACCTCCAACTCTGCTCAAAATAACACAACAGAGACTAAGAAGGGTACTTACAGACTTAAATATATATATAAAAAATGATATGCATGCTGTACATACACTATGTTAACGCAGCTGAATGTCTTTTTTTGCTGATGTTTTAGATAATGCACTTGTGCCTAATGTCAGCATTGAAGACTTAAAACAAATGAAGGTTGGTATTTTAACTCCTAACTCTCCATTAGCAAGGCAGTCTGTATTTCAGTCTGTAAAGATGGATGTGGAAGGATTAGCAAGTAGCCCACAGTTATTTTAAGGTTTCATGCTTGGACTAAAAAGTACCAAGTACTCTGTGTCACTACTTGTCTCACGATGCCCAACTTACATTGAAGTAACTAGTGTACTATATGTATGCAGAGAATGCCTCTAGCCAGCTCTTTTCTGGATAGTCTGGATATATCCAAGGCCTCTTGTCAAAATGATTGGACAAGATATATTAACATGTACCTTTCCCTCTACAGACCTACCTTAAACTGATTAAAAAGCAACAGAAGGAGCTCAACACTTTAAAGAAAAAACACTCAAAGGTGGGTGCAAGCTTGTCTGTTGGTAATGCAAAGAGGCTGCTGCTTATGCTCGACAGTCAATGATGCTCAGAGGGACAGGAACAGAGCGAGGGAGGCACCTTTCATCTTCAACAGACCACTACTTCATCATTATATACGCGTGCACACACACTCACACAGAAACACATCTGTCTGTTGCAGACACACATAGATGCAGCCACTGAATCCACGTTTGAAAGAAATTAGACTTGCTAAAGTTCCTTTTCCTTTGACCAGAGATCACCATAGAGACAACGGTGGGTGCTGGCTCATTCATAGAGGTTAATTAATTATCACAGCATTAAGTCCTTTTGTGCTACACATGTATATTAATACCATCCAGACCCATCTGTTGACTGAATAAAAATGGCTGCTGGCTCATTACTCAGTGTAGACAAAATCATCATATGAATGTATTTGGATTACACAGTTGTGTATTGTTGTTGCCTGTTTCACTAATTTCAAAATTAGTTTGAGGTTGGAAGGATTGGCTTTAAAATTGCTCTTGTATAGTATCAATAAATACAATAATACATGTTTTTTTCTAATAGGATCAAAATATAATGCAGAAAGCCCACTGCACCCAGGTGGATAAGATGGTGTCACAGCACGACAAAGAGAAGACAACTGTGGAGAAACTACTAGAGAAAGCCATCAAGAAACGAGGGTAAGAGGAAATAAAAGGAAAACCAAACATGTTAAAGTCACTAACTTTTACACCTTCAAACAGGATACACTTGTTTTTAGTTGCATTATACTCCAACTGCATTATTTGCATTTGGGTTTTGCCCTTTGACATCTCCATCTAAAAGACTCCAGCATGGTTCTGTGTTAGTACTTTGTTACTTTATTGGTGCTGTGCAGTATCCTGGTGGAGCCAGACTCTGATAACACGTCATTTTGATTCTTATTATGGGGCGATTTTCAACCAATCCAGAGAAAAAAAAATACCTGCCCACACAACTAGATAGTCCTATAATCCAGACCCTATTTGTTGATAACAAATTCAGATCCACAGCACTCAGATGATGTGAATGACTATGCTGCCGTCCATCAGCACATAGAGCCCAGCCCAAATGATTTGGCAGATATTTGCCAGAGCATAGTCACTCCTTAATAGAGCGAATCTAGATCTTTATAGTCTATGTCCCAGACAGGAAGTAAGGCTTCCAGCTACTTACACAGAGCTTTCCATGGAAAAGACTAGAGAAAGGATTTCTGTCCAGTGGAGTGAAATCAAGATTTAATATGTAGACAAAGTCTGTGCCTCTCTCATTTGTACTTTTCCTCATGGTGAACTCTCTTCTGGATGTTTCCTTTCTGGTTCAAGACAACCTTTCCACCAATTAGCATTTGATTCACTGCACACACATGTCTCTGTAGCCTCTTCACTGGTTGAATTCTCATAATCCTTCACTGTGTGTAGACCGACAGCTGCTCAGAAAGACACCAAAGCGTAGCCATAAGTCAACCTAAGACATTCCTCTTAAAAATCCTTTTTTTCTTATGACATGAAATCACATTGCAGACATTGGCTTTGACTGTCACATTTGATTCCTTACAGGGAAAACAACTGCCAAGAGCTGAAAAAAGAGACGGAGGATAAAATCCAAACACTAATCGCTGATCATAAAGCCAAGGTAACACAAAAGCAACATGGTTTTCTCTTATGGTATGGCTGTGAGGATGGCTATGAATAACTAACCAAGGTGTGAATGTATGCCGTGTGTCTGCAGGTAAAGGACATCACAGCACAGCACACTAAAGAGTGGTCGGAGCTGATCAGCAGTCACAGCAGCGAGGAACAGGAGATGAAGGACAGCCATGTCAGCCAGCAGTGTGAACACCTCAAGAAGCTGCTGACCTCTGTCCAGGAGCAGCAGACCATGCAGCTCAAACTCATCCATGAACGGTGAGAGGCCAGTCCTACACTCCTACACCCACTCCTGGAGGGGCAGAAATACAGATTTTGACTACTGGAGCCTTGGCTGCCATAAAGTGTTGCCGTTGTTGGAAGTTCCCTTCATGTGGCTACTTGTTCTACAATTTAGGCAGAGCAAAGATATGCGTGCCAACCAGGCCAAAATGTCCATGGAAAACAGTAAAGCCATCAGCCAGGACAAGACTATCAAAAACAAGGCTGAGAGAGAGAGGTAAGGTCCACGTACATGATGGGATTATTCATAGTTGAGTTGTCTGTTAAATGTTGAATTATTACTGACTGCTGGGATTGTCTTGTACCTTTCATAAGGAGAGTGCGGGAGTTAAACAGCAGCAACACCAAAAAGTTCCTGGACGAGAGGAAGAGGGTAGGTTTTACTCAGTAAACAGTAAATTCTGGTCTAACAAAACCTAATTTTCTTTGTATTGATTTAGTTTTGCAGTTTTGACAGCAGTGGTCCAGAGAGTAGGAATTATTTCTAGCATTAGACACTAACTGGATAGTGTTTGTCTTGGTATGTCTGCAGCTGGCCATGAAGCATCAGAAGGAGATGGAACAGCTGCAGAAAAACCAGAGAGAACAGTTGGAGAAACTGGAGAAGTTCAATGAGCAGGTACTCCACTAAATCTGAACTTTAGAGTCAGATACACCGCAGCTCTTAGAGGAAAATAACAGGGTCATGGTTCTCCATTTTATTAGCATTTATTAGACCCACTGAATTCACAACCAGCAGCATCCCATCTTACTCTACTGGCTTTGTCAGTGTGATTGATGAAACTAGGCTGGGGAATAGTGCAGCTCTCTGAATGATTCCATCTTTAGATAATGACTGCAGTTTGTATCACTTGCTGATGTAAACTGTAATTAGTTTTTGCAGGACATCTCAAGGGGCTCTGAAGAATAAATACAAAGTTCATATTTGAATTCCTATCAGTTCCTTTCTACTTATAGCTGCATTGCACTGCACATTTAAAGCCTACGATTCAAATAGTAAAGGTTTGTCTGTGAACACCACATGTCCCCATCTTTGCATTTTACTTTACCATCTGTCACAGTACCTGTACATGTCTTACATGTATGTACATTTTCATTCGTTTTTAATATGATTTGCTTCTTCCGGCACAGCTTTTGAAATCACACCATGCAAACAAACAGGTCCAAGGTAGGCATCTCCATCTCCCTCTACATCTGGTACCACCTTTCTGTCAGTGCATCACTCATCTTTTCGTCCATGTCTTCGACCTCTTAGTCATGTTTTCATCACCTCAGTTTTCTGCTGACTGGTCTACTGTTTACCACTATAATGAGCATTTAGAGTGACTCATCACTGCGTAAAGCAAGCAAATGTTACACCATTACAGTTTAAAGAAGAAAGTAATTGTTTCCACTGTATTGTTTCATTTTCACTCCCACATTCTCAGCCTGCAGCTCTGGTTTCAGGAGTGCCAACTAGCAGCTTGAGTCATTTATCAGCATGACTCACCAGCTATTACTAAGCAAAAACAGCCAGCTCCCAACCTGCCCCACTGTGCTCTCACTCCAACTCATTGGCTTTCATAGTATGTAGTAGTATAGACATTCTGTGGCAGCTATCACTCTGAGTGTGTGGTTGACATTACCTGCATAAGTATTCAGTTCACTAGAGAATTAGACACAGATGTTGTCTCTTCGTAATAAAGATGAGTAAGACAACATTTAAACAGTCAAACTTCATGTACATTCAGCGTGAGTTTCAGTTGTGCTTGTGAGTTTGACTCTCTTCCATCTCCTCGAAGGCCAAGGACATGCAGCAGATGGTGAAGTTGGAGGAGGAGATGGACCGCAGACCTGCCACGGTGGTGTGAGCGACTAAGACCGGGACACAAACGCATACACTTACACTCGTATACACAGAAACACTCCACCACAGGACGCCCTGTACAATCCAGAGAAGAGCCCCTGCCTACATCTCTGTCTGTCTCACTATTATTCATGTTATGTTCACTCACAAATGCAAAGTAGCGTAGCTCTCCTCACTCCTTTCCTCCTTGCGTTCTCTGCACCTTTATCCCACCCACTAACTTGATACCACTGAGCCATTGGTGCTTGTCACTGTTTGACAGGGGGCTTAACCACTTAAAGAGACAGGAAATTACCTCAGAGATGAAGCAACACGGAGTCAAACGCATCCCCTCCTCCACTGTACGTAGATCTAAACTGTCACTTTCAATGTTCTCTACATTTTATGGGCAACAAAAGCTGCAGCTATTGGTGGATCCAAGCACACATACACAAAACACACGTTCAGATAAAGAGATTTGTTCCCTTTTTGACTTTTTATTTAAAACAGTACCCAGTTAATCACTCAGTGTGTAAGAGGGGAGAAGAGTATGTATAAGATTTAGTGTTGTCTCAGCACAAATGAATAAACTTTGTGAAATACACTGTACGCTACACACCAGTCCTGTCCTGAGCACTTTGTATGTGATAGGCCGTCAAAAAAAAGTGGAAAATGTAGCGGTGCACTACTGTAGAATTTCTGTTTTTCAGTAAGAATGTATTTTAACAGATATTTAAAATCACTGTATGAAAGAGTGGCGAACCCCCCATTTTTGATTGTCCCAACAAAGTTACAGTCAGTCAGAATACTATAAAGGGATCACAAGGACGTTGACTTTGAATATTACGGCCAACGTCTCAGTTTTAATTATGAGGAAAGACCCAAGAGACGGTGTAGTCACTGTGTTTCCTCTGAAGATTATTATCAGTTTCCATGATTCAGGATTCAAACTGCAAAACTTCCAAATTGAAACTCCAAATTATGTGGACTATGCAAAAAAGATGGGTTTAAGGCGTACAAAGTTCTCAACTTTGCTGTAATGGTGACTAAAAAACGTGAAAATATTACAGTTCATTTTTTTTGTATTGTGACAACCTGAGGCAATAACATTTAGTAGGTACCTACGTGAAAATCTGATCAACTGGACATCTGCTACTAAGTCAAAGTGGGATTTAAATGTATTCTGCATTGAGAGGTCATCCACTTAAAACTCTTGAGAGCCAAATCTGTACTAAACTTTTTTTTAATTGACAGAAGCTGAACCCATCTCTTCAGTAATACACTCATTACGGCACTGTTGAAGTTAAGTGCTCCCTTAATAGGTTCTTGACTGCACCTTAGCAACCTCAGCTTGTAATCCTGCCTGTTCAGCTTTGGTCAGAGAGGGGAGATCAGACTGAATAATTACAGCAGATCTCCAACAAAGAATTCTGAGACATGGCTTCTGCACGGTATGCACACCAAGGATTTCACAGAACACTCATGTCACTATGTGTCCCTCTAAGTTCCCTCTAAATGTTACGGGCCTTCAGACGGTTTGAAGAAGCATTGTCAGTGCTGGACAAAATCCAGCATAGATGATGACAAAGATTGACCAAAAAGTCATATTAAGTCAAAAACATGGGGATAAAAGCACCTGTTGGTATTTTGGCCTTTTTAAAAATATGTTTGTTTCTGTTTTTGTTTTCTGCTGTATTACATGTAAAGGGTAGACGGGGTGTTCTTGTATATACTGGAATGTATGTAGTTTACTTTTTAACCAGTTGTGTTCTGTCATTAAGGGCTTGGGGATAGAGAGGGTCTTGTTGGATTTTGGGGAAAGTCATTTATCAACCACTGGGGTTTTTCTTGTTTGTTCATTGCTTTTCTGTTCTCCAGTCTGCCCTTACTGCACCACACAACACAATATAAAGATCTCACCACATATCTAGTGCAGAGATAAATGAGTAAAAGTGCTTTTAAATTTATTCCATTGCTTTAAAATGTGCCACTCAGTGTCTGTTAGGACGTTTAAATTATTTTATGAATGATAAAATGCCAAATTAAGGGGTTATTTATATGAAGGTATATATAAATAAATGAATATATATTATATATATTAGATAACGTGTAGTTTAAGATTATTCTGTTAGAGGCTTTTTTGCACTAGTTGAATGTTTCTGTTGTGTGACATGTATTGGCTCTTGGGTTTGTCAGAAAAAGCAGATTATTTTTGCAGAGCAACATCACTGATTTCATTTCCTCGGTTTCTACTGTATCTCCTCTTTGTTTTCTATTTGAATTGTAGCTTGTCAACAGACATTCTGTGCGTGTTTTTGTATTTATATTGTACTGTTGGACTTATAGCAATGAAAATACTGTTGTTATCCAGCTCCTTTAATACTGTTTTATAGTATGTGTATCAATAAATCCAGGTGTAAAACGGGAAATGATTATGTGGCTCATTTGTGTTTCTTCCAACATCATTACCTTATTTATGAGACTGTGGTTGACTTGTGGTTGAGCTTTGTTAAATTAGGAGAAATCCTGGCATGACATTTTCAATTAAAAAAAAAAGGGAATTGAAATGTCAGCTAAGTATTAAAAAAGGGGGTGCTTGCATTGGTTTGTACTTCAACAGTAATTGGTCTTTGGAAATGTTCCGTCTCTTCTGAGATGTGATCCCTGGGGCCTAAGTATGATTTATTGTAAACAAGGAGAACACACACACCACGCACTTATTTTCCAAACAATGGCCACTGCTGTCTCATCGCATTCAACAAGTGGGATGAATTCATATTCCAGATCCCCTCTTGGACACAGGCAGCTCTTTGTTGTTATTATAAGCAAAGCAGCCGATTTCCATTAGAAAGATGAACAAAGCGCCGTAATTTAGTTTGCGTTGCCTGGCAACACCGTAGTTCCCCTTACAGTAGCTATAAAACAAGGATGTAGGGTTTGTTCGCCAGCACTTGTTCCGAGGGTTTTCAAACCTGCTCCAGCTAACAGAGAAAGATGAGTATTCTAGGGTAAATTCATGAGCCATTTCAGAGACATGCTCAAACCTCCAGGGAAGTCTAATGGTCGAACAGGCACCAGGATCCTCCTGGAGGCGATGTCCAAGGATAAAGTCCACCTGGCCAGATTTGTTCTGGATGCACTGGATGGGGAAATCGTGGACTCCAAAACGGAGGACGCACAGACTCCTCTCATCTCTTCTGTGCTGTTACCTGATGGCCAGACTCGGTGTAAGTTTGTAGAGCTTCTGCTGCAGAGAGGGGCCAGTGTCAACTGTCAGGACGTGAATGGGCGCACCGCGCTCAGTTACGCCTGTGAGAAAGGATACCTGGATGCTGTGAAGGTTCTGGTCCGACACAACGCGGACCCGGAGATAGTGGACTCTTGGGGAAACACTGGGCTGATGTACGCCGCAGTAGCAGGTCACTCCCCCGTTATCGAGTTTTTGGTGCGAGCTTTCAAGAGGCTGGGTCTTCAGATAGACAGGCAAAATAAAGTTGGAAACTCTGCTATCGGGGTGGCAAAGTTCCTGGGCCACACGGAGTGCATTTCTGCGCTCACTAACAACTCCAAGAAGGGCCGCGAGGCTCCCAGGGCGGAGGACGGAGGCGCTCAGGGAAATGCGCAGTCGCCAGCCACTTTGGAAAATGAGTTTGAGCAAAAAGTTGGGCATTTAGTGGATAAACTTGAAGTCATCCGACCGTGTGACCATGCACGCTGCGCACTGGTTCAAAATTGCACCTGGCAAACAAGATCTCGGATGAAGCAGAGTCGGTTGCCTTCGATGGACTCTATAGAGGAGTTTGAACGAGAGAATGATGCTTCCTCTTCTGCTCCACAGGATCTGGTCTTATCTGGGGTACCAAATCCTGATCCTATTCCGCTGACTTACAACCATCTTCCCAACTCTAAGCACCTAAAACCCCGACAAAGGCTGAGCGTCTCTGGTGATCACCTCCCCCCTCTTACACAGAGCGGCGAGGTCCAGAAATCTATTTTCAGCTCACCCCGGCCCAGCAGAAACACACACAATCTCAGCGCGCCCTCTGCCCTGGGCATCTTGCTGACTCCCATTCTTACCAACAAAAGTGAGAACGAGTTTGGAACCGAAAGATCTAAAGTGTTAGACTTTGGTGTGCAGAGATTTCACGACAGCTATTATAGGAAAAGATGTAGTTTACCAACTAGCATGCTCAGCCCCTCACCTCCAGAGCGCACTCTGGTGCCTTTGCGTACATCCAGAACCGTGAAGATGCGTGAAGCGTCTCCCAGCAAGACTGAACCTCTTCAGTTTAACCCACCGGCTGGCCCTTCTGCAGCCACAACGTTGTCAGTGTTAAGCAACAAACTCTTACGCCGATTTACCTCCCCCGAATTTAAAAAGGACACGAAAGAGCTGGGACAGGATCCGGTACAGATTTCAGGGCGGATTCCGCGATCAGAAACTTTTCCCCAGAGCATGAAACATCCCCAAGTGGACAGTAAACCCAGCATCGACAGCATCAGCTCCGTGAAATGCGAGTTTGATTTTCATTTCAGAAAACAAAACTCATAAAAGCCAGAATGGGCCGTGCGTAAAACCAGTCCAACACAACTTCACAAAGAGATCATCTTTCAGACTCTTTCGCGCTCTGTCTCTAATTCCATTTTAAATGTGTTTTTCGTGGTCCCCATTGACCTTTAAACCTCCTTGTGTGCAAGTGACCAGATCATCCAGATAATATCCATCGCTATGTGCGTAGGTGAGGACCTAACAGTTACATGCTGCAGCTTCAAGACGAAACGCAATGTGTAACTTTGGTTTCACTATATATGCTCGCTTCTGCGTTCAGCGGCATTTGCCACTCCTTTTGGGGTGGGTGGGCTGTTCATGGATGGAGAGGTGATGCGCAAGTAATGATTTAATGTTATCTATCGCATTCTGTGTGATGTGCAATGCAAAAAGGTTTTGCGTGTCTGTATCTTTAAACACTACTGCCTGTTTCTATTGGTCTGCATCTTCAGTACTTTAAAAGTTGATAACAGTGAATAAAATCTGAACTAAAGATGATGTCCTGTGTTCGATGAGTGTGTGTGTGTGGGAGAAAGGTACTCAAGCAGATGACATCAGTGTGCAGCATTTGCAGTGCATTTAAAAGGGGTCACTGTGTCAGTCTGCAGCTTAGTTGATCTAAAACGTCAGAAAGTGCTGACTTTGGTCTGATCTTGAAACACAAATGCGCTTATACTTCCAGCGCCAGCTTCACTTAAGTCGCAACTTCTAAAGACGTTACTTGTATGTTAACTCAGGTAGAAAGATGTCTTTCCCAACACGACAAATTCATAAGTAAATGAACTTTAATTTATATTCACGCACCACAGGATGAAGCGTTTATTTTAAGCTCGGTGTGAGATTACGTGTTTTAAAGCTCTCTCGCACACACTCAGCTGCAACCTTGCAGAAGTGGAGTTTGAGAGAGGGAGGGAGGAGTTGTCGGCGGTTCCCTCCAGACATACATCATTTCAGCCCAACCTGCAACTGCGACCACAGAGATGGAGACTACAGCATTGCGGGGATAACAGAACCTACGTGTCGAGTCCTCCATACAGGGGATCAGTTTAGTTACCTGACTTTTTCTTTAGTCATTAGTGATAATATGCGCAGAAGGAGCCCAATCTTGCAGCTGTCACTGCGTTAAAACCTGTCAACCTTGAAGGCGGAGGTCGGTTCGGACAGACAGAACTCCTGTGTGCCGGCTGCACCGGATCTCACGTCCAACCTGGAGACATATTTTGCTGCATTCACGATGATCTGAGCGTGACTTCTTGTCGCTGAGTAGAGGCAATCCCCTCCCTCTCTTCCCTTTCTTTCTCTCCCGAATTTCCTCCCTGCCTTTCTTTCTCCCTTTTCTTTTGCTGGATTGAACACAGGCTATCCAGTCATTTAGCCCCTTCTTTCAGCACCGGGGAAGCCGATAGAGATGATACGACTCAGTTTCAGCACCACGGAGAGCGCACGACTTTTGCTGCTATGTGTGTTCGGTAAGAGAGAGTGTGTACGTGAAGTGTCGTGACTCCTTACTGCAGTGTGTATACGTGTACGGGCGTGCGCGTGTGTGCATCTACTGCGAGTGCCTAGGTGTTGTGTGTGTGTATCGAGTTTCATTTTCCATGAGTTGGCACATCCCCTGATTTCTCCTCATACATACAAACATAGAAGTCGTTCACCATGATCAGAGTTCGTAGATCACTTTCTGCTGCTGTTCATTCTGCAGTCAGCGCTGTCTCCCCTGATACTGCAGATTTTACTCTCCAGTGTATTCACCTGATTTTGACTTTGCCTTAAGGAACAGAGGTGATATGAGTAATCTAAAGACGCGAGCGGCCTTAAGCTAAACTCTTAATTGGTCCCGTACGTGGCTGGTTCTGCTGATTGTGCATGTTTTGGCGGTGTGTCTGTGTGAGAGCCTTCACCTTGGACTTTTCATCTCACATCCTGTTCCTGTCTGTTGTCAGGTGTATTGGCGCTGTCCGCGGTGTCGGCGGAGCAGGAGGGGGAGAACCTGTCCGGTCTCTCCAACAACCCAGACAAAGCCATCTTCGCGGTCCGGGAGAACGGTACAACATGCCTGATGGTGGAGTTCGCCGTGAAATTCCTCGTACCATATGACGTGCTGGCGCTCAACGGGATAGACGTAAGGAATCCCCGGCGCATTATAATACATGTGATGCTTTAGAATGAAAATCGGCTGCGTAAAACTGGACAAGACTTACACTGGACCACATCGCTGTGCGTAAAACGGACTGCAGGCGTGCAAACCGAGATTTTACATTTTAATTATGTGTTAAGCTATTTAAACACCTTTCTTAAATAATAATTTTATTAAGAAAAGCCGTCTTCTTCAAATCGAATAATTTAAATCTGAGGCTACAATTTGTGGTGGTGCGTAAACCACTGAGGTTCCATTATGATAAAAATAAATGATACAAAACGGAAAAAGATGTCCCTTACCCAACTTTTCTTATTAATTAAATCGAACAGCCAGATGTTATGAACTGCAAGAATAGTAGTATTAAAACCATTTCGTATTATTCATTGGTATTATATGTGGTTATACTGTACAGTTACGCGTAAAAATCGTGGTGTGCCGCAAAAAGCTGCTTCCTTTTACAATCCAGTCGTTAATCTGTCAACTTTTCCCACATTGTTGAACCTTTTTGCAGCTGATCACAGAGCAGGCGTCCTTCACTCTTCCTCGTAGTGCAGAAATCGAGGGGAAATGTGGGAGCACGGAGTCAGAGATCCACATCTCCTGGAAGAACATCGCCTACACCCTCCGCATCTACTTCTCTAAGGTGGGCGAGTAATCCGAAATAGTGCAAATCTAGTATTATTATCTGCAATCAAATTTACTGAATTCTCTGAGAATATCACAAAGTCACATTTTTACACAAGGAAATGTAGTCCAAGGTCTGTCAAGTATATTTCAAATTCTGACATTTTACCTTCAATTCTTTTATATAAACCGTCGACTTTCCTTTGTTGTCCAGACTTACAGGAAGCATTTCTTTTGGAAGAATTACTACAGTCATGGGGAAAAAATGTAAACATTTTCCAAAAATGTCAATGTCAATGGGAGTGTAGGCCGATCCGCCCTCTCCATGCCGGGACAGTCCTGTTTTACGGTTAGTGTCTCTCTGCGTGTTGCAGGAGTTCCGTGACAAGGGCATTGAAGTGTGGAAGATCAGCAAGGTCCAGTTTGTCTACGACACCTCGGAGGCATCGCATTTCATGAACGCATACAACCGTGAGTCTCCCGCTGAGACTGAGTACAGTAGCTACTCAGCACATTTCCATCCCGCCTGCTTAAACGCGACTTGCCCCTGTTCATTCCACATCAGCCTTCAGCTGGAATTAGAGGGGTGATTCATGCAGAGCTTTACGAGATTCGCCCACCAGTGATTTTAAAGTGTTAAGCACAATTTTTATAGGTTTTACATTTTTATCCATGTACATTTTGGCTTCAGTTATGTGTACTATTTATTGTACTATTGTTTATTTATTGTAGTGGATGTTTTCTATCATTTAGTTATTTCTATTTAACATAGACTAAATTGTAGCCTGAAACTCCCATAAATTATTACACAGTTACATACAACCACACACAAGAATCTTCACATCACAATTCAGTCAGAACCACCCTCTTCCTTTCTATACAGCTGGGAAGCACACAGCCAGCACCCACCGCCTGTCGGCCCTGGTGACCCCAGCCGGGCACTCTTTTGTGTGCATAGCACAGCAGACCTTGACCCTCATCTCCAGTGACCACCAGAAGCCCATCACCGTCTCCATGTATGACATTCAGATCCAGCCCTTTGACATCGCCTCTGACTTCATGTTCAGTGAACGTAAGAGTAACAACAGAAGACACATTTCTGAGCACTGCCATAAAAGACTGACCAATCTTTCCCCAACACAGCCACATTTTCCTGGTCACACTCTGTACATTAGATGATGATAATGAGAAATCCTGGGGACGAGGCTGTCAACTCTCTCTTTGCTCGCTTGGGGGGTTATTGCTGCAGTATAAGAGGTACATAAGGCTGCGGAGAGGAAGACAGGGTGACAAATGCAGACAATGCAGAGAGTGAGACAGAAAGAGAAGGGGTGGGGGTCATTAGGACTTTATGAGTGTAGTCATATCTTCTCCCTGAAAGCAGCTTTTATAGACACACTCAACGTACCTGGAAGCCCAATCACCTTGGAAGAATCATTCGCCCTGAGCTGCTATAAACTAGGCTGTACTACGTTCCTCTGCATTCCTCCTAGTGTGTATTACTGCTGTCCGCTGGGAGAAAACCCTTCACACTATACAGTACATATGCAGCCAGCTCTGAATTAAGAGTCCTATTTCTCCCAGTATGTTGTGCATACTAATCTGCATTAAACTGAGCACAGATAAAATGCTGTTCAAAGAATATCTGTGTGTAATCTGTGCCATTTAGCAAATATAAGTTGAAGAAACAAACACAAACACTCTACTGCCACTTTTCCCCACACCTAAGGAATGGAAGCCATTTGAGGAAACATGCATTTGAGGAAATAATGCATATATGTATTGCATGAGGAAGAAAATTTTTTTATACGTGTAACATAAACTTGAATAGTTCACTGGAATCACTAAATCAAATGGAAAATTAATCAGCTATATGACTGAGCGATCAGTCTGATGTTTTTAATATTTCACATCTCACATTAAACTGAAAATATTTGAGTTTTGGAGTTTTGATCAAGCAAAACAAATATGAAAATCTGTTGACAACCACAGGCTGCAGGAAATTAACTAAGAAAAGGAAACAAATATTACAATATGGAAAGATAATTATCAGCCCGATGAAACTTTATTTCAGAATAAATCTACACACTATCTCACCTTTGTCAGTCACCTGTGCACACTGACTGTGTTTATCATTCCACTTTTCACAGCTTACAAGTGCATCACCGACCAGCGGGAGCGCCTAGAGGAGACCCTCCCCCTCATTCTCGGTTTCATTTTGGGCCTAATAATTGTCATCACACTCACGGTCTACCACTTCCACCTCAAGCTGACAGCGACTCAGCCCCAGCTTCCCAGAGATCGCTCCATGTACAAGAACATGTAGTGAGCAGCGGCGACGGCTCCCTCGGCCCTCCCCAAAAGTAACCTGATAAAAGACTGCTCAATGTTGCGGGCCTCTAACACCAGAGAGGATTGTGCCCTGCGCTGGACTGAATCCCTGATTGACAAATGTGTGTAGCCTGTGCTGTACTTCCCATTGGAATTCCTGAACAGCTAAAGCACAAGTTAATGGGACAGCTTGGGGCCTAGCATGGATGTAGTTGGAGGGTAAACCCACCAAAACCTACTTTACCTGCTGAAATGAATCTTATTGCCCTAAATAGTCTGCATTAAAGTGTTTAGAATTTTAATGAAAATAATATGAAAACATTTCTGTTCGGGTTAGTCTTCTGAAAAATTGTAATTTACCTATTTCTCCCCTTAAATCCACCTGAACCAGTTTATCAAACTTGTCTTTGAAAGAAATTTCTGAAAACCCTGAGCTTCTGCTTTCACTTGCCAACACTTTACCATCTACTCCCCTCTGCCTTTCTTTCTCTCAGAAATTGCTGCTGAAAATTTTCCTTTCATTGGTTGGGTATTTGCTAACCTTTTCTTTTCAGTCCTTTTATTTATACATTTGAATGCAACCATCGTGTCGACAGTGGACAGTCTTGTAGTGTGCAGTGCAGTGGCATTCAGAGTAGCAGTGTTTTTGCTTCAGTAAATCTTTTCAATGTATGGAACATATCATAAGGACGAAACAAACATCTGACATTTGTGAATAATTTATCAGAATGCCATAAAGGTGTGTTTTGAGTGTTTATGCACACACAAAAAACAATGTGTAAAATATTTTCAGAATCAAAGTCTATGCATAAACCTCTGCTGATGCAATCTTGTGCAGTATTGTCTGTTCTGTTTGAAATAAATTGCTGGAATCATCTATACACGCTTGTCAATTTATTCCTACTATTAATCACAGTACTTGAATACACCTCAGACATTTTTCAACCCTAACGGGATAGAAGCACTATTTTATTTCCTACATGTGGGATAAATATTGGAAACAAAGGGGGAAAAAAAACAGGATAACTAGGAAAAAAAGGTGACTGATACACCTGTCAGAGTAGACACTGTCGAGATGAAGTATTGATTTTGTTCTCAGACTCTGGGTCGTAAAAGAAAACACAATATGAACAAATCTAATTGAAAATAAATAGAACATTTGTGTCTTTTACACCTATTCGCTTCGGCGGCATGGACGCCATTCATCATCCTCAGTCGTAACACATCAATGACTGAGCCTCCTAATCCCGTTTTTCATTCAGACTGGCTGTTATAAAAGACCTGAGACAAGATCTACACTATTCCTGCTCTCCTGTTTAACTGCCTTATTAAAAACCAAACACTGACATGCGAGCTTGTGCACATTTGTTTACACGACACATTTTTCAGTACTGTGTGTAGTGCAAAAGACAGTAACAGATTTCTTTGTTACACTTTTTCCTTTAGTTTTAGGTACAAGGGTTTGTCTTTATTGTTACAAAATACGTTATTATTATTATTAAATTATGCCTCAAAAATAAATAATACAAATTTCTGATATATAGACAGACTACCTTCCAGCTAACTGTGCAACTCCTCTAACCTTGATAGTGATTCATAGTATGCTGCTATAGCATCACCTGATTGTCCTATTTGTCAACCAGAATGTCTAAAAATCAGCAATGTCACATCGCTGGTGAATATGGGAGGTGAAACACCTGTGTGCACTGTAACAAAAGGCTGGCACATAAACCAAAGCATAGGTAGAATAATTGTAGGATAATGTTATCTAAAACTACTAAGAGATAAAAAAATAAACAAATCTTGACTATTTTTGCACAAGTCCAATCGCCATATTTATTATTTATTATAGTCCACAAAATAAGAGAGCTGGCAGCAAATCGCCACACACATCTGACGTGACTGAGGTTGCCATGGCAATACGCAAAAGGGAACGCAAACTCACGGCTGCAGGTTTAGCAAGCTAACACAATGAAAGAAACATAAAACAAAGCAGCATCTATACAGACAAGTAACACACTGTATGCTCACACACTCTACATCGGTACAACCAACGCATGGCTGACAACAAAAGGCAGGCTGAGTGAGCTAGCGCTTGTGTATTAAATAAAACAAAACGGGTTAAGCCTTATTTAGAGATGCTAACAAGCCAACAAGTTAGCATACATATGCAGCCAAAATTACTTTAGCTAAAGGAACAAATACAGTATCACAGGTAAACTCACCTGTTGGTGAGCTTCAGAGGGTCCCAACAATGTTGTGTTTCCTTTCTTTGTGGTCCAAAAGCAGAACAGATACCCGTCTTCTTCTTGGAAGTCCTCCAGGAGAAGCTGCTACTTCTTTCACCGTTCAGCCGTAAACACAAAATCGGCTAGTCGCCATTTGCTTTACCAGAAACTAGCCAATGTGGCTAATGGGGCTAAAGACCCATGGGGTTAAATACTCATCCGTAAACACAAAGTAAACGATCAACATAATTCATATTTTGACGCTTCGGTTATCTTTTAAAATGTTTTTATTTGCCGCTGAAATGCAGTGTCATCATAAAAAGGGGCGCACAGGTGTAATAAATAGCATTAATTAAGGCTCCATTCCATTTCTGTCCCAGTGAGAAACATCAGGTGACCAGTGTACCCTATACCTGGGCCTTGGACCATATACAGCTTAATTGAATGCAGCCTGGGCCAAGAATGGCAAGAATACGCCTATCTGACCTCACCCTTAAGTAGTTAGCTCTAAATCTTAGATCAAAGAACTGACCAGAATTTGAGGCAGGCTCAATAAATGTTCTCATTTTTTTTTTTGTTTATTTAAAATCAATTTATTCATTAATTTGCCTAAAACTGCCACATTTAAGATATTTTCTTGGTTGTTAAACTTAAAAACAACACAATTTGGCATCACCTGCACCCTTAACACAGCACTGACTTGTTTTATTCGCAGATGAGTGTGTACGAATGTGTGGATTTATTATATTAATGGCCTTCAACTCCAACACTGTCTTCCAATTCCTACTCCCAATGCCCTGCAGTCCCACTGGTTCGCACAGTCGAGTTTTTATTTACTGGGCCTTGCCAGAGGTGTCTTTCTCTGAGAAAGATGCTCCGCTGTCTGTCCAAGCCAAATCAATATTCCATTATAGGGTTTCAGGGGGAAATGGCTTAGAGGAAAGAAAGAGAAATAACCTAATATATTATGGTAACACCGATCCATGACTATGTCTTTTTGCTTCTTTGTTCGGAGGTGACGTTAGGGTGAGATTGTTGAAAATGAGAGCTGTTGAATTTAAAGAATATGGAAGACCCAAACAACAAAGAGAAAATAAACTGTTGATGATTGAAAAGACCTCCCTGGAAGAATTGACATTGTGCTGTTTAAAAAAATAAAATAAATAAACTGCTTGATATGAGACACTGAGAGAAAGACTATAGGGGGTGATGAAGGAAAAATCCATGCAACACATCTCAATGTTTTTATGGGCGTTTTTTAATTGAAACCAGCTCCACCGATAACAAACATGCAATATCACTGTACAAGCCAACACCACAGATAAGTGTTACTCATTCAAATCTTGACACATTGTCAAGGATTAGCCAGCGGCACACGCACGCACTAACACACACTCTCAGATGCTGTACAGAGATAAACACGCTCCACCTCTTTTGCCCTTTGACATACACAGACACTCACGCACACACGTCATATTTACATATCACAGTGAATGATGGGTAAAAACGATGCGGGGAGGAGGATTACACTGTTGTCCTGGTCCAACTAGAGATGAGAATGGCAGCACAGTTCCGGTGATAGCAAGTGTGTGTCTGACTGAGGTGGGATAAGGAGTGAGATGATGACAGTGAGGATGTGAGTAGAAAACGAGACCTTTTATCAGCATCCTAAACTCCGCGCGGTAGGGAGGCGTACTGGATGGGCGTCTCTTAGCATTTTGATGAAACACAGCGAGACTGTTAATATAAAAGAATACAGGTCTGCGAAGATTTTTTTTTTTTTTGTCTTCTGTCAAATCCACTCAGTCTGTGCTACATTTAAATGGTGGTTTTACAGTATCATAAATACACGGCTTCATGGTTTCATAAACAGGTTTGGGGTATTGCTTGGATGATGTCACTGTCTGCCTTTAAAAATGTAAATCAAAACCCAAACAAAAATAAAATAAAAAAAAACAGAAAAAAATAAACCAAAAAAAGGCCACACTACCAAAAAAAATATATACCTCAATTGCAATAAATAAATAAATATTTTAAAACGTCATACAAAATTCTGACATTACCCTTTTTTTCCAACATTTAATGGAAGTTCTGTCTACAAATGTGAGATAATAAATATATTTAGTATTTTTAGTAACAGTTAAGTTTAGGTGGGTTTATTTGGGATATCTCTTATATCTTTAAGCAAAAACTGGATTATAAACAGTAGGAAAGATCTCTGCAGAAACTCTATTTAATACTGCTCATATCACAATGGTTACGACACGATAAAATACTGCAAATTATCAAAACTGTACAGAAAAACTTACAAGTTTCTCTAAAATACATTTTCACTGTTATTGTGTGAGATGCAGGAGAGCTTGTCTCTGTTTGACCAGCTTGAGCAGCAGCAGCCTGTCCTCATGATGGACTATTGACCATATGACAGTCATTACCAGTCAAAAGCCTCTCTGCACACGCCGCTGCTCTGCTCTGGAGCATTACGCTGGTCACCTGCCTCCAACTCGTCAGCCACTCGCCACACTCCTCTGAAGCTCTTGAAGGCTGATGGCTACTACAAGTCTACATGGAGACTTTAAAGTCTAGGAAGGAAGAAGACTGCAGCAGGGCAAGCCAGCCCACATGTTTCTACTGGACGTCTAGCGAGTCCCTCCGACACGTGACGCTCTTCTACTCCAGTTGGTAGTGTCAAAATAGCAGACGATTTTTTTCTTATTTTCTCTGTTGTGTATTTATTTATTTTTTTTAAATGTATTTCTTAGATATTCCTCTAGCTAATCTACTTCACTGTTACAGGTGTGAGTGTTAGTGGCGCGCCACCAAGTGGTGGGGGTGTTTTGGCTGGGTGAGGGCAGTGCCACCCTGGTTGTGTGGGTATATGTGTGTTTTTAGTGAAGAAGAGGGCGGGGTTCAGGCCAGCAGGTCAGCGATGGCGGTAGTGTCTCATGAGAGGGACGATGCAGGAAGGGGGTCCCGACATCTTGAGGAAGGGGTGCTGGAGGAGTTCCTGGGCTGTGGCTCTCTGTGACGGCTCCCTCACCAGCATCAAGTCCAGGAAGGAGCGCAGCACAGATGATACCTGGAGGAAGGACAGAAATGCAAGACACATGCAATAATTAATTTGGATTAAAAAAAAAATGATACACTGTTAAATTTATCATTAAACTGTTAGATTAGTATTGATGTTTTGATCTAATTTCATTCATGGTATCCAGAGGATGAAACCTAGTGACTTTAACTTTGAATGACTGTGATATTCATAAACTAACACCAGCATGAGGTTGACATTCAAATGTGGTGCATATTGGTGCGCGCCTTCATGCTGCCCTTAGGGTGAACTCTATCACTACCACCTATGTTTAACATTAACTATCCAGTACTTTATGACTTAAACTAATGAAATTCCCCTCAGCCTCAGCTGTACAATGTGTTTTGTGCTATTAGAAAATGTGCATGCTAACATGCTAAGCTTAGACTTGCTAAACATCATCAGCATGTTAGCACTGATATTGCAAGAATGTTATTCAATCGCTGAGGTTTTTGTTCCATTTAGTGCCCTGCTAATGGTGGGTAAATGCTGCATTTTGTGAAGTATATGTCTTAGTTTTGAAATTTGTTTTGTATGTAATGTCAGATACGTGTATTTAAATGTGATTGTGTGTGTCTATGTTATTTATTATGTGATATATGTACAGGATATGTTTTTGTAAATGTGGACCCCAGCAAGTCTGGCAATCTGCATTTAGCAAATATAATCTTGTTAAAATCCAAAGTAAAAGAGAAGCCTTATTGCAATGGTGATTGGTGATGTCAGCATAGATAAAATAAGAAATGATAGTCAAACTATTCATTTATAGTTTATTTTCATGGCTGCAGCCATTACTGGTAAGGTATGCAGGAAAAAAAGTGTGATACTTCATTATTTTAGAATGATCCACTAATTTAGTTGTATATCTCTGACTATCTTCTAGCGTGGATTTGCATTAAAAGCTTTGTTACCTTGTGTGACTCTTTTAGCCGCGGTGGCAGGTTGTCTCGTATCCTCCTCATGGCCTGCAGAGGGGGCTCGTTGAAGTAAGGGGGCTCTCCATCCACCATCTCGATCACCATGATGCCTAAAGACCAGATGTCCACCTAATTTGCCACACACACAAAAAAAAACAGTCATTCTGTCAGCTGGAACTCTAGCAGACTGGTAAACACACTGTGCAGTGGCACTTGCTCCAAGTGTAGAGCAATGTGTGTGCATGTTCCTCACCTCAGTCCCATAAGGTAGTCTTGAGATGACCTCGGGAGCCATCCAGTAGGGCGTTCCCACGAGGGACTTCCTCTTGGGCACCTCTTTGGAAACTTGGGCACAAAAGCCAAAGTCTGATAGCTTGATCTGCAGACACACACATACACCATGATCAGGTTCCACTCTCTATCATGTAAGTGTGTAGACGTACAGTAGAATACATTAGTTTAGAAGTGCACTGACCCCTTGTGATGAAGAGCTTTTACAGAAGACACTAATCTCCCATATTAGCAGTTAATTATGCTTCAATTAATCATGTCTTATCAACTCGTTAGGAGGCATTAGGCAGGATTTAATTACTGGGGCACGAGTGGTAATTGATGATGATGAGTTTCTGGCACTGGCTGTTGACAAGTGGCAGGAGTGGCACTCGTGGAGAAGGTCAGAGAGTGTGTGAGAGTAAGTGTGAAATCACCAGTGACAGGAACAAAGGTGTCAGCACTGGTTATTAATACCTGGTGTATAAGTCAGTTCACTGTTTTAACGGCTGAATAATGGATCTAAACACACATATAGACACGCATTCATCAGAACTTACCCTGCCATCACTGGTCAGGAGAATGGAGTCGCTCTTAATGTCACGGTGAATGACGCCCTGTGTGTGCAGGTAGGACAGAGCCCTCAGCACCGACAGACACACCGTAGCAATCTGCTCCTCATTCATCCTGTAAGGACACAGAACACAAACACGCGTCAACGATAATAGTCATTTTAAATTTAGTGACCTCACAAGAAGAGTGAATGAGCTATCCTCAACACTTAATTTGTCCTATTTATTATTTTTATATGGGCTTCCTTTCTATGTGGTGCATTGTGGAAAAAATATGTTAAAACACATTTGTATTTCTGTAGAATTGTGTCTGTAAAAGCAGACCTATTTCTGAAGAATTACATCCATCCTCAGAGACACTATAGGTGTTTATCAGCATACATTGTCTTTACATTTTTGTGGAAACGTTGCTGAAGTGCTCCAATTCAAACTATGCACATGACCATGTGCGGTCCAAATATTAGTATGTTTTCTTGCACCACCTGTTTTATCAAGGAGACACTGAGAGGTAACTTCTATGGACATGGGACGACTACGCTGTACCGGTCAAGTGTCTAGTCAACTGATCATGTTAAATCGCTGGCGCTGGTGAGAGAGATTACTCTGACTGGCTGTTCAGATTAGACAACCAGTGTATAAGCAGAGAGACTGAAATGATGAAAGTAAATGCCTTAACTAAAATACATGCATAGAGAGTTCTTGTCATTTTTCATCTTCCTCCCAACAAAACATTTCAATATGCACATAGTTTCACAATGACATGATCATCTCTGTACTGTACTATCCCTCCTAGTCCTACTTCTTCTGGTTTCACGTTTTGAATGGTGATTACAGACTACTGCCACCTGCAGGTACGGTGAGTTATTTTTTTTTCTCAAGCTGACATGGAACGTGTGCGCTAGTTAGCTGTCTTTGTGGTTTATTCAAGTGCCAGTGTTTATCCGAGACGTCATGAGGTGATGTTAGTTGGCCTTCCTTGGCATTGTTTTGTGATGTCCGTTTGTCTGTGCCTAAACTGTAGATGACTAAGTAATTTTACAATGGAGTGTCTCCACAGACGTGCAGATCTGAATACGGTGAATGCAAGGACTTTTATTTATATTTAGCAGTCAGCAGTCCATATGCTCAAACACAACTTATCTAATTTGGCGACAGAGAGCAATTTAATAGACATATATTTAGATTTCCACAAATTATACATTTTGTTGTTGGTAGAAATTACTTTTGCTTATCAAGCTGCAGTCTGGTTTTACATTTTGGTGTCACAGAGATCACAGTCCAACATTACGGAGATGGAGTAGAAATCCGGTTTGAAAATATCCTCTAGTAGCCTGCAGCGGCTGTAGATGTGATGTGCAGATCAGGCAGGAGGGTCCCATATGGAGAGATGGGGCGATGCAGTGCGTCTGACTGAGCTCACACAGAAACTCACGGCTCCACTGAACATCAACATCTAGACCCAGCTGGCCAGGCCATGCTGTGTTTATGAGTATATGCATGTGTGCCCTCCCATCACGTACAGTAAGCACACTCATTCTAAACCGCAAGGAAAAACAACACACATGTAGTACATGTACATGTTCATGTATATAAAGTATATAAGCATGTGGTTACGCACAAACTGTCTTTCTCACTTGGCACACTTCCCTTTATTGCGCAGTCTTAAAAATGCCACTGTTGGAGCAGTCACTTTCAAACTTGTATTATAAGAAATGAGCCCTTAGCTACACACACAAACACACACACATATCAGACACACATTCCACACTGCAGATTGCAGCAGATTTTATTGTCACACATGTATGCTTTTACAATCACGAGAGATAAATGAGCTTTCTGCTAATGGAAAAACAACTGGCTAACGTAAAGTGAAGGGTGGAGACGTGCGCGCAAAACAATTCACCTCTTAGCGCCTCCCCTTACCTCACAATATCTTTAGCCCTTCACACATACACAAATAAACACACACAACTGAATGGAAAACATGATCACTGAAATACAATTTTAATGAACCTGTAGAGGTTGTCAAAGGGAGGCAAATTACCCTACCATAGCACCTACGCACACACAAAACCCTGCAGGCATTTACACACACAAATACATATGTGTATGCGGTTACACTGGATAAAATCCCCGTGAAGTGCAGCTCATTAACCAACTTCTAAAGTATAATTGAAATCTGAATGCGGCTGAGGTGCGGAGACGCCCATTCTGCCACTGCTGACTTGCCTGTGTGTGTGTGTGTGTGTGTGTTAGAATTGAGTGTGTTCATATGTATCTCTGTGTGTGCGTTTGCTGCCAAGAGCACAGCAAGCTGATGAGGCTCGCACAATGCGAGGCAGGCAGCAGTTATTTCCACAACAAAAGGCTCAACAGAAATAGCACGAAGCTTTCACCTGGGCAAATATGGCTGAAATTACGAAGGAAGAAAATATATTGGTGTATTCCTTAGAGTTTCTCAGTAATGCCTTGTCAAGTGATCAGTTTGTGTGGATACTAAACAAGTTCAAACATCATTATGCTTAAAATTCAACAACGCCACATAGGGTGACTGGCTGGAATTAAAGAGAAAACACGTCCAATAATATCCTGTTTATTGAGATTTCTGAGTTAGTACATCTGAACGCACTCGCGCATGATGAAACTTTCTCCGAAACACACACACTGAACACACAAACGGCCAAACATCTGTGTGGGAGACTGTTCAAAATACTTCACGGCAGCAGCGGTGCTCAGCCTCACCAAAGCGTGTTATTAGCACCCGACACCGCGCAGCGCTAATGCTGACACTCCACGCAAATGACTGTAATTAAACACCAAGCACAAAGTAAGCTTAAAACAATGAGACGGCAGCTTAGGAACACGACTCGACGACGCAGCAGCAATTTGAAAAAGTTGGAGGAAAATAATCCTGAATGTAACAAAGCCAAGGCTGGATTACAGCCCATCTGTCTGGTTGTCCTCGGAAATCATAATATCACATATTTTCTTGATAGTTACCATTTAAATTAATTTGATGTCGGCGCCATTGCAGCACATTCACCAAAAAAATCAAGGACATGAATCTTTCTCCATATGGCTGCTCCCTTTGTCTGTTTCAGTAGTCAAATACATACTGGAGGCCAGTTTATTCTACTAGCACACACACAGACACACACGAAACCGTGACCTGATTTCTGGCACATTTGTTATATAATCTTTATATGTAATGTCTCATCATCCTTTTGGGTCACGATGCAGACAGTCACTTAAAACAGGGCTGTTGAGGTTTTAAAGGACTTGTTTGTCCATTTGGGAAATATGATTATTCCATTTCTTTCCAAGCATTTGATATGACGGTTGACGACGCCCTCATGTCATCATGGTACATGACAATAAAGACAGCTCTTTCTTGTTCCATTAGTCACTGGTGGATTAACAAATGACAAAAACTGTCCTTTTGGATGAGCAAAAGTTTCAAAGCTTGGACATGCACATCACATTTGCTGCTTTGACTTTCTAATAAAAGTCAGCTCATGTATTGCCAGTTACGATACAAAGTGTTTGTATTAGCAATCTCTGAACCCCTCTGCTATCGTCACAACAACTCAAAAACATGAAGAACAGCACAAGGTGTTGACCTGGCCTCCAAATTCACTAGATCCCAAACTGATCAAGTATCTGTGGGATGATCCACAGAGGACCCTCCCCTCAATCCATAGGACCCAAAGACCCCCACTAATAATATTCTGTTGTCAGACACCACAGGCCCATGTCCATTCTCTGATGAGTCACAACTGTCTTGGAGGTACAAGGGAGACCTACACAATATCAGTTATGCCTGATTGGTGTATATAAATATTGCAATACTTTCATGCAGGACTGCCTCTTTCAAATATAAGCATTTAAATGTAATTGAAACAGTATATTAGACATTGGTTTCTAATAAACTGCTGGTTATTGCATTAATGTTGCAATAACATGAGAAGATCAAATAAACAAAATCCCTAACATGTTCTAAAAACGTATTTTTTTATGGTTTTGTGTTTTTTAGATTACATTTTTGTTATACTTTCACATTCATACGCTGTAAAACCACATTCAAGAAACGTGACTGGCTACCTGGTGTGAGTCACGATGTCAGTGAGCGCTCCGCCCTCGAGGAACTCCATGACGACCCACAGCTCATCTCCCACCAGGTAACTGTTGTACATGTCCACAACATTTTCATGATGGTAGTCCCTCATGATCACCACCTAGAAGAGAATTAAAGAGCTTTTATCATATATTTTCATAATGATGTGGTTTTATTGGGATAGCACATGATACACAATGTGTACTTTACTCTATAAAAGCCCAGGTCCTAATCAAAATATTTTCATCCACAAAATGGGGTTGCACTCCTCTAATATAAAACACCATTATTATTGACTGCTGAATTCAACACAGTATTTAGGTATGCCTGTTAAATGTGTTACAAAAAGTAATCTACTATTTTAGTGATTTATTAAATGTATTCATGTTATTTCATTTCTTTTATTATTAATTTAACTTTTCTTTGTCTAATGTGAACATGTTCTGGAGGCTTAACTATAAAAGGATTACATTCAGAAATTAATAGGATTATATGCAGCAAATTAGTTCCCAACTGAACGCCCACTGCTTCACATCTGTGTTCACCACACACACACGCACTCACACACGCAACATACACTCACTTTCTCTTTCTCTCTCCTGCACAAACACACAGACCCAAAATAGAAATCACTGCAAAAAATGCAATCCAAGGATCAACCTTTACTCAATCCGCATGTTTGTGCTACACAAGCAGTTTGCCTGCAAATGATATGTAGCTCATTTCTCATGGTTAGCACACCGTGAATATCAGCAGCTATGAATAAATTTCTTGCCTTGGGTTTTCACTGCGAACACATCTTAAATTTAGAAAATGAATGCAATAAAATGTGTTAGTGGTTTAATTTTCATGGATATATGTCAGGGATCCAGAGGCAAGCTGAACTCGTGCTTTTTCATTAATTTGCAACTAAGATTTAAATAAAGTGGCTTGTTTAATGATGCTATTTAAATAAATGTCATCTCTGCTTCTGTTTGTTTCAGCTATCAACAGCATGTTACAAATGTTAGTTCTGCAGGCATCCTAATTTACGACAGCCAAGTGAATGCAACACCAACAAAACTACTTGGATTATTGTGTAAGCTATGAACACCAGTAAACATGCAGTCCTTCAGGCGAGACGTTTCTCGAGAACAAATGTGGTGCAGTTATACCCAGCACACCTCATTAAAGAGTAGCTCTCTCCTCTGCTGTTTCCTGAGGTCCATCTTCTTTACGGCCACCTGTTTGCCACTGTGTTTCTCGCTGGCGATGCACACGATGCCCGTGGAGCCCTCTCCGATCTTGATAAAGCTGTCCAAGTATTCCCGAGGGTCACCTATGGCAAACATTCATTTCTTAAAATTTGACGCAGCACCATAAAATACGCGTTCTCGCGTCAGTTCCAGGTTCCAGCATGATTTACCTGGGTTGACCACCAGTTGAAGTGCAGCTCTGAACTGCTCGTGGGAGACTCTGGAAGGTTGAGTGTCGGAGCTTGAACCCCAGGAAGGAGGCGGATAAGCCCCCGGAGGGATGTAGGGTGATGAAGGCTGTGAGTAGGCCCCCTGTATGAAAATCAAACACATACGCATACAAGTGAGAGCTAGAAATGAAGACTCTTAATCACTATCCATTGCTGAATGAGATGACAGTGCGGTAGCTGAGCATATGGCACACTGAAGAAAGTATTGCAGTATTTATATTATATTTTATAAAACAGGCATCTGTGCTTCCAGTCGTACAGCAAAAAAAAATGCTGTATGACAATACAGTTAATGTCATCACTATAAATAGATTTCTAAATTGTCATCAGACAACAGGCGGTGGGTTCAGAGACTGCTGATATTGCAAACCAAACATTTCCTACTGCTGCAATTCCGTACTGAACGCATTAAGTTGGAAAGACACAAGCTGGCTTTTATTATTAAGCAGTCACAGGAAATACAGCATAAACTTAGCACTTACTGCTATTATTCATTAAAAATGCTTCTACAGAACTTCAATGGATATTTCTTTTTATGTTTTTGTTGTAGCAAATTACTGAAACATAATGAAACAAGAAGGAGCAGCCACAGTGATCTGTTAGGTGAAGACCTGCAAATGGCAGGCAGCACACCTACAACTTCTCAGCGCGGGAGCTTTCTGCCTGCCGACGCCATTAATCTGATCATAGCTGGTGCCAAAAACTCAGACAGAGGAATCTCAGTAAATAAATATTTATACTGGGAGACAATGAATATACTGTACCTGAGGGGTGTATGGTGGGCTGGGCTGAGAGGGGGGGTGATGGTAGGGCGACGGTTTGTAATGGTGAAAGATAGGCGGGTACGGCAGGTGTGCTGGGGGGTAGCCAGGGGGCTTGGTGTGGCTCTGAGGTAGCTTAAGAGGCCCTCGGGGGTAAGTGTCACCCCCTGTGACCTGGGGACTGTCATCACGTGACGGACGCTCGTAGTCGCCCTGAAAGAGTGAGGACAGACGCAAGAGCAGAAAATGTGACAATAATGCAGGAGATAATTCAAATGAACATTAACCTGGGATCTTCAAATGTTGCTTAACTAATCCAGGCTGTGATTGGCTTAGTCTCATGTTCCTGTATTTTACAGCAGTTTTATTCTATATATTTTCTACTAAAGGATTTTATTGTGTTAGCTGTCAAAATGTACTAGCATAGTCGTGCAGTATACCATGTCTGCAGGTAGACTTGAACAAACCCAACGGAGAACATTTAGTCCAGACGACAGGCACCGTACTTAATCATTATCATCCTACAATGCTCCTCAGCTATTCCATTTATCAACCAAGAGCCAGGGGAGCATTCAGATCTGGGACACACCTTTTCCTTACAGAAAGACCCCTCTAAAGTTGTGCTGGAACATGCGCATGCACGGTGAAAATGTAACAGAACTTAACTCGGAGAGACCTATTAAAAGCTCAGCGTTACTCCACTTGCGACTGTGGCTTAGTAGGTAGAGCGGGTTTTCCACGAACCAGAGGGTTAGCGGTTCGATCCCCCGGAATGTGCCACGTGTCGAAGTGTCCTTGAGCAAGACACTGAACTGACTGTAAAAGCGCTTTGAGTACCAATAGGTGGAAAAGCGCTATATAAAAGCAAGGCCATTTACCATTTACACGGCATGACTCATAATAGCCATGGTGTAAACACACAAACGTGCAAACACAAACTTTGAGGAGAATGTCGAAGCACAGATGAGTGTAGTAGTGCTGTTTTCATACAGTCAGATTATAAAAAAAAATCATGTGGTATTTGATCTTCATTGATCTTCTTCTTACGTGCATAACAGCAAGAAATGTTTAACTGTCATATTATCAGTCTCACTTTTACGTTATTAGAGGAAGTTTACTCTGTTTAAATTCATCTATCATTGTAATGGGTAAATATCAATGAAATCAAGAGCGAACTAAACAGAATATCCCCCCAAAATATACAAACATTAGAAGATAAAGGTGCTTTCACTTTGCAGGGACTATTAAATTACCTTTGCCACGCCTCCCAAAAATGATCTTCAAATTCTCAAGAGACTGAGAGTATATTAAAAAACTGTTCCTCCGCCCTTTTATCAGTTTCTTTCTGCACGCCTTTTTCTTTTTCCACTTACACAAAAGGACATACACACTCACTTACACACACGCGCGCGCTCACACACTCGCGCGTGTGTGTATAGACAGGGTAGGAGGAGGAGCCCTGATGTGTTGGGATGTTGTATAATTACATGGTGTGAACTCTTTTAATCAATCACTCTCAGGCAGGTGCGTGTGGGGGTGCTGGGAGGCCCAGTCTCGTGCCCCTCTATCGTTGGCCAGCGCCGCTAGCTGGCTGTCAGCCAAGGGTCTCCTGATCCATGTTGGTTAAACGCGCATTAATCTGAGTTTGGCAGGGTAATCAACAACCTAACTCAACTGTGAAATTGAATTCCGTGGTGGAACATCGTTCGGCCAGTTTTATGCTAAGGCTGCAGAAAGGGAAAGTGCCGCAACATCAATTTGTCACTGAGAGCTGCGGCACTGAGCTCACACCCGCCACAGAACACAGAGAGAGAAAGAGGGAAGAAGGCAGTGAGAGAGGAAGTGTGTGCGTTTGTGTCTTTGTCTGTGTGTGTGGCCAAGTCTCCGTGATGTCTACTGTTACATCCCCACCGGCTCCCGACAACAGTGTGGGGGGGAGAGAAGGATTTGCTTCAGTGGTGTGAGTGGGCTGAATGAGGGAAAGAGAAGAAAAGGCAGAGAATGTACAACGAGAGAGAGGGGTGGGTTTGTTACATCGTCCATGAGTCCAGAAGAATGGTGATTCCTAAGCTGTCAGATGACTCCAAATATCTTTTTTTTTTTTGTTGTTGTTGTTTTAACTACTACTACAACATCTTCAAACATTGCAAGAAAGAAATGAGGTTCACTGATTCCTATGGCATCAATTCAATTGACTAAACAATAACCATTTTATCAGCACACCAGACATGACTAAGACTAGATTTAAGATTTGAATAAGAAATAAATGCAATACATCATCTAATCTACTCCAGCCACAGCTTGCTTGCTGCTCAGATCCACTGCCTTGACTCTCTACATTCCCTACACATACTGTTCACTTTTAGAAAATCAAATGTGCCTCTTCAAGCACAACAATTGAGAAGGTGGCTATAATAAACAATATAAAAGAAAAATGACCTTTTCCTGCATCACTTTGATTTCCTGCTACTCTTGCATTCTCTGTGGCTGTTTTTTTCTGTGAGTGGCAATTTACTGAGGTGTGCAGGTTAAATGGTTTTTCATCAAGGCACCCTGGGATCTACATCAGCAAACCCAGTTTTCCACAGAGCTACCAGACTTAGTGTGTGTGAAGGAGGGATGGCGGAGGGCCGTGATAGTGGTATTCACCGCATAATGGGCTCAATGAGGCTCTGAAAGCTTTGAAGAATCGTATGCAGCCTATATAAAGTCACAGTATGAACGTGTGAACACCTTACAGAATGACCACTCGGACTTGCCCCGGCTGCTGCACTTGCTAATATCATCTTTTGCCAGTTTCTACTATTCTATTCTCTTGGCATCTGTGGCTGGTGCAGCTCTTTATAAGAATAATGTTGTTACAAAAGATTCACTACAGGTAACTTATACTGAAAACATATGGTGAGTAATGCATGGATGGTTTGTTTGCTCTTATTGTATGGAGAAGTCTCTTGGGTGTCTCTAACCAATGCTCCATTGGAGCACGACATAGGCTGCACATCTATCCTGGAGCCAACAAATGTACAGTGCAGCTGTTTCATGTACTATGGAAATCTAAAAGCTGTGACACATGACATTAATATCAAGTTACATTTACCACAAGCTGCTTTGTTTGATTTTGCGTGTGTGTGGCATCGTTACATAGAATAATGGGCTAGTACGCTTGTTTCTGGAAGTGTTTAATATGACTACACGTTGCCAGTGTTGTTTGCCAAGCACTTAATACTGTGTGTAGCTTGTGGGTGTCATCTTAATTCAGCTTCTATACAGATGATACACATTTGTGCAAATGTAAGCAGACTGTTTAACCTGAAATAAAGCGTGCCTGTTTTCCCTTGAGCTATTAAGCTAAACTCACACATTACAGCAGTTGTAGCTGCCTACAGTGTTTGTAGTTATAATTATATGTAAATTTATAATCGTACTGCTCTGCTACAATCCATCAGTGTTTTAATATTTCACTGTGATTGCAGTTCATGCTAATATGTGTTTATGTCTTTTATATAAAATAAACTAATGTTAATATTGAGTCATATCCATGACTCATCTCGTCCTCCTCCATCTAAAGAGCATCACATGTTATGTTATCAATACTGCCATTTCTGCTCTGGTTTATTCATGTCTGCTTCCTCCGTCACAGGCGATTTCTTTTTCGCTTTCTTCCTGACATGTCAGCACCTCTGACTTTTTTTAATCACTGCAATCCTTTGTTCCTCTCTTTGTCTGGTCTCTGTAACTCTTTCTTTGATTCAGAGCTTTCCGGTCAATGGTCAGCATGGGCAATAATTGATCTGTGTGCAGAGACAGTGGCCACTGCAGAGGGGTAATTCTGTATGTGGCAGCGCCTGCCTCGCTCAAGGAAGAGTAGATTAACAGCTGACACCATCTATCTGGCACAGAGGCCGGGAAAAAAAGACAAATAGATCAAGGATCAGAAAGAACTAGAAACTGATGGTGAAGGAGAAAAAGAGAGGAAGAGGAAAAGGACAAAACATTTGAAAGGTAGAGCAGATGAAGAGGAGGCTGGACTAAATGCAAAGACACGTCTGTGTAATTTTCTCTGAAATGTTTTTACAAGCTTGTCAGGTTTGACTGTGGAGTACATCCTGGACAGCCACTGTAATTGGATAGCTTGTACAATATGCGTGCAAACACAGTCTACGTCCCTCAATTATTTCACAATTATTTTCATAAACAGATGTTTTTGTTGTTAGAGAATACATAGCTTTTGTGTTTTAGTTACCTTGGCTAAGGTCTGTGAGTTTGCGAGACTCTCCGACAGCCGAGGGTAGGTGTAGGAGCTATACGGGTGGGCCTGTGGAGGGTTCTTGAAAGCCCCACTGGCAGCATAGGGGACATTTGGCTCCTGCAGCCCAGAGCCTGACCGAGATCGCTGCCTGATAGCTGGTGTGGGGCTGGTCTGGGTCACATATGAACTCTTGGGCCGCTTTTCGTATTCGTCCCGCAGGCCGCCGTAGCTCCACTCACTGTCTGGGTAGTTGATCTGCTCGCTGTGTAGTGAGGCACGTGATGGCGTGCCAACGGATGTGTCCCGATAGTCCTGGCTGGACGATCCGCCCACTGACGCCCGGTAGTAGCCACTGGAGCCCACTCCACTCCCTACCGTAGAGGCCACCTCATCAGCTGAGCGCCCTTTGCTCTCTAGGTAGGTGTGATAGTCTGGGGGAAGCTTGCCATAGTCCGATTTTTGAGGCATGGCATCTGGGTAGAAGTGGCTGCGTATGGGGTGTGAGTGGCCGTTCTGCTTGGTGAATCGATAGTGCCTCCCAACTGCCCAATCCCCATCTATGGAGAAGCCTGGCTTGCTGGGATCCAGAGCAAAGTCCCTGCTGGAGGTGTCCAGGTCACAGGAGTAGCGGGAGTAATAGTGGTTAAATCCATTCTCCTCTGGAGCAGTGGAATGACCACTGCCCAAGGGTTTGGAGCTGCTTCCAGCCTGATGAGGGCCCGGCGGGCTCTCTTTACGAAGGGAGTTGGAACGAGTTACTGAGATGTTGTCAAACTCCTCCAGCAGGCCGTTGATGGAGGCATCTTTGGGCGGCCGGTTCCCTCGAACAATGGTCTACGAGAAGAACAAACACATTTACACTTAACATACATGATAGTTTGATGTTGAGAGTTTGATGGAAATTTCCCTGATACTTGGGTTGCAGTACATTCAATTTCAGTTTAATCATTCCTGGCTGAAAACTGAATGAGATGAATTAAAATTCCTGTTGAATCAGCTTCAATTAAGTGCCATCACAAACATTTTCAGGCAGGAATTTCAATTCATGCATATCAGGGCTTTGGAACAAGTATGAAATTAATCATCACTTGCAGTAAATGAACGTCGGTATTAGTCCTCTGAAAAAACGGCAGGCATCGGTCTACACAAACACTAGTTGTTGTTGTGAGATGAAAGAAAATGCATGGAGATAAATGACGGAATACCTCAGATGCTAAAAGGAAACCAGTGGTGGATTGAGCAAGCTAATTCCTGCCCCATTTCTCTCGCAACAGATTAGCTTCATTTTCAGTGGGCTGATCAGGATACATTAATAGTCGTGAAGTTTGGTTTAGTGCTCGCTAGGCGCACGAGCTCTTACACACACACACACAAGCGAAGGACTGAAACACACACATTCTCACATCTGCTTCAAAGCGAAGGCAGCTTAAACATCAGGGATGCTGCTTATCCCCTCCTACCTTGTGTTAAGCCCTTTATGTGGCTGTGTCGTGAGTCACAGGGAGCTGCTGCTACAGTAGTACTTCTTTAAACTACAGTCTGTGAGCGTGCGTGCTGCGTGCTGTGTGGGCCACCTCCAAATTATGTGCATGATGGCAAAAGCCAGACACACACCTTTTATCTGCTGGCCTCCCTGCCACTTGAACATATCACGAAACAGTGAGTTAGAACAATAGAAACATGTTGCGTGACCGCTGAGTGCTGAGAGGAGGCTGAGCTGCAGGGATTATTAGGATTTCAAACTCTTGCATAATGTATTGGAGAGCTATTGGAGATGATCAAACAAATCTACATCTGACAGCATGTCAGTGGCGTTTTACTGGTATGTGGCCGTCATGGTTTAGTCATTTATGGTGTTCAGGGTTTCAGTTTTCCCATAACCAATAGATGTTTGATTCTCACTGGGGCACAATTGACGGTATGGTTTTTGGTATGCAAAGTTAACTCACCATTCAGAGCTAAAAGTTGTATATTTTTAAATTTCCAAAGGATTACAGCAGCCAACCTAACAACACGGTGTGCATTCCACCTCTGCAAGTGTTTGTCGAACCCTTTTAAAGCCAACAGTGTCACGTCAGCAAGTTCTCAGACCCTTTGACAGCGCTCACGCCTCGCTGTCTGTCACATAGCTGTCATACTTGTCCCTGCTGAGGTTTGTCCATGTCACATGTGCTGAGGCAGTGTTAGAAAACCAGGGATAATCGCCAGCTCGCAGCAGCATTGTGCAGACGCAGGGATACGTCCAGACTGCTTCTCTTGACTGCTACCTGCAAACACCCTCCGTATAGTTATGTCATTCTTCTATAAGACTACTACAGGAAATATTCACAACAAACATTCTCAACACCTGCAAATACCTGCAAAAACGACAATTAATCCGATTAATTGAACGTACAAGCTGAAAAAGCAAAAGGCTTATATGGATTCATGCAATCAGGATCTTAAAACAAAGAACAAATACAGCCCAACAAAACTTCCAACACTACTAACGATTAGCAAATGTCAGCAAAAGTTCAAAAGATAGAAAGCGTTTCCGGTGCCCTGGAACCATTTCTGGTGTTGCAGGTATTTGCAGATATTTTCTTACTTTGCGTGGGTTTCGTCTTGTAGTGCTAATAGATACCTACTATGCCTCTTAAAGGCGTACAGTGTTAAAGACAAGTCTTTGAATAAACAATCTCTCTTCAGATGCTTCATGTCTTACTGAGGATGGTCCTCTCACACGGCCTCTCCTTCCTATTTTGTTACTTGGTACACTTCCCTCTCTCCCTTTAACACTCCAGTTGTTCTCCTCTGTTAGAAAGCTATAGGCTGTTTGGTGCCGTGAACTGGAACCCAAGGTGAAATGGCCTATAAAAGCAGTGAGTAAAATCCAGCTGAAGGGCTGAGGCTCCAGGACGGATGGTCTTTTAAAGAGGTCGGTGAATGGAAATCAATCATGCTCTGGACAGATGTTGCAGTTCACAGAGCAGGTCCGCGTTAAAAAAATAATAAAATCTGCAAGACATACTCATGAGTAACACCACGCGTGTTTGCTTCTCACGTTAGTAAGGTGCGTTTTTCTTTTTAAAAAGAAAACAATAAAACTGCTGCTTCATCATCACTGCAGCCATTACTCTCATCAGAATGTTCCTCACACCTCCCCTCAACTGTGCTATGAATTTGTGAATGGTTTGTGCGCAACCTAAAATGAGGCCGAGTCACATCGTGTTATGCTCTGCGGATGTTGGTGATTCAGAACTAATTCAATTGGCATACAACAGTGGGGAGTGTCAGTTATCTCATAAAACATCATCATCTCCATTTGGTTCCTAATCAATAAGACTGTGTCAAGGAGCGTGACAGGTACAGGGGATAGAGAGAGAGCCAGGGAGAGCAAGGCGGAGTGTGAAGCCGAGGAGGTGACGAGGGTGCAGAGGGGAGAGGGAGACAAGGTTAATTGTGTGCCAAATCACTGTCAAGCGGCCGGCATCAAGCCTGGAAATCTTCCCATTAATTTGAATTAGGGGGCTGATACCGGCATTCTCACCTCACTATCCCCTTCCTCTCCCCCCTTCCCCCTCTGTCCTTACTGCTCTGTGAGCCTTGTGCACGGGTCGCGTTCGGCGGCGGCTGTGACAGCAGCCATATTTCACCAGCGTGCAGCGTTGGCCTGTCCTTTAGTGATAAGCTGTAATAGATCTACTCTCTCAACTCACCACGGCCTGTTCAAGGTAAGCACGGGAGAGGAAAAGCGAGAAGAGAGCAGAGAAATATAAAGCAAAGGAAACCAGAAGAGAAAATGAGAATTAATAAGAAATGACACAAAGGAACAGGATGACAGGATGAAAGAAAAGTGGAAATGAGTACTGGAGGAGTGAGGAAACAGTAAAGTATGGTGGGGAACAGTAAAGCAGAATGGGAAAGCAAGAAGCAGCTGTGAAAAAAGAAGAAGGATCCCATAAAAGGGGAGGACGGAGAAGGGGCAAGGGAGGGAGTGTCGTAGAAAAGGAGCAGTGAAAAATGAGGCTCATTGGGAGATAAGGGGGGATTAACCTTGCTGGTAATGAAGGGAGGGTGTGATGGGCGGACGGAGGGAGGAAGAGAGGGAGAGATAATTAATGAGCTTGCCCTTCCTGTGACTCTTTGCTAGAACCCTGGCTTGGAGGCTGCGCTTCATTGGCCAGCAAGGGTCCCGGGACGACTGAGGGACCAGAGGAAGAGGAAAAGGAGGAGGAGGAGGAGTGTCTCAGTTCCTCAACTGCATGGCTCCTTTGCACGACTGCTACACTTGGGTTTGCTTCTAAAGCTGCAGCATAAGGTGAATTTAGTTATTTTTAATGTTAAAAGTTATGTTTTAAATGAAAGAAGGCAAGGAAAAGTGTGGAAAAAGTAAAATATGACTCATTTTTACATCGTCTGCTCTTGTGACTTTCTTCATAACCATACAGACACGACTGCCACACACACAGGTACAGGAGAAATGGTGAGTAAAATCTAAGCCAACCCAGGGAGCTCAAAAACACTTCAGCACGACGTCATCATCAAAATGAGGAGAAGGCAGTGGGCTGCAACTAACAAACATTATCATCACCAGTGAACGTGCTGCACATGAATTCAGCAGCACAAGGTGACATCTTTTCTTAGCCCTACCCACAGCCCTAACCTAAAGCCGTTCACTTTATATTGTGCGTATATTTGGATGTTTGAAGTGACAGATGACATGCTGCGTGTTTCAGTCCATTAAAGTTCACAAGCTATCTTTCAGCTTCACAGAACACAAACGCTGCAGAACATCACCTACTCAGCACACCCACACCTGGCTGCTCTCCTGCCAGAACATAACCATCCAAACAGTTTTTTGCTTTTTTGATGTGGATATAATTGCTGATATGTAGTAGTATAATTAAGTAGAATGAGAGCATGTGTGAATGGAAACATTTTCATCCTCATCTCTGTGCTCTCTCTCTCTTTCTGCCGTGTATATTAACTCTAAGGCACCGTCTCCAGTCTGTGAAGCTCTGTCACGACTCACACTGCGGAGGGTGAGCATGCGTGGGTATTTATACACAGACACGCACACGCACTTCTACTACTACTACTGCTGCTGCTGCTGCTGCTGCTGCTGAAGTGCAGTATCCTTCTGCGTCAGTGACCAATTCGTGAACAGAAGCTTATTCACTGCTGCGTGAGAAAGATAATATCAGAGAGCCCTTGAGACAGCAGATAAAGAGACTGCTCACGACTCTCCTTTGACTGTCTTGAGAAGGACCAAACGACCTACAGCCCTGATTAATGAATGATCAAATAAACCGACACATACACGGGATGACGATATTGTTTGTATAAGATCAAGCATCCATCATTCACAGTATCTTTGTGTACACAAGACAAAGCTTCCTATCTTTAACAACAATGCACAAATCCTCAACAAACTGGAATTTAAATATATCATCTCACTCTGTTCAGGTAAATCCTGAGATTAAGTTTTTCTTATCCTTCAGCTCCATCTGCTGGATGGAAGTGGTAAAAGCAACAAGGTACTAAAGCACGAAATGCTTCAGCCAGGGCTTGAGCATTTCCAAGCTGTCACTGGGCGAGAGGCGGGGTACACCCTGGACACGTGACCACAGGGCTAACACAGAGAGACAGACAGCCATTCACACTTCCATACGGCAAATTCAGAATAACCAGTTAACCTAAAACCATGTCTTTGGACGGTGGGAAGAAGCTTGAGTGCAAACTCCACACAGAAAGGACCCAGGTGGCCTGGATTCAAACCCAGAAACCTCTGGTTAGCATCAGTGCTAACCACTACACCACTGTGGTCCACCCTTAAAAATCATGTTCTATCAGTATTTTTATGTTAAAAAATAATAATAATCTAATCTAACTATTTTGAGACTATATTAAAAAAAACTATATTTTGAGTAAATATCATCAGGGAGCTCCTACATTTAATCAGGGAATATCTTAAATGTAAATGTATTCTTGAATTGTATAATTATATGTGTTAACACTGGCAGAAAAATAAATAACATTAAATGAGTTCTTTAGTCCTACTCTAATGTCTAATAGCTCTTACAAAGCAGATTACTTAATCAAGAAGTGTAGTAATACTTTATTATAGAGTAAATGTTGTTATTTTCCCCAAATCTCCTTGGACATTTAGTGGAGGGTTGTTCTCCATTTGTGAAACAGGTACGGGTAATCTTGCTGTTTAGCTAGTTGATCTGTTTTTTGATTACCAAGCAAATGTCTCATTACTACCATCTTCACATTACTTTACACTTATAAATAAGCAAGAAAAAACTATTTTCATTTTTTCCTTAGACAAGAGGGGTTTATATTACATCAAGGAACCTCAAAATGAGTCAGAAAGGAAGCCGGAAGAGTCCTGCTCGCTGTGTGCTCTGCTGCTCTCTGCTGGTCAAACTCAGTATTTCATGTCTGAACAAGCACATGAATCGCGAGCTGTGCCGCCCGTAAATTAAAATGATGTGGATGTTAATTTCACTGATCAAGGAACAAAGTACAGTGAGGCTTCTGGTAACAGAATTCCCTGAGGCAAGTATCTCGTATGTCAGCTATTAATTAGAACGACTAACTCTGACCTCAAACCCAGTCAAATCTGACCTCAGATTGGTATGCACTGCAGCCTGCCAGGTTAGCACACCTGTATTATTTAGTGGGAGATTTTAACACGCTATTAACAGAAATACAGAAGAGGCCGCAGCAAATGTGAACAGGATTATTCAAGGAGTTGATTTTGGAGCATTTCCATGATTAATAGGCTATGAGCTGACCTGTTTCCTCAGGCCATCCTGCTGCCTGTTAGTTACAGTGGCTAATAACCATCATCTCATCCTGCTGAGGGAAGCCTGTTGATGGAGGGTTTCATTAAATAAGTAGATAGCATCATGCAATATGTAATAATGAAAGCTGACTAGAACCATCAACTAAGACCGTGGATTATTAATAAAATTAACCAAGCTGTAGTGATGACAGCCAGAAATGACCAAATTATTTAAACCAGACAACACAACCGAGGCGACGACTAAAAGGAGCAACTGATACAGCTGACTGACATATGATGATGTCAAAATTCAAACATTTACTGCAAGAAAATACCCTCCACAACTATGGCACTTGGTGACAAATTCACTGTGCTGATAGCTGGCACGGAGCACATCTCAAACATCTATCAATGTTTGTATTTTGGCCTTAGTTTTCTGGACGTTTGAGATGTGCCACTTTGTTTGAAATAATTTTTAGTTTACAACACCATATGAAACTTTACTGTTGAAAAGAAACCTCTTATTGTAACATAGCAGGCTTGGAATGTCGTCTGAATGCAGATTGAGCAGCAAAGCATTATTCTTTGAAGTGGAGAATGGCGAAAGCAAGAATAGCATTGAATTATTTGAAGGGGTAATAAGCAAAATAAGATTGGGAACTACTTTATATGTCAGTAGGATAACATATACATCCGTGTACAGTACCCATATCCCACATAGACCAAGGACTGTGATTCCCCAGCCCAAGGTAATGATATGTGCACGTTGTATTTAGCGTGCACACATCAGTTAAAGTAAAATGTCAAGCTCTGTTGTCCACCAGTGAAATTATACCTCCGACCCCCACAACTCCTTATACGACGGCTCAGACCAGCGTGACCCAGTGACCTTTGACCTTAAAGGCTCAGCTACAAGCTCCAGGATCCATGACTTACACAGCGTGTAATGCATGGAATCAGGAATGATTTCCAGCAAAATGGATTAGTGGTATAGGCATAATGAAATACAAACATACAGTCAGAGCAAATCCCCTGACCTTAAGCATATTAATGCAGTAAAGCCTGGACACCCTTCGTTATTATCCATCCCTATAAGCACTCACAGATTAAGGCGGATTCAGAGACAGCAGACATGTCTAGAAAATATAATATGAAGAGGACACGGTCGATAAACTGCCTTTGCCAGAGCAACCATTCATTTGATCTAAATGGTTTTTGGTGCGCCTGTCCTTTTCAGAGAGTTGCGAGTGAGTCTGTCACTGTCTGAGAAACTTTCTGATCTAAAGGAGGAGAGGGGAGAGGAGGCAGAAAGCTAGTGGAGGAGGAGGAGGAGGAGATCAATCTGATGTCCCAGTTATCTTCTTGTCAATTTGGAGACAGATAAACAGACAGCTGCCCGCTATAGATTAATTACACACCAGAGCTCATTAATCTGAGCCCTGTCAGCCAGTTATAGGCCCCTACAACACACTGCTGTCCCCTTCCATCCTCCTTCAGTTTCTACTCCAATGTCTTCTCGTTAAACTGTTTATGCCCTCGTGTCTGTTCAACTCTAGTCAGTTTTACCCCTCTATTCCCCACACATACATGCTTTCAACCTATATATTTACAATTGGCAATCAAGATTGTTATTAAAAGACAGACCGAAGAGATATTATATAATGAAAATGAACTTGTTTACAATCATACAATAATCCTGATCAGGCATAACATTATGATAATATGATCAGAAAATGGACAAGGGCCTTTTAAAGGGGGGCTTGGTGTCTGGTAACAGAATGTTGTTGTTGAGTGTTGAGGGGAGAGTCCTCTGTGGATCATCACACAGATATCAGTTTGGGATCTAGAGAATCTGGAGGCCAGGTCAACACCCTGTGCTGACCTAAAGCGTTTTTGTGTGTGTGTCTGTGTCAGGCTGCATCCTGCCGGGGATGGGGTACAGCCAGTTTAAATTCTTGCCAGTTAACTCTTTTTTTAATAAATATAAATATGATCACAAAATAACTTGACTGCTTATTATATTTTGGTTATGTAAGAGTATTTATGAACAATCGGGTCCGCTTCATCAAAGTAGAGTCAGAATAAGAGTAGACTTATCAAATAATAAAAATGATGCCCCTCTAATGCTGATGGACTGATCCAAAAAGGATTTCACTCAGTAATCTTCCACATTGTAGGATTTCAGCTGTGAGCTGCAGTTTGTTATCTGGCCACATGAGGATACTACAAGTCCAGTCATTAAATAACCTCACATCAAGTGTAAAGCAGCACATTCTGATTGAGAAGCTGCTGCTGATTATTTTTACTACTGAGAAGCAGTAAAAAATAATCCTGAACTGCGCTTGAGAAGATTAGGATTTTAAAAAGTCACTTCATCAAGAAATTGGGAAGCATTTTTAATCCACTATAAACTTTTAAAGCATACGACACCAGTCGCCTCAAATCATTTTATTATACCCTGCAACAATCCTTCCCTGTTTAAAATTCACAGCCTAAATGTCCTTCCAGAAAACCCACATTCAGACACTGAGGCATGGTTGTTAGCCAGGACATTTTGAGCTGCCCTGGCAGAGTAGAGCGCATGTTGCTGAAAGCCAAAATTCCCCATGCTGACTGTGGCTCTGAGAGGTGATTTGCAGAGTGTGACTGTGAATGGCAGCCGCACGAGAAGACAAAGTGAGAAAGCAGAGGAGGAGGAGGAGGAGGATGAGGAACAGAGTGGAGGAAGGAACGAGAGAGGTCTAAATCAATGCCATCCACTTCAGATCGGTGCCAAGAAAGACAGATGCTCTCTCTATCTGTGTGAGGGTGCATGGCTGACAAGACACACATCAATCAGGAGCTATTTTTCCCTCTAGTCTATTTCTGCTTTGACCAATTTAATCAATATAAGATGTGATGCGTACTGAGTCAAAAGCAAATTAAACTTGAAATGAAATGTATATGGATTGCAACATTTAACTTTCTGTTCTGTTTGTTAAAAAGTTGCGTTAACATTACTTTGTGTTTAATGCAGCTTCTTTGATATGAGCAAAGAAATGCGACGCTCCAAAAAACTAAACAGTAGACTTCCAACAAGGGGACAAGGATGCTAAGCTTCTGGGCTTGCTCCACATCTAAGACCTTGTCTGGACCTCATTCACTCTCAGTCTGGACCGTCTACTTCCTTGGAGCTCACCCAGTATCATTTATAGCCGCTGCAATAAAACACCTCCTCAAATTAGCAGCTCTCTTGGAGCTCATGTCAGAACCATAATCACCGGCTTCCTTTTTCAATAAGGACACAGGTTTGTGTGTCGACCCCCGAGGCAAGGACCCGGTGAGCCTGCTTAAACAGAAACACTATCTCTCTGAGCTCTATATGTATACAAGCAAACCCAGCAAAGCCACAAAAACAGCTGCCATGGAGTGCTTATAGAGCATAAGCCTGCACTCTCTCAAGAAACATGAGAAAACAACCTGCACTCTGAGCAGCTAGAATAGTTCAAGTTAAAAAGACGACATGCCCCAATGTGACATTTTATACAAGGGGTCTCTGTAATGTCAGCAAAAAAACAACAGAATCCTACCATCACTGTTTAGTTTGATATGTTTTCACTAAGTGCCTGGAACTGCTGGCAGCCCAAACTGAGACCTGTTGCACAGACAAATATGCATAGCCAGCATACCAGCATGCAGTCTTGGCTCACCAGAAACAGAGAGAGTTGAACACCCCACCTGTAACTGTTTATGAATCGTCTGCGCCTGGGGTTTAAGCACCACTGCCTCCTCAGTCTTCATCACTCCGGCGACCTGTCTCAGTTTCCCTGGCTTCTTCAAACACCTCAATCCGCCCGCTCGCTCCGGCCCAGAGGTCTGCCAATCCTAATAAGTAGCTCTGCCCGGATGCAGGCTGTAAGTCTGACTCTGCACCCAGCGAAGCCAACCACTGAGAGACTTAATGATCGAGTTTCCCCCTCTGTCAACTGCCAATAAGCTGGTGGGGGAAAGTGGGCGGCTGTGCACCGCGATCACTGACCCAGTGACATTTACAGTCAAGCCCAACGTCACGTGCTGTTGACTATGCCAGTCAGCCCTTTGTCTTGGTTTTACAGACACTGCTATGCCCTTGGATCCTTCTGATTCAGACTAAATGAGCATACTGATAAAATTAAGATTCAGGGTTTTCCCCTATAAATTAAGGCCATAGTTTTCACTGCAGTGGTGGAGCTTCGGTCACAATCTGCACCTATTGTTGCATGTTGTCACCTTTATGCCACCTTACCATTTCCTGTCTCTCTACACTACCACCTTTCTAGTAAAGTTTAAACACTAAACAAATCAAGCCTGATTGACAACAGAACACACTCTTAAATAACATCGACATTTACCTTTGAATTCACGGTGCATTCTGTTGCATATTTCCAGTGTTACAGTATGATATTGTCATGTCCTCTGTTATGTCTTCCGTCATGGCTTGTTTTTGTCTTTGTTGTCTCGTCTTTTTTCATTGTCATGGTTTAGTTGTGTCTTTTGTTGTACCTTAAGTTCTCAGTTTTTTCTAGTCATGGGTTCTGTTTCCTGTTTTATTTTGTTAAGTCCTTGACTTCCTGTTTGTCATGTCTGCGTGTTCCCTTGATTAGATTATTGGTTTCACCTGTGTCTCGTTTCTTGATTTGCTTCACCTGTGTCTTGTCACTCCTCGTGTGTGTGTATATATAGCCCTGCTCTTCCCTTTGTTCCTTGTCGCGTCATTGTCGTTTTTTTGTTTCATGTTACTTGTTCCATGTTCCATGCCATAGCTCCAAGCCAAGTCATAGTTTTGTTCATGTTTTTTGGGATTTTGTTTGCTTTTTGATTTCCTGCCCCCTCGGCAGCGCTCTTGGTTTTTGTGAGTTTTGTTTTTCTTTATTAAAATACTTCTTGCCTACTCCTGCCTGCATCTAGTCCTGCACTTGGGTCCGAAGATTCCTATCCCCCGCTTACCCATTGTGACAGATATAAGGCTGAGATATTTTCAGTGCAGCTATAATGGGTTTGACAGGAGGGAGATGTTCAGCTACCTAAAATATCACCAGTCCTCTCCACCTACACTACCTACAGTACATGTAGCCCTCAGCTGAAATGCAAGAAGTTTAGGTGTGGACTCTGGAGAGTGTCAGCCGTCATTCTGGGAACAGTTAAAAACTGCAAACTGAAGAAGAGGAAGACAAAAACAGGCTGAAGAGAAGAAAAATGTAAAGCACACTTTCATTGCATAATAGATCCTCAAATATGTTCATCAGGGATTGATCTGTCCAATTTTTATGTGTCAGTCTTCATTACAGAAAATCATATCAATGGTAGCATTCGGCAGTGAACCAAAATAGAGATGTAAATGTTACTTCTAACGTAAACCAGTGCAGTTCACACCTGACACGTAACAGACTCATGACAGCGTGGTTCTGCTCCTACACCTCCAGCAGCAGCAGCAGTCACACTACACAACATCCTCTCTCAAAATGCCACTTTATCAACACAATCCGTCAAGCTATTTCCCCTGACCTTCACCACGAGTAACAAAACAGTCACAAGATGTAAGTGTGTCATCTAAATAAAGCCAGCTTTTATTTACAGTAGGTCTGAACAACACTTAAATAGCATGCGGCCTATCAAGGTACCAAAATGTTGTAGAGCATTTTGAGAATAACCCTGTCTGTAATGATTCTGAGGACATTTTAAAAGGGGCTTCCCTGCCGTTATGAGGCTGAAGCTGAAAGGGCACCATCTAAACAGAATAAATGTAAAATTCAATGTGAGAGAATCAAAATGAACTAAATGACCTTTTCCAGATCTACTGGTTGTCATTTATCCCCAGCTGACTTCTTCAGAAAGTTTTGTGTTAAAGCTTTTGTATTTAATAATGCATCTGCTCCAACTTTTCCAACATTTTGTCGTAATAGCAATAACGTTGCAATGTGAAGTGAAAATGGCTATTTATTTATTTAAATATGTTACATTTTCTTGAAGGAGGACGTTCTCTCCCCTCCTTTCTGAGAAAGAGCTGAACCTTTAAGGTATTCTAACACACGTAAATAAGGCCTGATGTGGCATGTTTGTGGACATCCAGCAAGAAAAGAATTCTAGGGAAAACAACGTACTGTAAGTATTCATGTTTGCAAATGCAACATAGTGCTCTGAAGGACTTTGAAAAGGGGTGCAGATGTTGACAGAACTGTGTGTATGTGACAGAACGTCCCGAAAGTGCTGGAAGTGCGATATTCCTCTGTGCTTATACTTGGACAGAAACTGTATGGATGCATGTGTAGTTGTATTGTTAGACCAAGTAATTCATTTTACTAAATGTAGGTGTGTTGTTTCGTTTGGCTATACTAGAATCTTATATTTACCAAAAGAAAGAAATGACAAATACTTCACATACACCAGTTTTCAAAGATAAAATACTGTATGTGGCTAGTGTTAGTCTCTTTCTTTTAAACAGTATATAAAGTGTATGTTGAAGCAGGCATTAAGTTTTAATATGCGTGTTTGGAAGTCAATGTAACATTTAGTATTTTCTGGCTTTAGTTAGTTTTAGCTGATGATTAGGGTTATTTAAGAAATAATTATATAAAGTGTTTAAGAAACTTTTTCTTCAGCAAAACAGAGTAATGCAGACACAGACTAAACACCGTCAGGCTTTAAGCGTTAAAACAACTATGAAGCGCCCTCGCTGATTCAGTACTGTCTGCATGCCTTCAAATGTCTCCATTCATCGCTGCCCTCGTGTGATTCATCTGTGAAAAATCTGTGGATCAACTCGAGCCATTAAGCTACGTACCACATTAACATTCCACTCACACGGCTTGAGAGCGACGGCGATATGAGGCCGCTACTGTAAGCGCCACACATGTACATAATTCAGGGCGAAAATGAACTACCTTGGATGAAAATACAAAGTACTCTAATGTTTTATTTTTAGGAAACAGGCAAGCAGTGCTCTGCCCTGTCTGGCAAAATAATGACAGGAATTCATACCGAGCCAAATCACACACTGCAGGACTGGAAAATTCCTGTTTAAAATGCTGGCTCAACTTTACTTAAGTTGTTTATTTTGCATGACTTTGAATGCACTGTGTACAAAAATTGTATTGTCAGAGGTTCGGCTACATATACAGACAGATATACCTGTGCAACTTTTTACATAACTTCCTACACTATGCATTGTTAACAACAGCTGAGCTGCACACTTGCTGTAGGCATACACCCATGTTCACACACACCCATCATTTATCATGCAGCTCTGTGAATGAGACATCTATTGGCACTTTCATGGCAGCAAACCGTTTAGGCTTCCGTAGCCGCCTCACGGCACCTCGCTGTGGGTAGATGAAGCACTGCAGCCGTACTGTCAGTGATTGTGTCCAACACATGCCACAGAGGAGACATTAACAGTCACGTCTGCATTCTCTACATCACCAGAGGGAGAAATCGTTCTGGGAAAGGTCCACCTACACTACCTAGAGTTCATGTAACCCACAGCTGAAATGCAAGTTTAGGCCTGGAGTGGCAGTAGTCATACTGGGAAACTAGAAACAAGAGAAGGGGATGACAACAAGGGCTGAAGAGAAGATAAAATGTAAAGTACACTTTCATTGCATAATAGCTCCTAGAATACAATGTTTATTATGGATTAATGTGTCGAATTTTTACCTGTTAGTCTTCATTACAGAAAATATTTTTCAGCACAGATCTTAGTCATATGCGTGGTAGTATCCAGTGGTGAACCGACGTAGAGATGTAAATGTTACTTTTTATGCAAACCAGTGCAGTTCACACCTGACACGTCACAGGCTCATGATAGTTGGTTCTCTTCCTGCACCTCCAGCAGCAGCAGTCACACTACACGACATCCTCTCTCAAAATGTACTCATTTGTACCAACACGATCCGTCAAGCTATTTCCCCTGACCGTCACCACGAGTAAGAATAGGCACAAGATGTAAGTGTGTCATCTAAATAAAGCCAGCTTTCATTTACAGTAGGTTTGAACAACACTTAAATAGCATGCGGCCTATCTAGGTACCGAGCTGTTTTAGTGCGTTTCATTTCTTACGTTAATCTCTGCAGATGTCCAACACTGCGGTTTAAATATAGGAAAACAGAAAGGCAACTATGAATAATCTTGTCTGCAATGATTGTGAGGTCATTTTAAAAGTAGTTTCCCTACCGTTATAATAAACGATTCTGGGAAAAGTCAGGGGGACCACTCACAGACCAGCCTTCAGTCCTAGGATACTTATTCTGGATATCAGGAGATAGATTTAGTTTGGCAACGTCTGAGAAGGAAAAGCTTTGCCTCTCTGTCACTGGAACAGCTTAATCCTTCATACTCAAACGTTGCACGTCCTTCCTTTTTACACAGCGACCTTAGAAACATTCTCAATTGTTTCTTTTTCATTGCTTTTCTGCTTCTGGGAGAGGCTCTTTTTGACCATTATGAAGTGGGCACTTACTGCTAGTCGCTACTCTAGATCAGTCATATTGAGGAAATTGTAGATTTCAAGGAAGAACGAGAACAACTAAATCACAGCTTGATGACTTTGTTTTATATTGTGAATTTTGGCAACAGACAGAAATAATAAAACCCCTCGGATTCAATGCGCAGGGCTTTTGTGTCTAACGATTTTTATTTGATGACGAATCTCAAAAAATCAATATGATAAATATGGACTTGTCATTCAGATGTTTCATTCTTTTGCTCAAGTTTTCTGGATCATCTAAAAACCCGATGCAACACTAAGAAGGCGGCTTCCTGTAAGCTAAGGTAGCTCAAGAGTCACGCTTTAAGAAGAATCTGCCCACACTAACATCCTGTGTCACCTTTCCTACACAACCCAGATTCACATGAACCAAGACATCTAATACTGGCCCACACAAATGCACACAAATACCCACACTAACACGCACAAACGCACGCCATTACGGTAAATTACCCCCGTAGTCCCATAAGGGTCTGCAATTTGAGGGTGTCAAAGTCAAGGTGTAATATGAGCCTGACATTAATAATAACCACCACACTGGCCCTGCTGGCGCTAATGAACGCAACACATTAACACACACATGACCTCGCATCACACACACACACACGCATATGCACATGCTTAAACCCTCAACATCAGAACAAGAAAAACAATACAACGATGAAGACGTTATGCAGAGAGGTAGTTATAGTGCACTTACTCATGCACCACCACACACTTCAAACTCTCTCAGACTGCAGAAGCTTTAAGAGCACAATGTTTAAAACATGGAAATGCTGTTAGGGCACAGTGCTAGCCTATGCTTCTGGATTAGCATGTGTTCTAAGGGCTTGGAGGAGGAGGAGGGGGAGAACAGAGATGAGAGTCAACGCTTTGAGCAATACTAATGCTCAGCTGAGATGAGCAGTCTGACAACAAGGCTACAAGCCTTGTGAATAAACGATGAGCACACAAGCCAGGGGGCAGAGGTAGCAGTTATTTCAGCACGATGACTGAGCCGACCTCTCTAACTGCTTAACACGAACACAGTCACACAAAAATATGAATGCCAATACAAGCGCAGGCAGGCGATTGGATTGGCATTCCTCGTGTCCTGACCCCCCGCATTGGTCAGGACAGGACTGGACTTCTGCCAGACTGGAGACCGCTTCATCCATGCCCACCTGGTGTGTGTGCATAAACACACACACACAGTCGACAGAGCTGGGGGAGTCTGCCACGCAGAGGAAGCCGTATGTCAATCAAGTGTCAGGGCAACCAGGGGAGAAGGATATCAGGCCATGGGTGAGACACTATAAATAACCCAGCCCACCTTGGGAGTCAGGGTCACTAACACACACACATGCATATGCACGCATACACGCACCCACACAGTCATGTTTCCATCACTTCAGAGGACAATGATTTTGCATTTGTTTCCTGGAGACTTACTCTAAACAAAGCAACACGCCTAGATGCCAAATGCTAACCCTGAACCAACATCTTTATCCCATAACGTAATGATTTATGTTATGAGGACTGGATTTATGTACCCAAAAGAAGTCACCACAACAAGAGTACCACAGTCGCAATCTGAAAGTTGAATTGCTTGACAACGTTGCTTCCTTCTGCATCACAGAACTTAAACTAAACGTGTGTCCATGGGCCCTGAGAGTGAAAGAAATTTAAAACGCTATGCTATGATAAGTCTGTCGGCATTTTTAATTTGTCTTTTGACTGTGTGACAAAGGTTTTCCCCTAAAATATCCTTGTGTATTACAAATTACCACCTACAAGCAGCCAATGGCTAAAAGCTTGTCTGAATACCTGTATGTTTAGAGAGGAGGTTCAAGGCAAATGTGATACTGAAGCCTAATGTCTTCAGTACTGAGCTATAACAAGAGGTGGCAGAGTCGGACATACCCTGTTGCAGATGGTTAATTAAAGAAAACACAAAGTAACTTTCTTAAGAGAGAGATACCCACAGACACCTCCAAAACAGGAATATACTGAATGAAGACGCTGAGCTCTACTCCAAAATCTACTTCAGCTTAATCTGAATATATATAATATAATTTGAATTCATTCATTTTGATTCATGTTGTTAACAGAGGAGAGGAGAGGAGAGGAGAGGAGAGGAGAGGAGAGGAGAGGAGAGGAGAGGAGAGGAGAGGAGAGGAGAGGAGAAGTTGGTTTAGGTCAAATCAAATCGTGGATTGAAGGGTTCTCCAAACACATGCAAACCCTTGATGACCTACTTTCGTGGTGGCCTCCAGCAGAGCAGAATCAGCTGTCATGGCAACATGCACTTCACATCTCGGAGCCCATCATCATTATCATCATTATGATTATCATCATCATCATTATCAATGGCGCTCCATAGCAAGGGGAGAAACAAGGGGAACATGCCACGGCAGTTAATCTCATCTATTCTAGGGGGGACTCATGCGAATGAAACAAAAGAAGAGTGGAGATGAGATCTTAGGAAAGACGTGGCGGGGCGACGTAGTTATGTCATGTGTGGAGTCATTCTCTGCGTTTCTGCCTGTTCCTGCCGACACGCCACCTCCACCTGAATGCATGGCAGCAGGCAGCGGCGCTGTGATTGTGTGAGAGCAACCACTACAAAAGAAAGGGAGGGGGGTGAAAACAGAAGGGAAGAGGAAGTCATACTTTGGGCAACGGCGTTTCGGATGACCGGGCTTTCTTGGGAGATATCTGTGAAGAGAGCAAGAGAATTATTTTTCTTGTTTCCCCCTCTTCAGAGATATCTCCTGTGGCATATTGCTGTTCTCTATTACAGAAGTTTAATCACAGATTTCACTGTCAGCAGAAGCTGTGAGCAGTTCCTCAGACACTAACAGTACATTTAGTCAAACTTTTATCAGATGTATTCAAATCCACCCAACAGTTGCAGTGTTATACATGAGCTTTCCGTTGACACGTTTCTTGTGTGATCATTCTTAGCATATTTTATCACGGTCAACAGAAGCAGGTGTTGTACTGCAACACGCATGAGAAAAAGGGTTGTAGATTTCAAAACTGAAGGGCACTTGACCTCTGAGGGTCAGAGTTTGGGTCACACTTGCAACATGCAGGGACCACACATGTGCAATGAAGAAGAATAAATGTCACATTTTAAGCAGTGACCCTGCAAAGACCCATCATACAGAGGGCGAGATAAGGCCCTCGGTATACAAACTATTCTACTGCTATGTTCTGCTACCACCCAGAGACAGGTGCAGAGAAATATTAAGAGGCAACTCATCAAATGTTCAGGTCTGTAGGTGGCTATAACTATAAACAGCTCAGTTGATCACATGTGTCAATGTGAAATGTTAAGCAATGAACAACAACACATCAGAGGAGACACTCAGAGAGAAGAGGAGACACACAATCACATTCACAGAGGGAGAAGTCACACGGCAGAATGATAGAGAAACATCTGTTGTCAGTACGCTTTCTGACTGTAAAATTATTGAAAGGCTTTAAAGTGACATTAAACAATTTAGGACAAGCAAGAAGCTGATGGACTCCAGGGGCGGACAGCAGTGTGCACATATTTAGCTAATGCAGTAAATTGTGCATATAATGGGCATATAAAAACAATACCGCTGTGAAATCAGGAAGACTTTTCTGATATAAACTAAGCAAACAAATCTAATTCATATAAACACTTTTGTACTTCATTTAAAAAATCCCAACCTGTGTAATGGAGCTAAAACTAATGTGACACATTTTAGAGAAAAATTATAGGAATAAAAAACGCAGAATAAAATAGCTGCATAAGTGTGAACACAACCCTGAATTACAAGTAGGATAAGGTCCTGATCTATCAAATTTTGAAGGCATCTCCTCTGAACATGTCTCTTTAGATCCCCCTCCCCACAGTTTTTCTATAGGATTCAGGTCAGGCCTCTGGCTGCGTCATTCTGAAATGCTAATCTTTTCTTTTCTTTTCTTTTTTTGCTGAAGCTGTTCTTTCGCTGATTTCGATGCATACTTTGGATGTCTGTCACGCTGAAAGGTAAAAGTTCTCTTTATTTTCAGCTTTCTGGCAGTCAACAGGAGGTTCTGTTCCAAAACAGACTGGTACTTGGGGCTACTCATGATTCCCTCCACATTCACTGAAGCCCCCAGTTCTATCTGTCGAAAAAACAGCTCCAAATTAGGATGAACTCACGCAGCTAGGTTCTTTATTTTTGACTTTTTCTCTGAAACGCATCACATTGGCTTTTCACGGCACCGCATAGGTGGTAATTTTTAAAATGAACGTTCATCACAACAGGGGGGTTTCAGGCTTTTTTTACACACTGTGCGCCCACATGCAAATCATAATCTCTGCCCTCTGGTTTAGTCTCAGCGGCTCAGAAAAAGGTTTGCTTCTCTTCATTAGTTAATAACACCAACAAAGCAGGCTGTCAAACTATATTATTTCATTGTCTAAAATCTGACCAACCAATCTGAGCAACTTTCAATCAGCTCATTAACATCAAGAGACAGAAATAGTTGAACTCTACTGGTTTTATATTGTGGGTCGTGGTCATAGAAAAAACTGCTGAAATAAACCACACAACTTACTGACTTTTGTCTGGCACTTGTGTCTTCTGGTGTTCAGTGGATGTTAGTTCTGTTTTACTTTACAAAATCTACTGCTCACATCTGACCAAAGACAAAATCTATGGCTTATAAATGCAATGTTTCTATGCAGTTGTTTCTGCCAAATGTTATAAAGTTTGTTTGTTTTAACAGTCTGGCAAAATAGTCATTCATTACAAAATTGCTTAATGCAGGTTTAAAGCAAAAAAATGTACACAAATATGACTTTAATTTCAGACACGATGGGGACATTTGAATAGTGCGAAGTGTCCAGATGGTATGCAGAATTATCGATGTTGCCTCGGAGGAAAGAGTGTAACAGGTGGAGAGAGAAGCAGTGAGAGACGACAACACAGAAATGACAGACGCCTACATAGAGAGAAAATGCAAAGACGGGAAACAAAAAGAACAGGCTGAAAGAAATAAAGGCCTGTTCCTAACTAAGTGCATACAGAGTGAGAGTAGGGGTGTTGGTGAAAGCGGAGGACGAAGTGAGGAACGATGAGCAGGAGAAAGGTGCGAGGAAAGTGAGGTGAGTGAGGGACTGGAAATGATAAAGGTCCGTCCTCGGTACTGAGGCGCGACACCCTCTGTCTGTTATCGCTCTACCTTCATTGGTGCCAGCTGGATGGGGGTAATGTAGGAGGGGTCCACCATGGGCTTGGGACGGTTGGCAGTGTCCGCCAGGAGGCTCTGCCATTGCTGCGGCAGCCCGGTGAACTTCTGCTCCCGTGGGTCGAAGCCCGTGTGGACCCGGTGCTCGAAGTTAGACGGAGCTGAGATCTCCAGCCGTTTCTTCTTCTTCCCAAACATGCTGGAAAACCCTGGCAAACCTGGCAACCCAAAGGAGACAGCGCTAGATTAACATTCTCAGTTCGGATTGATTGACTTGAATTAAATAAACATAGGTATGAAAACATTAATGCATACTTGCTTTCCTGTTTTACTGCACATAGCAGAGCAGCTAAAGGTTTTACATTTATATAGCACATGCTGTTCAATGATCTTTAGTGGTGCACTTCAGATGTGTGAACACTTATCATACATAAACCATATAATGGTTATCCATAAGTAGACATGGGCTGCATTGTTGCCAAAGGTTTGTTCGATCCCTCAACTGAAATACATAAAACGTACACCATAGCTAAAGTAAAGACTTATTTGTAGAGCCATGTTGTCCAGCAGCACCTGAAGTAGATGCCTTCCAGTAACTGACCATGTTTCACAAGCCTTTCAATCCAACAAAGAATTATTTTATACTACAGCAAACTGTGACATTTAGAAGCAGGCACCAATTAAAATGAGGACTAAATAAATATAGAGCAGCATGTGCTTTATTTGTTTTTCTTCATGGCAGGGTTGAAGTATAAATCTGACTGTGACTATCACTGTTTGCCGATGCTTTATATTGTGCTGGGCATTTATGCACCCTGCTCTGTAATAGCACAACGCTGCAGGATACAAACAAGGAATGAACAAGCAAAAATGTCCAAACATGCTACAAAAACCAAGTGTCCACTTTGGTTATGTAACATAAACAACGGGAGAATAAATAACTGATGTGCTACAGTGAAGAGGAAAAGAAGGAAGAAGATGCCAAGCTGGGATTTTGGATTTTGTTTTTTTACTATGTTTGATAGTAAGGAGCTACTTACAGAGGCACACACAGAAGTTCCTGTCTGAACTTTTTGGGGCTGTTTGGAAATCTCACTGCGATACTGGTGGTTTGGGTGTACGCATAATGTCCAGTCATCGGAACAAAATGTCATAATGTTGTTGGCGTGGCTGTGAATGGAGTCTATTGTGTGAGTCCTCTCTAGAAGACATTGTCCTCTGAGAAAAACACCCCCCACCCCCTCCCCAGTTTTCTCTCTCCCGCTCTGTTATGGCAATGTTTGTTGTGCCAGTTCATGCCACACATTCATGCTTTTACAGACATGCATTATACACTACATGTGCATTACGCGCAACACAAACGCAAAACCACCAAGAAAGCAAACACATTAGAAGTCATTAGAAGGAATCAACACAAGTATTTGAGGATTGATCATCTTAAGGAAAAAAAGCACCTGGTGCCTCTGTTTTCTTTAGTAAGCACATCTAAACAACACTCTTTAAGAACTGAAATTACAACTGCTATTAGTACAATATAACAGCAAACTAGAATAAGTCAAAACTAAACTATAACTATTTAAACTACTGAAAAAAGTTCTCATCTCCAGTATTACAAACTGGACGTCTATAGAGACATTCCTGTGCAAAATCACATGTCACAAACAGTCAGACTCGTGGTCCATCAATCAGCTGGGAGCTAATGTTTTAATTGACAGAACACGTCACACAGGCAACACAGTTTGGCTCTCTGGGACGTGAGGCTCAAAAACACACCCGCAAGAAAACAGGATCAGAACAGTTTCCTCCAAATACAGGTACGTATCTGGTTGTTAACGTGATTAAATCCCTTCCCATTAAAATGATTTAACACCAGTCTTTCAGAACTGAAGAAGTTCCTTGGCTCCTTCAAGAAGCTCAGCAAATCCAGTTGCCATTGTCTTAGCTTTGTTTTTCAGGATACCATGACCTGGGTGACTGAGATCCCTCATAGACACACCTGCAACTACTGCACATTAGGACGAGACAGGGATCTTAGAGATCAGCACATTAAATATGCACAAGATGATAAACATATGATTCAAAGATGAATGCATGAAGCTGCAGAAAAAATAAATAAATCACGACTCTTCCCAGTTAATCTATTTTAATGGCAGAGAAATAGGGGTAACATGATTTGTTCCAACATAGCCTTTGAATTGTTTGGCTAAGCACTTATTTTTAAAGTAGTAAAAGTCTTGTATTGTTAAAAGGAAAGAAAAACTGTAAGATTCTCAACTGCTGTTGTCTACATTTGATTGGTTACAACTGGCAGGCTGCCTGAGGGCTGGTGTTACACTGTCAGGAGCAAGAGACTAAGTAAACAAATTGTGCTGTGGCCTATGTGTCATGGCCGGACAGCATACTGTTACTAGCGCTGAAGAGTGAGGATCACATCAGCATCATGCCGGACACATGCATGTTTCCCTGCTGTCTAATGTTCTCAGCATGTACACTGACAACAGCAGTGCAATTTACACTCAGTAATTGCTTGCCTCCTGGGTCATTCAACAAGTTAAGACTAAAGACAAATTGTGTGCTGTGTAAGATAAGAAGAAGACTTTAGGTTTTTAAAATGCCGTTCCATCAAACATCAGACAAATGAGTAACAGCAGACAAAATATGGAATTTAATTCAATTCTGGTCTTTAAGTAAGTGCAGTGCTTTACAGACTTGCATGAATAGAAATTACCTTAAACCAAATAAAGAGCAACTAACTAACACTAATGCTGTTTCAGGCATTTTCCCTAAACCTGAAACACCACAGAATAATTTGGTTAGCTAACGATATGTAAAATAAATGCTAAGTCTCTACTTCAGGTAGCAACCTGAGTAGGCATAATGACATGAGGAGCTTATTTATAGCTGATAAACACTGTGTGATTTATCCCTCTCACTTTAAATACAGTGTTTTTGGTTTTTGGACGAGAGCTAAAATAAAGACAACGCCCCCTAAGACACTACAGTGGTGTTATAATTAGCATCCATGCTTCAACACGTGTAGAATAAGCAGTTTAAGATACTGCAAACGTAGCGGGTTACTTCCAAAAATGTGTCAAACGTTTTGCACAGCAGTACGTTAAATCAGTGTTCGCTGTGGCGTCTATTGACGCGGCAGAGCCTCTTCAGATGCAGTGGCAGAGGTCTACAAAGGGTCTCTTTCCAAACGTAACTTTAAACAGACAAGGCAAAAAAATTTAATCATGGAAATCTTTCTCAGTCATTTCCTTTGCTGCCCAGCAGGAGAGCCAGACAGACCAAATTAGTGGCCTCAAACAGGAAAGATGGAGAGATAGATTGATGGGAGAGGGAGATGGGCGGTGGTGGGTGGGGCGGGGGCAGAAAAGGAAGCAGAGAGAGGAGGTTAAGGAGAGATCTAAAAAAATAACAAACAGAGGATACAAAAAAAGAGAAACGGGCAAAAACCTAAAGAGTCGTGGAAAGAGGAAGGAAACCTTAAGGCTTTTGTGATGCATAGAGCGCAGCACAAATGCAGCACAAGAGATTATTATGCAGCACACAGCTGCCTTTAGAAAACTCAATGCTGGATCAAAAGGGTTTTAAGTCATAGAAACCTCGTCCCACAGGCATGTTTACACAACTCTGCCTTCCACGCTGCATTCACTGTAAGCCTCGGATCAAGGATGTACTGAATCATTTGTGAGTAAAAATATGCTATTTTCAGTGAAGAGAACACACAGACAGAGTTTATGCAAAGCCACAGGATATCATTTTATATTTATTATGATGCCATTAGGATTCAAATTTGAGAAACACTGAGGCTCAACATTTAACTCTAAAACTGTGAGCCGTGTGAGTCACAGGAAAATTACATCAAAGTGCAGGATGCATCCATCAAGAACTTCCACAGCAGCATATTACATTAGAGTCCTGAAGGGATAAATACACTAGCTTAACTTTTTATGCAACTATCAGATACAATAACCTCCTCTGGTGAACATATTTAACAAGTGGAAACGTTTATCAGAGAGGCAGGTCACAAAGGATCGCTCTTTGACTATCTCCTGGTCTATCACGTTGGCTGGTTCACAAAATCCCTGACAAACGCCAAACAATCCCCAACCTTCATCTTTTTCATTTTGTGCTGAGCTACAAATCTCTTATGTAATGAGTACATGTCAGCAACCCTTTCCACTTTTGGCTGATGTCCACTTAAACCTCCGCAAATCGACCCAAGGTTTCCAAACTCGTTACTATTTTTAGAGCCTCTGCAGAAAGTGGATTCTGCTTCACGCTAAACATTATGCTGATTAGAAGTGACACGCACAAGATAAAGTCGATAAAGACAACATCAAGGATGGAGGTGAAAATCAGCTCCAAGGAGAGGAGGACTCCTCTTCAAAGTGGCCTTCTGCAGTCACCACAGTGACTAAACGGGGCTTGATGGCAGTTGAACTGAATCATTAGCTGACTTATAAAGCAGCCAAAGCCCACGTTACCGTAGAGCTGCAAATAAACATAAACAAAAACACATCCCAAAATGCCACATCCAAAGAACCACATATGAAATGCAGCAGAATAAAAATAATCATACTAGTCTGAAAACTGATTGACTGCACACCCAGATGACGTTCTGAAGCTCAATGTGGTAGCCATCTTGACACAACGTGACTTCACCTCACACCCAGATAATCTGAGAATGGTCAAACCTAGTCAGTCAGCTTGCCACCTGTCACTCAAAACAGAAATGCATAACTTATAAAAACGTTAATGAATGGACCACACCAATCTTTAAAATTGTTAAAAATGACTTTAGGTTTACCTAACCCATGTCTTTTTTCCCATTTTGTGTATATTGGACAAACTGGGCTGTTTCACCTTTGTCACCTTGTCTACCTTGAAAGTGAACACAAAAGTCCTTGACAGACAGCATTTTTTCAGCCCGCTAACAATGGGAGCAATTAGCATCTGCTTGGTAGCTACTGATGAGGAAATTAGCAAGCAACAGACAACACCCACGTTCATCAGCTAGAAATGAGAGGTGCACTTTCATCTGTTTTTCTGTGTTTCAAAAATGACTGTGGAGAGGTGAATCTGCCACAGTTGTAGCTCAACAAGAGTATTCATTAAAAAGTATTAATGTCATGACAAAGTGTCTGTGATGCACCTGTGGTCTTTAAGCAGGCATAGCAAGGATAAAAAACTCCTGACCTACATGGTATGTCTCGGGAATGAGATTATTAAAGGCTAGCAGGGCTTAAGTCGTCTAGGCCGAGCTCAACTGTAAACAGACACAACAACACATGCAGACACACATGGACACCACTGAACGCATGTGTGCCAGCAGATGGAGACACATGTTTGCGCACTTGCGTGGTCCAAACGTGCTCCTGCAGAGCTTTTAGCAGGCTCTCTACCAAACAACTTTGGACTGAGATGTAGAGAATTACTTCCAAGCAGAGCCCTGAGGAACTACTTACTGCTCAATTCTCCTGCCTGCCACATAAGCACCTCTTGTGCTGTAAATCACGGGCGGATTGTAAAGCACTTTGTGAAGTTTCCGACTAATGCCTGCAAGGTTATTCTACCAGTGAGTAACAATGTCACTCTGATGAGATATTGCACTGGGAAATATATGGCAGTGATTGGAGATTTGGGCTCCAACGTTACTGGTGAGACCCGAGTGAGCTACAACAGTGTGTGGCGTGAACAGCTGCAATCACTGCACAGAAAGGTGAAGCAGTTTCCCTGTACAGCTGATGAAGTATTAGAACTCCTTTACAATACCTCTTAGTGTAGGCTCAGTTTACAGAACCTTCACACAGCAGTGATTATATGGCTAAAGATGATTAGAAAACAGTAAGATAAGGCTTAAATCCAAATATATGCACAGACCTTGAGGTAGAAGCTTCAAACCGACTGAAAGCACACAGAGACAAACAGAGATGCTGTGGAAATGCATGTCATCAAGGGTTGGCTCAGCACAGTTAAAGCGGGGCAACCCATGCAAGTGGAAAAAGCCAGCGTATTCAGCACTAAGATTGAACAAATAAAGATGCATACTGTTGTCCTACATGAGTATGTTCCCTTTAAATTTGTGAAAATAATGTATTTTGATGTAAGAGGAAGCATTACATAACATCCTGCACACACAAAATAGAGAGAGATGCTCAGCCACGCATACGCATGAATATTCACTTTATCTAAACTGAAATGCAAACCATGGGGTTCATAAGAACACACGCACTCTACATAGACACACTATATACACTGACACACTGACACAAACATACTTAAAGGGGCTACTGGTCCCAGGGCAGAGATCCTGACTCCCAGGCTGATTTGTCTCCAAACCATCTGTCACCCTCTGAGCCTCCACAGGCATTTCCCTTGCTGTACAGCAACACCTCAACAGACACGCACTGCAGTGACACAGGGACTGTGCACATGTGCGTGTGCATTGGTATTTGTGTTGACTGTTCCTTGTATATCTGCACTATTTTATGTCTATTTTTGGTACCAAACTGCGTGCTGACATTCTGCGGAAGGGCGGCGCGTTTGTGTGTTTTTTCGAAACACCACATTCATTTTGTATCCCTTAGATTGTAATTTAGAGGCATAATTTGCTTTTGAGATGCAGAGCACTCACTCATGCACAAATATGCAAATACCTACATTTCATACATAATTTAAAATGGAACATGAAAAGGACACAAATTCCTTCTGATAAACAAGTCAAGGGAAGGGCAATGTTCTCTCCTTCATTTGCCGCTACCAGGAAGAGGATTCAGAAATCAGGAATTCCTGATTTAATTAAAAGGTCAAATGTTTCAGAGTAAAAGACAGGTGGTGGCATTTTTGTTCAAGGTGTCGCTCATTGTGGCTTTACTTGGTTTGAGTGACAGAAACAGCGAGTCAGTGAGACTGACTTTGTCTCTGCGTCCTCATCTTTGGTGTCTCTCTCAGCCCTGTTACTCCTCGCCTCTTTTGTCCTGCCCCGCTTTGTTGTCTGCTGTTCATTTCTCTCCCATTTGCATTCACTTGTTCTCTCTAGACCCTGTTCCTTCAGATGATTTAATTGGCTCAAAAACTGTTTACACAGACATGCATTTCACCTTCCATTCCCCGCGGATGCATTTGTAGAACGGTAAACAACTTCTGCTGATGAAGAGGCATCCTCATTTGCACACTGTTCACAACACGCAGAGAAGTTTGTAACAGCCTTCATTTAAATTATGTTTAAAGACTTGAGATAATCAGAAGGCTTTGGTATGTTTCAATTTAGCTCTGATGATGGATATTTCTCCTTCTTACATTTTTATTTTATGCATACACAAATTCAGTGAAGCACTGCTCTTACCTGGAAACAAACTGACAGTTTCCTTCAACCAATCGAAATCGGGATAAGCCATAGTAAAAAGTCAGAGGCAATTAGAGCCTCCTCAGATGTTGCGCTTTGATGTCAAATTGTGCTCCCGATAAATCCATTATGCACCTCAATTTTCTTTCAGCAAGAACATGAAACAGCAAGCCCACTGCTCGAATTGTAAGCCAACGATCCCCTGGAGGGGCGACACTTCTGTGAAGTCATCAAATTGACAAATCAGGTCAGATCCAGGACCCTATGCAGTCCCCTGCGAGCTGCTACTACTACTGCTACCCTGCCTGCATGCTCTGATAACTCCCAATGTGAGATACACAGGACACGAAAAAGTGCCTACGCCAGCAGCCCGCGTCGAGGCACGGTCAGACAGCTTAAGCCTGGACCCATCCCATTTCACTTTGATTGTTCGCCTAACTGGGTTTGACCAGCCACGTCCCAAACTCTGCACCCTCTGACCTTCACTGTCCTCCACCCACATATGTGTCGGTCACCACAAACAACAAAGAGCAAGCGTCCTCTATGTTCGTACAACCCACAGGGCGGTGTTTGTGTCCCGGTCGCACGGTCAAACACACACCTGCCCGCACACACAACTGTCTCCCACTGATGCCAGCATGTGTGGACATCAACGGCGGTGTCAAGGGCTACTCCACCATGTGTCCTATCACTGCCTCTTTCACAAGGCGAGTCACAGGGAGGGAGACAGATAGTGTGACGGAGGAGATAAGATGGAAGAAAGAGAATGAAACAGCTGGTCCATTCAGCGGCTGTGACAGAGCCTGGCCGTTTGCCGATGCTAAGAGGACATTCAGCGGTGGCAGCCACGGACAGGCCCTTTGCTGAGGGCAAACACACACTCACTGAAACAGTGAAAGGCTGTCAGGATCACAGTATAGAGTATTCTCCTTTCTTTTAAGAAAGGTAGAGGATGTTATTCTGCAAGGTAGTGGTCATTTAATAAACACATTTATTTTTGCTACTAATGGAAGGAATTCCCTTTGCAGTCTTGTCTGTCAATCTTAGAAATAAAGTCGAACCATAATCTGCAAATCTGATGATTTTAGACTGCAAATGCAACACCTCATATTGCCTGACCAATGAGAACATGGTTGGACAAGAGCAAATCGACGAACCAATCCACCCACTTATCCATAACCGCTTCCTGTAGAGGGACGTGTGGGGCTAGAGACTATCCCAGCTGTCAGCGGGCGAGAGGTGAGGAGCAACCTGGACTGGTCATCAATCCATAACAGGACTAACACAAACAGACAAACAGTCATTCACATTTACACCAACGGACAATTTACATATGGTGAAGACAGAAGTCATTGTGAAAACGGACAAAAAATTGAATCCCAATCTTTAGTTTATAGCACTAACAGCCCACTTTGTGCACAAAGTTGCTGGAGCATAACGAGAAGAGGGAATGTTTGATGGTTAAAAGACAGACACACCCCTCCACAAGTATCACTGGATATAAATACACCTCCAAGGGTCTCTCTCTCTCTCATACTCTGCCAAACACACATGCAGAGGAGTAGTGTAAGCGCTCTGGAGGAGGGGAGCTGCAGACTAAATAGAGAAAGAGACAACTAGAATTATGGCAGTTGAGGCTGATTTGGCTATGCTAAGTACCCCGCACTTTCAGAGCATCAGTACAGCACCCTCCACGTGGCTAATGGGCGGTTACCTCATAGCTGTCACAAGACGAAGACTTGTTAGTGAGATAAATGCTAATTCCTGCAATGTATTTTAGAGCAAAGTACAGACTGTAATTCTTCGGCAGCGTCAACGCTCGGCACCGTCGAAGCTGCTGCAAAAGATTGAACATTTGCGAAAGGGAGGTATCCAGTTCAGACACAGTCTTCAAGTCTGTCACTGATCTTTCACTATCAAGGGAAAGGATCAGCTACAGTTGTTATCTGCTCGTGAGGAAAGGTAACATAATGGATGAATATAGCAGGGAAGGGTGGCTCCGTGAGGCGCTGAGAGATCAGGAAAGTTATCTAAATTAGATCTTCGGAGGACAGAAATGTGTGTGTCACTTTCTGAGAATAAATGTGTGCACATGCGTGACCATGTGTGTGCGTGCAGTTGTATGTCCCAACTGTAAAGGCACATTACAGCAAAGAGTGACCTAAAACTAAGTCTTTGATAGTGTCTCTTCTTTTGACTTTGTGCATACACCGATCTGCCAAAACATTAAAACCACTGACAGGAGAAGTAAATATCATTGACCATGTTGTGATAATGCAATGTTGCCTGGTTGCCAAATTCACTAAATCCCAAATTGATCAAGTATTTATAGTATGCATTGGAACAAGCCCGGTCCACAGAGGCCCCTCCTCTCAACCCAGAGGACCCAAAGCCCCCCACTAACAACATTCTGTTGCCAGACACCAGGTAGGTGGTCATAATGTTCTGCCTAATCAGTATATCTCTGATGAAACATTAGACAGTTACATGCATCTGTTCATGAAAGTTCAAGTTTTCCAGTTCACCAGTGGTGCATTGTTTCCATGCATCCCACCTCCTGGTCTGAGCCCAGACTTGGAAAAATGCGCCTTTCCAACACGTCCGTCCAGAAAGAATTTGCAGGGTTTGAGATGTGGAATAATAACACAGCAAAAACAAGATGCTCCACTGTGATCTAAAATGAACAAAACAACAAGACTTAATATTGGATGTGTCAACAAGAAAAGATTAAGCTCCTTATCTGAACAATAGAACCTGTACACCGATAAAGAACAAAGGAATAATAATTTTTCAGCCCAGAAATCAACACTATCAAGCACAGCCAAAGAAGGCTCTGCCATATGGTGTTAGTTTCAGTGCCCCAGGGCTAACATCTGTATGCAGACAGCTTCCACGTGCACAATGAAGAGACAAACTGTTTTTTATTATTTGTTTTATTTTTAACTGAAAGTGTCTTTTCATAGACTTGCCATTGCAAAGCCGTCAAACATAAAGAGAATGACAGGCAACGCCACAAGGCATACTACGACTATTTGTTTATGTTAGCATCTGTGTGTGTGTGTGTGTGTGTGTGTGTGTGTGTGTGTGTGTGTGTGTGTGTGTGTGTGTGTGTGTGTGTGTGTATCTATTGATGCCCAGTAGGTCACAGCAAAAGCAGAGAATGATTTGGGATTAGTCAAGACATGACTTCCTGTAAAGTAAAGCAACTGTATTCTCTTTTCAGTAAGAACTTAGTGTTTTTATTTCATGGTTATTACTATTCACTCCCGTGTGCATGGTTATCAAGGATTCAGATAGTGTGTTCATTTGGCTAGCTACACTCCTGAGTTCAACCGCCTTTGCCCTCAGGGAGGGCAAGAAGAGTCACAACCCTAACGAATCCAACACCTGTTGACTCATTTTAAATATCAATCTCTCAGCCATTTCATTGGCATTGTTGAGGTTAAGTGCTTAACTAACTGTCCTCAGCATTGCTCCAGGTTTAACCCTCCATGCATTCCTCTGAGGGCAACATGTTTCGGGCTTCCAGTCAATATCTGGATTACAGATAAAATGTATCCATGACAGATACACTACCGTTCAAAAGTTTGGGGTCACATTGAAATGTCCTTATTTTTGAAGGAAAAGCACTGTACTTTTCAATGAAGATAACTTTAAACTAGTCTTAACTTTAAAGAAATACACTCTATACATTGCTAATGTGGTAAATGACTATTCTAGCTGCAAATGTCTGGTTTTTGGTGCAATATCTACATAGGTGTATAGAGGCCTAGTTCCAGCCACTATCACTCCAGTGTTCTAATGGTGAAATGTGTTTGCTCATTGGCTCAGAAGGCTAATTGATGATTAGAAAACCCTTGTGCAATCATGTTCACACATCTGAAAACAGTTTAGCTCTTTACAGAAGCTACAAAACTGATCTTCCTTTGAGCAGATTGAGTTTCTGGAGCATTACATTTGTGGGGTCAATTAAACGCTCAAAATGGCCAGAAAAAGAGAACTTTCATCTGAAACTCGACAGTCTATTCTTGTTCTTCGAAATGAAGGCTATTCCATGCGAGAAATTGCTAAGAAATTGAAGATTTCCTACAACGGTGTGTACTACTCCCTTCAGAGGACAGCACAAACAGGCTCTAACCAGAGTAGAAAAAGAAGTGGGAGGCCGCGTAGCACAACTGTGCAAGAAGATAAGTTCATTAGAGTCTCTAGTTTGAGAAACAGACGCCTCGCAGGTCCCCAACTGGCATCTTCATTAAATAGTACCCGCAAAACACCAGTGTCAACATCTACAGTGAAGAGGCGGCTGCGGGATTCTGGGCTTCAGGGCAGAGTGGCAAAGAAAAAGCCATATCTGAGACTGGCCAATAAAAGAAAAAGATTAAGATGGGCAAAAGAACACAGACATTGGACAGAGGAAGACTGGAAAAACGTGTTGTGGACGGACGAATCTAAGTTTGAGGTGTTTGGATCACAAAGAAGAATGTTTGTGAGACGCAGAACAAATGAAAAGATGCTGGAAGAATGCCTGACGCCATCTGTTAAGCATGGTGGAGGTAATGTGATGGTCTGGGGTTGCTTTGGTGCTGGTAAGGTGGGAGATTTGTACAGGGTAAAAGGGATTCTGAATAAGGAAGGCTATCACTCCATTTTGCAACGCCATGCCATACCCAGTGGACAGTGCTTGATTGGAGCCAATTTCATCCTACAACAGGACAATGACCCTAAACACACCTCCAAATTGTGCAAGAACTATTTAGAGCAGAAGCAGGAAGCTCATATTCTATCGGTGATGGAGTGGCCAGCGCAGTCACCAGATCTGAACCCCATTGAGCTGTTGTGGGAGCAGCTTGACCGTATGGTACGCAAGAAGTGCCCATCCAACCAATCCAACTTGTGGGAGCTGCTTCTGGAAGCGTGGGGTGCAATTTCTCCAGATTACCTCAACAAATTAACAGCTAGAATGCCAAAGATCTGCAATGCTGTAATTGCTGCAAATGGAGGATTCTTTGACGAAAGCGAAGTTTGATGTAAAATCTTATTTCAAATACAAAGCATCATTATTTCTAACCTTGTCAATGTCTTGACTCTATTTTCTATTCATTTCACAACGTATGGTGGTGAATAAGTGTGACTTTTCATGGAAAACACAAAATTGTTTGGGTGACCCCAAACTTTTGAACGGTAGTGTATATGTGAGTGTATATATGTATACATGTTTGGTAGATTAGATTAGATTAGATAGATAGATATGTATTTATCCCATGGGAAATTCAGTGTCCAGTAGCTTCATCACATAGATATAAAGATTCTTAAATTATATAATAACATGAATGTGCCGGAAGCTGCTGGATATAGAGATGGCCACGAAGACGGCTCTGACCTTTTTTGTATACTGAGTCTATGATAGCTGACCAAGCTGAAGCCACCTCTATACACTTCCCGTTGATGGTTACAGGCTGCAGGGGGCCTGTAACGTCACTACCCTTTGGATTGGTGGAGTAGAGCTGATGTCAGGGGAAAAACTCCCTCACTACTTTATATATTCCAAGGAGATTCATTGACTTACTCTGTTCATGTTGTTTTAATCTGTCTGCTGTTTGTCTGGGCTTTTCTTGTCTTTATGATTTTGCTTTCCGCATGGTGTTGGGAGAGTTGAGAGAGAGAATACCTATGACCAGATGGTTGACACTCAGTTAAGAGTTTAAAACTAGTACAACTACCCTCCTTAGGGTATTTGCTTGACAAACAAGACATTAGCTTTCATGCCGACGGGACAGAAATGATGGCTCGTTTGCTTTCCACAAGGACTACTTATCTATATGCAACAAAAGCCCACTCAAATATGACTTGTAGTTGGTTGTAGCTCTAGTTGAATCAAGACATACTGCACAGTATATAGTTTAAATAACAGATGAGAGTTGATTCTGGTTGGATATGCCATATTCTGTATATGACATAGTACTTCCTTCTTTCCAGAGTACTCACTTTTCAGAATATAACCTGAACAACAGAAGAAGAGGAGGTGTCCCTTTGTGCTCTTTTTCAGCTTCTGCAACACGCTGTATTTGAACTCAGGTCCTCTTTCTGTTTCTTAGTGGTTCTCCAAAGCGCAATTGCAATAAGCCACAAGAACATTAAAGATTTTTGGTCAACACATCACGAGGTAAATCTAACAACATAACAGATAGTGGTTAGGTCTACAATACAATTTAATAAGGCTGTTGAGTGTGTGTTCATTCCAGATATTTGAAACTGTGGCTGAATTGGAGATTTGAAGAAAGATGTGCTGGCCAGTTTTTGGTATAGCACTGATTAACTTATCTCTTTGTGAAACATATTCTTTAAGTGTTTTTTATGATTTAATGATTATCAATTTCACTCACAGTATTGTTATCTTGAGTTTCATGTCAATAATAGTACATGTTGATCTGAATAAATGTATTACACTACATTAAAATAATTTGGGCTTATTCAAATATGAAATAAGTCATTAACCATATAGAACAGATGTCACTTGGACAGTAGCCCAGAGCCCACAGATCCCAGCCATTAAAAACCATGTACTTCCTGCTGGTGGTTTTCTGGGCTAAAAGCACTCTGTTCTTTGAAAGCCTCCTCCTTTCCACCCCATTATCTACACGAGCATGTTAAACCCTCAACTTAATCGTTTATTATTGAAAGCTCGGCACGAAGCCTTCTCTCCCGGTGTTATGGGAAAATGGTTAAGGCGGAGATGTAAAAGATGTGGGTTAAGGAGTTGTGAAGTCAGCCAGTGCACAGCAGGGCAGGCTTTTGACTGGGCAGGGCTGCACTAGACATGTTTATGTGAGCGATGTATGAATAGTGTGATTTAAATGAACAACCCATCACTTTGCCTTGATGTTAGTGTGAATGTGCAGATGATAAAGTACATATATGTGTGCCTTATTTTGGAGATTTGGAGAAGGACGTGCTGCAGTAATATAACAGTAACAGTAATGTAACATGATCAAAAAGAAAACTAATATTTTCACATCACAAATAATGTTTAGGTATCATGCTACATTTAAAATTCTATATCCTGTCAGTGACCATTGTTGTCTCTTTTTGTGCTGCAAACTCCAGCATGTCAGATTGATCAACCACACATAAATGCCCAATGTTTGAAACAGCAAAATTATTATTATTTTTTTTAAGTCTAATTTAAAGTAGATAAAAGCAGGCTTTTCATTTAAACCCAGCAGTGGTTGATTCTGTCAGTTCATATGCCTGAACTGTTGCCAGGAGATTTTCCAGCAGTAGTTAGCGAGTTAATTAAGTGAAAATTAGCTTCATGCTAATTCAAAAATAACATAATAGCAACAGCCACATACCAAACTCTAGGGTTCAAATGGCAGTCCACAAATAAATGTGACATCAATGTGGTTGCTCCATCTTATACAGTCTATGGCCAGAGTAGAAATATTGCGGTTATAACATGGTGGAGAACAGGCTGTCCTACACCCTCTGTAGATTAAAGACCTCTTTTAAAATGAAACAAAAACACAGCACTTTTTATTTTCAGGTGATAATACTAATTCAAATATCAATCATCAATAATCTATAAGCATTTCCTGTTTAGAGCCTTGGGTTGGAGCCTATCCTAGCTAGCACTGGGGAAGAGGCTGGGTACATCCAATACAATCCAGTTATTCAACAGCCATTTGATAGCTTAACTTTCTGTCTAAGGCCTGAGAAGATGCAGGATAGGGTCTGCGTGTGGACTACCGGGGGTTATGCCTCTGTACAAGTGAGGCAAGGTCAACTGTTTATGAACTGGAGAGCATGACACTGACGGCATATCACTCAATCACACCTTAACCAAGGACACCCAGGAAAACATCAGCTTTGACAGATGATGCAGCCTGGGATTTTCACCATAACAGCAGAGGACTATCCAGTTTACACCACTGCTTAAAATCACTTCCACTACGACTATTAATCCTCAGAGAGCCGAACAGCAGAGGGGCACAAGTGTGACCTCATTTTAAAGGGAAAAGGGTCATTTAATCATCCACATGTGGACTGAAAGAAAAGATAAAGAATGGGGTCGGTCAGATATCATGATCTCGATTTTGCAACAATGTCAATCTGACTGAAAGCTACTTCCCAAAGATATGAAGCATTTGTCAAATAAAATAATTTACATATGAGCTTCAGTCATTTGCAACCTTTTGTTAAAACAATAAAATCCTTCTGCAGGAAAGCATGTGTAAACACATCTGCCTCTGCTCTACACAACAGCAGAACTGCTACCATGGCAACATAAACAAATCTGTCAAGATTGCTGTTCAGCCTCAAATTTCATAAATTAAATGGTTTTGCGCTCTCTAAATTAAAAGTAATGTCGCTTGATTGTATTGCTGGTTAATTGTACTGGAATAAACAACACAGTCACACACACAATACAGAGAGTTATCTCAGCAACACAGCCCAGTGTGACTCACAGCTCCACCATTAGCCCACACATGGGAGAGGAAAGATAAGTCTAACCTACAAACTGAGTAGTGATGCTTATAAAACATTGATCAGGCCACCACTATAGTCAGTGGACCAATCATTTGCCATCATTCCTCTCTCCTCCCCCTCTGCAATCCATTCAATGTATAATACTTACATCCCACTACTGTCTCTTCCACCCCGCTTGTCTTCAGCTGCAGATGGTAAATGGAAGCATATACCTGTCAACCTACATTACCGCTGTCTTGCCAGGACTGAAAAGAGGAGGCAGCTTCTATCCCATTTGGAGCACAGCAGTAGTCCTTTGGCTGAACTATCTGGTTTCAATCAAGTACGTTCTGCATGTCATGAGGTGACAGCAGAAAGACACGAGAACATTGTACCAAAGGGGTTTTATTTCAGAGGTAAAAGCAGCTACACATTTACAGAATGGGTTTGTTTCAGGTGCTGCTGATCTATGGTGACTGAACAGGAGAACATCTGGGGAAGGCCTCCCATTGATGGTCACTGCATTCTGGTACCTTCTGCTTTCTGTACTGTTCATGTAGTCCCTTTTAGTTACACCTACATTGTTACCACAGCAACCCGCACAGATAGTTTGGGGATGTCTGACAACACAGATCTGATCTGACAAAACCAGAGAGTGAAAGCATCCATTTTTATTTATTTATTTTTTGTTAACTTTGTGCATAACTCAATTGAACGTTAATGCAATTGGCCACACCAGTTATCCACATGCTCACACACATTATTTTTTCGGTGCCTCAGCAGCTGTTGTGATGGCAGTGAACATTGCTCAGCACCCTAAAAATGTTGACCTACATCTCACTAAATACCACAAAAGAAGAAACTAGCTGTATGAAAACAAGGCCCAGTGCCATTTATGGACAAATAGTCAATGCACATTGGTTTCACTTTGTCACAAACAATGTTCCCCACAGACTCTATCTGCAATCTCAATAATCTGCTCTGTATCAAATAATATTGGATTCTGTAATATACTTCTTCGGTGCTGGCATACAAACAAAACACAGAGCGCACTGTAAGTCTGAAAATACAAAACTACCTAGAGAAACTGATATCTACACTAGATGCTGTGTTACAGACTTCATTGGCGTTGGCAAAAGTAAACAGTAAAAAGGACCAACAGTGGCAGTGGAAAAGCATCAGTCACTACTTAAAGGTATCATACACCAGGCCTAAAACAGTAGTCGATCAATATACTACTACTAACAATCAAACCAGTCCAAAAATGAGCACCGGTTTCAGCAGCAGTCAGTAAGTCACATCTGAATGACTCCTTTCATCTCGGAAAGATAATGCCGATGTTCGATTTATTTTTATCTTTGAAATATTCCCTTTCATTTCAGCAGCCTCGCTTTATTCTAAAAGAACTTTTGTCCCTTGAATTTTTCTGTTAATGCACATTCACTTTGTGTAGGTACTTCAAGGCAGCGGTGCAGGCTGACAGACTTATTGAATACCAAATGTATTTGTGTGAAAATGTCACTGATGAATACTTAAAAAAGTTAAGTTGCATTAGGTAATCAATACAGAGGCCAGTGGTTAAATTTACAAAGTGGTCTGCATGTGTGGAGTGATGGTGCTACTTTGCTAGTTTGTGGCGTTCCATGTAGTCATGTTCCAGAAATCCAAACAACTGGAGACAAAGGGTTCAGCATCCATTGTATCTTGTGTTGAATAATTAAAATCAAAACAATACTGAAAGACTGAATAGATGCAGCTGAGTAACAGAGTGGGACAAATCCTTTACCGCTCCATAAATATCAAAATGACAAATCAATATGGATATTTTTCTGGTTAACTTCACTGAAATGAAGTTCAATACAAGCTGAAAGAAACATTTGAGGATCTAGTCAATAGGGGACTTAACAAAGTGCCTTTTTGCATTTGGGAAGCTAGGAAACAACACCGGAGTACTGCAGTAGCAGAGTGGTGATGACAATTTTGACTACATCGAAATTTAGGCTGGTGTCCTGACTAGAGTCTCTTGACTACAAGTAACACCAAATATAACCTGTCTTTTCTTTCTACCAAATAGCATCTGAGCTAATGTGGGCCGTCAGGCAGTGGTGGGTCGGGGTGTGAAAGGATGACATGCGTCCAGTGGAGATGCTCTCATCAGCGGATCTCAGCTGCGCAGCGTTGGAGGCTCAGCCACAGACTCATACCAGTCCACATGACTTCACACGCTGATGCTTGCTGATAACGTGCTAGGATTAAGACCACTGTGTGTGGAGATGTGAGTGTGTACATAAATGTGTGCGTCTGTTCTCAGGCCTAAGATCCATGGAAAAGCCGCAGATATGCGCACCCCATATAAGCACCGATCCCTCCCCCCAGCACGCCTCCAGCAAGATGGTATGTGACCAGATTCCAGTGAGTCGGTGGCAGTAGTTTCCAAACTACACCAAAGGGGTAGCAAGATAAATCTAATGTGACACAAGATGTTAACCAGGAGGAGTAAAAATACAATTCATCTCCATAAAATACTCTCATTTTTAAAACTTCCTTTTGCTTATTTTGCACTGAAGGGTCACAAGACAAAAACGCACAGGTAGTGACAATTGGGTCACTACTTGGTGCTTACGCTGCAAAATGACGTCAAACTGAAACTAAAGCACTCTTTTTCCATTGAAAATGTGTCCATGCCTAATGCAAACCTCGCTTCTTGGTACTAAAATGTAAAAGGAATATACTACAATGGCTTTAATCATGGTACTCCAGGAGAAAAGAGTAGAAGCAGATAATACTGTCACAGCCTGTTACAATCAGACACACAACTCAAGTGAGACTGGGTATGTTCTTGGTGTCTGACCACACACTTCTCTTATTTAGTTTTTCTGTCTTCTCTTTGCTCTAATTGTGTCTTATCAAGTCATTAAAAGCATCATTTCATTAAACAGTTTTGCTTTAGAGTCTCGATTACACAGTATGTGACTGCAAAGTAAATTGCATGGTTTAAACAGACAGGATTGTAGATTACAAATGAACATGATCATCACACAGTTCAATATAATAAGGCTATAAATACACTGTAGCACAAGCACACGCACGTCGCACACATGTGCTGAAAGAGACGATGACTGGCATGAGCAAAATGAAATGCAGCAGCCATGTCTATTTTTTCAAGGGCAGTCTGTCAAAAAAAGCTAATAGGAATGTAGTTATATATCATTAATTAATATTAATATTAATATTAAACCAACTGAAGAACAACTGAACCCAGCTGAAATATAACAGATTAGATTCACTAATTCACTAATGGCACAAAGTCAAACTTTGGTTTGGTTTTTAACCAGGACTATAGCGTAAGTGCTACAAGAGACAATTTACTTCTAAGACCAAGGAAGATATCATTAACAGCCATAGTAGTTTGTGGAGCTAAGGTTGCATTTATTGATGAGTTCCCTAAGACGGAAAGACAGCTTGAGACAGCGTTTTCAACCAATTAAACATTAACATGTGTATAATTAGTTAGCTGCACAAGACCTTGGTCCTTTCAATCAGTAATATCAATGATTGTAGATTGGAAACGAGAAGAATCAAAGCTCCACAATTGCTACTACATGACCGTTGCGACTCATTGTCATTCAGAGACAATGTTGTTCATGAACACGTAAAGCAATACCCCCAAGCTTACAGGTCCATTTCCTACTCATCAGCACGCAGACACGTTCGCACACTCACTTACTTCAGGAGGATTGACTTGAGATAGCAGAGAAAGTAGCAGCCATCATTACCTTGTCTGCTTGTGAACCTCATGGGCCAGAGTAATCATCATCCTTAAACACAACGTTTCCTATTACTCAGTGCACAAACACACATATATAAATACACACACTCGTGCATGATCCATTTCTGCAGATGGATAAATTACATGGAGGGAAATGCACAGTGGCACAGACGTCCGAGGCAAAGGAAATGAAGAGGCTTAGCTGAGAGGATAATAGAATGACAGGGTAAAAAAAAACAAAGCCAAATAGTTCATAATGTATTGGAGCATGCCGCATAATGCACAATCAGGAGAACTGCCTTTTTCCTGGAGCATTACACAAGAGATGAGACAGGTGCTTACAGGGCTGAAAGAGGTGGAGGACCTAGTTTCTGCTGCTGGCTGTTTAGGTGAAGGAGGTCACGTTATCTTTAGAAGACAATGAGGCAAGGGATGGCTGTACACTTTATGTTGGTAAATGTGGAACGCGTGCGCAACAAAACAACTGGTAACTACTTAGACATCTAACTGTTGCCATGTAAGGGGTCCACCATTTTGTTTGCTCTGTTGCAGTAAAACAAAGATGTGCAGCCCATTTATATTTCAGCAGCATGTAGCTCCCTCCTCCTTCAATTCCTCTTTTTCCTGCATCTCACGACTGACTTGAGGAGTTGTCTTAAACGCACCGGGGGTTTAAAAAAAGCTCTTGCTTGGCTTAATTAGAGCTACACTGGCAGGGTGAATGCTCTAAAATCAGAACCATGCAAGGCTGCTGGAGCACCTCTGGAAAAAAAAAGGCCTGGCAAGCATTAACAGAACAACCCCCTGTGGAGTGCATACAGCCAGCAGGCCTACATGATGCAGATATTTGCATCTTTTTACACTCACAGATTAGAAAGTCAGTCACAATGCATGAGAATATACACCGATCAGCCACAGCATTAAAACCACAGACAGGAGAAGTGAATAACATTGACCATTTTGTGACAATTCTGTGTTCTGCTGGGAAAGTTTTGGACCTTGCATTCATGTGTACTTAGACATGTAGCACCCACCTAGACCAGACCAGACACCCCCACCCCATAGCCATCCCTAGCAGGATGCAGCCTGACAGAGGCACACACACAAAAACAGTTTAGGAACTAAAACATGAAGAACAGCACAAGGTGTTGACCTGGCCTCCCAAAGTATTTGTAGGATGCAATGGAACAAGCCTGATCTACAGATGACCCTCCCCTCAACCCATAGGACCCAAAGGCCCCCACTAGTAACATTATGTTTCCAGACACCACAGGACACCCTCAGAAGACCCATGTCCACTGATGAGTCACAACTGTTTGGGAGGCACAAGGGAGACCTATACACTATTAGGAAGGTGGTCATAAAGTTGTGCCCAGTCGGTCTGACTGCATACATATAGTTCAAGATTTCATATAGTGTTGGAGTGCTGCTCCACAAAGAGTATAAAGTGTGCCAATCAATCTAATAGGCGCACTTTAGCTGCATTTAACTGCAGCTGCCTTGACAAGTTAAGCAGCATTATCATACTATAAACGACAGAGTGGATCCCTTTTTTAAATATCAGTTATGTATCTGCATCCCCCTTTTGTTATCATTTCCTGCAGTTTCATGGCCAGGCATCAAAGAGAGCACAGCTGTGCCATTGGACCAGTGCTTTAATCTATTCAGCTAGTGCATCTGTGCGCTCCGTCTTATGCTACGTCATTAGATGCCCGCCTCACAGTGTGTACTTTTGTGCTATGTGAGTATTCATGCGAGTGCATATGCATTCAGTCATGCACACATACAGTGGGCCCTCTCGTGTCTCATGCAGCGATCACTAATCGCAACGCACACAGGCACAAAAGACGACGTGAGAGTCTAATGAGAGAATTTTTCATGCCATCCCCAAAATTATGTTGGGTTTTCTGGCTCAGGGCCACGTTAAGACTTCACATCGCAGACACTAATCTATGTGATGGTCAAGTTTCCAAGCCATGCTAAATTTAGGTCCGGGTTGCTGCTTTTGACTGACGAGGGATGAGAAACAACATTCTTCATAGTCAAAAAGAAGGGTGTAGAAGACAAGCAGATGGCGAGAAAAGAAGTGCAAGAGATCACCACAGAATCCCCCATCCAGCATACCAATATTAATACTGTTTCAACACAGTCGTCCTGTAAAACAAGCTGACATGTGAACACATCCACTGTGTCGACCAAAAGCATGGCAGGAATCCTGACTGCGAAAGTGACTGTGGGAACTGAATGGAGTCAATTTTTATAGAGCCACAAACCAAATGTTGAGACACATATAAATCATTGTCAACTGACTACGTCCAATCAGAAAGTAATCTATTCTGTATAATTAGCTTAACAACAGGACGCTATTTGTCTTGTGCAATGCTGATTGAATGGATTTCACTCATTTGGTCAGGACAAATAGGATTCCAAGCACTTTCTGGTCAATGAGAGAGCAATTCTCTGTCAGTGTCCTGTCCTGGCAATGGATTTGACTAACTATGTGCTATGTTGCTTTAAATTAGACCTTAGCATTTCCAGGCTGTATTCCTGTTGACATATATCTTCCTTGAACAACAAATGTCCAATTACGGTTTAGGACGAGCAGCACATACACTGTCCTGGATGTCTTCAGCGTGTTTTCAGGAGTCCTGCCCATTTGCTGTAGAGAAACCACACTTGGTGTCTGAGATGCTAAAACGGTTTTACTCTTCCTCCAGAAAGTATTTTCTCTTTTAATGTCAAAACTAAATACATTCGTTAAACTAGGTGAACATTGTATGAGAAAGAAATGCATTTTTTTCCATTGCATATTAAAAGGCACCACTGACTATATTTACTCTGCAATAAAAGAACAATGCTATTTATTTCCAGTGTTTTCTTTACGTAACATCAAGTGCCTTTTGCTCCACGCTATCACATCTGTGCAGTTCATCAAGTTCAACGGTAGGACTGAACTTGTTTAAATGCACAATTGTCAGACTGAGCCACTGTTGCACGTTGTCTCATAATTACCTCCCAGATGGTGGATACAGAGTGGATATGAAGAGGATGCTATGATGTAAGCCTCAGTGTGATAGCAGCCTGCATCTTCAACCTCTCCGTTTCCTTTGAAATCTCCCCATGGGGGTGTGGGAGCTGGGCGTTGGTAATGAATCAAGCTGAGCCATAATGAATGTCCTTATTCAAGTCTGCTTTGATGAAATTCCACCTGTCTGATCTCAAATCACAGAACAAAACAGTGAGAGCTTGCTGACAACTGTTATGAAAGCTATACAGACGGGCAAGATGATGGAGAATATTGAGTGGCTCCAAGGATGCTGTCAGGATACTTTACTCTGTTTGTTCCCTTTGCTTCATCTTCCATTCCCCTATGATCACTGAGCGGGATGAAATCAGATGAGTGAGTCTGCAGTTGCACTTGCATTTCAAAGTCAAATTCTTCAGTAAAACATGATTGGCATGCCTCCTTAATACACCGCAATGATGCATGTATGTAAGATTTAAGGCTGTGGTCTCGCAGTTGAGTGGTGGATTGTTGGGTTAATACGTTCTTGTCTGGCCAGATTCTCATTGGTTTGAAATGGGTAGGAAAGCACTAGATCAATAGCCTTGATTAGGGAGTTTGCAACTCTGAAACAATTGTCAATCATTTATTTTAGAAACTACCAGCTACTATTCAAGATCAATCAAATCACGTTAATTGGTTGTCTTCATTTAACATGTTCCTGTATTGCAAGCGATGGGCTGTCCTGACATATGTAGAAGATTGGGATAATTCAGAAGCACATATATATACACATATATATGTCTATGGCAGCAGGCACTAACCATGGCACTAACGGTTACACATGGAGGAGGACGAATAAACAAAAAAAAAAACAGCACAGGATCCATTGTCTGGCGGTGGTTTGGTTTCAAGACGGAAGATGTTGAACAAACAACGGCGATATGCAACATAAAATGCAGAAGCGTCACTTCAAAATGTAGCAGTACATCAAATTTATATCATCATTTGAGAAACCACCCGCTACAAAATGAAGAGTGCTTGAAACTCCGCACGACAACATCTCAGAGTGGTGCAATATCAAAGAAAATGCCGAAGCAACCAGCACTCACGCAACTGAGTCTGGCCTCTTCCATTTCCAGATCAAAACAGAACGAGATAACGTGTTGTTAACTTTGACTTAGTTGTGATATCCCCTTTTTTGCATGAAAGTTTAAAATTAGCGTACCATAATTTTCCTATAAGGCGCACCTGAATATAACCAGCACCAGCTAAATTTTGGGGAAAATTCAGATTGTTCCATATGTAAGCCGCACCCAACTATAAGCCGCTGGTGTTAATGTTTCATTACCGTAAGGGTTTCTTCTACCACGGATGGGATTGTCGGGACAGAAATGACTGTTTGGAAACGCAAAGCATCCCAGTTATTTACATTTGAGAAACACAATAAATCTTTCAGTCAATCAATTGATCAAACTTTCACATCTTTGACATTACAAATGGCATTCGTGCAGTGCACAAATAATACAACGGTGCACTCCTAGCGCACTTCCTGCAGTCATAGAACCGTAGTAGTGCAGTATAACAAAAAACAAAGCTTACAACGCTTGTAAACGTTTTTAAAAGTACTTGCCTGTAACACGGCAGCAAAAGTGCAGTAACCCGGCTACGCAATAAAATAACCACCATCATTTTCGAAAACAGCCAACACAGCAGTAAAGGTGCAGTAACACGGTTACTTTACTGTATCAAAATAACAAGCCTACTATATCGGAAGTCAGCCAGATCGATCACCTTTAACTTAAAAGCAGCACTCCTACTGCATTTAGGCTCACTTGGTTTGTTTTGCTCTTGTTACCTATATATATCGTGTATCGTGACATGGCCTAAAAATATTGCGGTATTAATAAAAGGCCATATCGCCCAGCCCTAAGCTCCTTTATGAAGAGATGAAACTGTCATTGCTCTTGACATCTTCTCAAAACTGTCTGGACCCAAAGATTTCTTTTTCTTTTTCCTACTTTCAGGAAGTGAGAGGAACCCAAAACCATCCTCACTTCTTGACAACTCAGTTTCTTTAAAAATAATAATAATAAAAAATAAACACACCATAAATCAAGCCATGGTGTAGAAAATTCTTTGATCAATTCTTTTTGGCAGCAGGATGTTGTGATCTTGAACAGGGATTGTGTTTTAGAAACTTAATTTAGTGGGAGTCTTGTCCATTCACCAGTGCACTACTACAGTGTGCAGTGTAAATACACAAACATTCTGAAACATAAGAAAATACACTAAAAAACAGCAACTTCCAACAAAGCTAAACTAATAAATAGATTACAGGCTGCACTCACAAAACTGAGCATAAAGCCACGGCCCCTGTGCTGCATTTGCCCCTGAAAATATGCCTTTTTTCTCTCAAATGTAATGAGGTGCTAATGCACTCTCACAATGTTTTGCAGAAGTCTCGGGCACATCTGCAAGCCTGCAGTGTTTAAGATAGGTAAAAAAAAAAATACTGCCAGGAGTAACAAAAGAGTAAGTAATTATAGAGAGAGAGATGTCATAGACAAAGCGTGCAAAGGACTGCCAAAAGCACTTAGCTGTGGATAAGACCAACTGCTGCTGCTGCTGCTGCTGCTGCTGCTGCTGCTTCAGGATAGGAGTTGTATTTGTGATGGTCTGCTATCCAACTTTTGGTTTTTAATGGGACTTGTAACAACACAGTAAAACAGCCTTTAGAAGGGCAATAAAAGCAGGTCTATGTGAGGATTATGCTCAAAAGATCAACATGAAACAAAGTGGATTAAGTCAAAATTAAGCTGAGCAACAGGGATGTAATAAGGTAGATTGAAGCTTTTGTGTTGACTAAGGTCTATACACTGCCTTAAAACCTAATTTCAGAATAATGAGATTTCAGTAACAATTCCTGTAAAGGAAGAGTTTTGAGGTCATAGAAAATGTTGTTATTTGCTTTGATGCTCAGAAGATCAATACCACTCTTTGCCTAAAAACCTCATGGTAATGACAAGATTACAGAAGACACCGGAAATCCCGCTGTGGCTAATAAACTATCTTACATGTAAAGGCTACGTAAAACTTTTTACACATGCAAATTACACACGCAAGACATTTAGGGAGCTTTAACAGTTTATATGCCACCATACATCACCAAAAGCCAAACAGCCTTGGTTTTACTGGTGTAACAGGTACTCCTTATCTGCCTCTTTATGTGTTAATCCCAAAAGGGTCAGAATATGTATATGTTTGAGAAACAAATAATTGACTCCAGTTTTGTTTTTCCTCCAGACAGATGAGGATGCTTTGCTAACTCTTGGCCCTAAAGCACAGTTTCAAAAAGCGCTTTGAGGGAAGGGTGCAGTCACAGGAATTGGCTTTCCGAGACCACCCATTCTAAACAGGTATCGCGTTAATAGCGATTACATTGGAATTAGCCTCCAACTGGTTACTGCAGCCAGTACTAGTAAAAACACAGACAAAGCTTGAAATGTAAACACACACGTGCAAAAGACTTATAAAACCTAGTAGAATCAACCACCCTTTGCCAAAGCACAGAGAAGCTGAAGCATAGCAACGCTTCACAAATTCACTACACACACACTCACACAGAAATAATGCAACTCCCTTAGCCTGGAGGGTGGATGACAGAGCTGCAAGGGCCAGCGCTGCGTTGGGCAGCAGAAGAGGCAGATGCAGCATTCAGAGGCCCGGGGGCATCGTTGGGTATTCAAGCTTCACGAGGCTTCCTTCTTCATCAGTGCCCTCTGATGCCTTAGCCCCATGACCAGCACACACATCCACACACATCCAGCACAGTCAGGCCTCTCCAGCATCGGAGAAGAGACGAACTGGGAAAGAAGTAGAACAGGCTCATTGAGCTTAGACTAAGAAAACCGTAGAGGATGTAGGTTATGGTCGTTTACAGGAGCATCTAGGTTAACTCGTTCTTTATGTGTGTTTTCATGCAGAGAAAAGACACACATATAACAGCCCTCGTAACACTCGGCACAACATTTACATCCATGTTGACCATCCCTATCATCAGGTTTCTGCATGTCAGATAACACCAGATGCTCCTGTCATTTGTACAGTTTAACTGTAATTTCACCACCATTGTACAACATGGCTTTATTCTACAAATCACATTATAAAGGCACGGCACAACACCCGCGCCATTTATTTTCATAAGTGACATGTAAAGAGCGGCATAGTGGAATTAAGACGCCAACATCTAGCCTTTATCCGCACACACAAATACACACACGCCTACACAGCTTCTGCCTATATCTCTCTCTCTCTCTCTCTCTCCCTCTCTCTCTCTCAAGTGCTTATGTTCATCTCTCTTCCTCTGTCATAATGTCTCTTTCATACGCTCAATCTCTCCCTCTGTCTTCCCGCTCTCGCACACAAACCCTGTTTTGTTACCGACATACCAAGTCATGCAGAAAACACAAGGGAAGCTTTTATTCCTTATTTTTAATCCTAAGATAAGATAAGAGATAAGATAAGATAGGACTTTATTCATCCCCGTGGGGAAATTAGGGCGTTACAGCGGCAGGAAACAGCAGTGCAAGATACAAGAAAGTAAAAAATAAAAAATAGAATATGGCAGACAAATGTGTTATGTACATAAAATATTTACATGTTGCATCAGAGAGATTCACAGTGTCTAATCTGAGTTGAGGCAGCCGATTTTTAAATATGTTTATGTCGACATTCATGAATATCATGAATAAAAAGAATAAAACAGCATCGAACTCCAATAGGAGTTAACCTGGGACACAAACAGCAAAATGTAATAACCTGGGACAAAAGTGCTGACATCTGAAGATGACTTTGGCATGCTGGCTTGGACTGCTAGGCTGCAGATGAAATGAACAAGAGAGACAGTAGTGAGAGAACCTACCCCTCTCACTACGCCTTTTAAGAGCTGTGGAATGGTGGTAAGAGAGGCAGCTTTGAGACTGTGAGGGGACTGGTTCGATACCTCCTACATCCATGGCTGAGGTGCCTTGAGCAAGTACCTAAAAGCCTCAAACTGCTCACTGGGTGCCTTGAATAGCTACCACTGACAGGAGAAGTGAATAACATTGTGAAACCAACCATCTTGTGAAAATACAATGTTCTGCTGGCGCATTTGGACCTGGCATTCATGTGGATGTTACTTAGACAAGTACCACCCACCTAGACCAGACCAGGCACCCCCACCCCATAGCAATGTTTGACGACACAGGCACACACACAAAAACGCTTCAGGGACAACAACAGGGATTGACTAGGTCCCAAACTGATCAAGTATCTGTGGGATGATCCACAGAGGCCCCTTCCATCAACCCATAGGACACAAAGGCCCCCACTAACAACATTCTGTTTCCAGACACCACAGGACACCCTCAGAAGGCCCATGTCCATTCTCTGATGAGTCTTGTTTGGAGGGAGAATATGTCATAATATTATGCCTGATCAGTGTGTATAAAAGGCAAATAAAGCAGATTTCATGTTTCGATTCTTAATTTAACCATCTGTGTTTTCCTTTAATCTCTACTTCCAGTTAGACTACCACCTCTGGCGTCTCTTTTTCACGCCTTATCCATGGCCAACCTTTTCTTTGCTCCCCCTCGTTTGCTCTCCTCCCATATCCGTTCTTCTTTTGTCTCATCTATTCCGCCTTCCTCCTCCCCTCTCTTTTACTCTCTTCATCTCCCCTCTCTATCTAAACCTTGTTTGCATGCTTCTTGACTCTGCTTCTTGATTAGGAAGATCGACCAGCACGAGTCTGCCAGACACTGGGTAAAATAGCCAATGAGTCTTTCAAGAGGTTCCCACGTAAATAGAGGGCTGAATCCAACTCTTCAATTACAGATAACACGTTCCCACCCTTGCATTTCAAACACTATTTAACCACAGGGAGAGAAAACAGAGATGTGGGCCAGTGACACATGAGGTCAGCCTTGAAGGTTGAGGAAATAGCAGCAGCACAGAGGACATACTTCAGCGTGGATAGCAAAAGAGCGCTAGATTGTCTTGTTCTTGCCACTTTATACGATGTACGACTCGGACTCTTACGTAATCGACAATTTGTTCAAGCAACGAAGCCTGTCTCCTCATAGACAGCAAGAGCAGTCTAATGCACAGCCACAGGGACTAAAATAGTTAGTCATGTGTTCATTATCGCTATCCTCTTTTAAGTGCTCACCTCGTATCCAGAAACATTAAAGAGAAGAGGACCTTCGAGTGGGTCCGTGCAAGTGTGGGTGTGCGCGAGTGAGACAGGGAGAGAACGAGAAACAGAAAGAGAGAGGGGGAATGAGGTTGTGGGATTGTGATAACTTCAAAGGTTATTATTATTATTACTGCAGGCTGAAGCCATGCTCTGGCATCCCTCAAGCTTTGATCATTATGTAAAGCTGTTGTGCTCGGTGCTGGCACTGAATACATTACAGAGTGGATAACCAGGGAGTGTGCAAGCAAGCGCACATGGACCAACACATTGACTCAGCTCCTAAGTGTCTTCCGATTTTAAAATAACACACAGCATCATCTCTAAAGGACAAACAAAGAGCAACATTAATCTCACCTTGATGTGTGATCTGGACAAGAGGACTGGAGAGGTTGATATTTAAAGAGGTAGTCCATCAGTTTTACACATGAAGATCTGTGTACACACAGAGAGGGAATGTCTACTTTGGTTATGGAGGAGTTTTGTCAAGTCTGAGAATATTACTACTCAGATTTAATTTGAAGTCACATTTGTAAAAGACAGAACGAAATGAAAAACTGGATGAATGGGGACTCAAATTGTGGACATTACCGTGCAGAGGAGGTAGGTAGCTGGTATCTAGATAAACCATTACAAAATTATTTTTTATCTTAACATTGCATATGTTATTATTTTATTATTATTATTATTATTATTATTATTATACAAAGTACAATTGTACTGTAGCCTGAAAGCTGAACCAACGTCAACACCCAAAAAACTTGTCCTAGAGTCACTCCGGTTGGAACTGCTCCAACAATTCAAAACATGTAGGCGGGCTAAATGTGGTGATGATCAGAAAAGTAACAGCAACAGTATTAATACACATCATTTCAGCAGCATGTAGCTGGCTCTGATTGGTTGTAGGACTTTCAGATTGCATGCAGACGTATTTTTTTCTCTGTATTGGTTGAAACTGACCCATAATGTCTAGCTATGACCGTGACTTCCTCCTTGTTTATCAGACTTAAATTAATGATTACATTCACTATGAACTAATGTGCAGATAAATGGCAATTATGTTTTGGCGGGGCCAGCCTTGATGTATAATCCGCTGCCTTATTGCAATTGATTTAGGAAGAGAGTAAATGCCAAATGTTGGAAAACTATCATTGATAAGATTATCTAGCACACAATGAATGATTAGTCAATAAAATGTAGGAAAAGAAAAGGAAAAATGCCCATCATGGTCCCCCCGGCCCATACCACACGACACGACTGACTATGACCTCTGAAGTCTGAATTTGTACAACCAACATTCTAAACCCTATAAACGTTTAGTTACAACCACAAAGAAAGCAGCAAATCTTCAGTAGTAAAAAAATAAAATAAAATACTTTTAGCATAATTGCAGAGTAATTTCCTGCTACGATAATCCATTAATCTACACAAATGCACCAACTCAAGCTGTTAACACTACCCTGATCACCGGCTAGTTCCATCCTTTGTATGTATCACTGACGAAACAAAGATAATCTGCGACCCACATCCAAATCGTGGAGGCTGAACTTTATTAACCACTACCGGTCTATGTCCCCTGTCCTAGTACAAAACATAGTCAGCATTAGAGGTTTTGTACAACATGTTATTATTACCCCTATTAATAGAGTGTTGCTGTTAGGGCGATTATGAGCTTAGGAGGGGAACCCCAGCTCAGACGGCCAAGCCACCACTTTTAATTTTCGTCTACACATTCTAATCCGAAAGCCACTCTCAAGTTGAAAACAAGCCATCTGTTCCAGCCCTCACCTGGCCTACATTAGCCCGAGCTCACTCCAACGCTGGCTGGCTGCGAGGAAGCCAATACCCGTCCTGCACTGTCATCATCACTGTCATACAGTGGAGGGAATACAGTAGCACTACAATAAGAAAGGATGCTGTCACGATAACAGTGAAGAAATATAGCAGCGTGAGAGTTAAAAGGCTGTTAACTCACCACTGAGAAGCACACACACACACTGAGAGCCTGCATGAGATGCATCACATTCATGTTTTTTTTTCCTTCGACCTCCAGCCACTGACAACAAAACCTCCTCGATTAAGCAACAATGACAAAACTGAAAGAAAGGCACACACGGGCCTTCGGAATCTGTCTGCAACATGCGTAAGGTGTGATGCCCACCCAGTTCAATACCAAGGACAGCGGTCGACGCGCGGAGAGCCTGACAGCCATGACAACACATGCACTACAAAATGACAGATTTATTTCTGCACGGATGCATCGTAAGCAGCGACACGAACCTGCCCCGAATGACAGTGCTGTTTCAGCGCGAAGCATTAAACCCTCGGACAGAAAGCTAGAGACACAAAGTAAACCCTCAGACGAGCATTTCGCCTTTCCACGGCGGCTTTTTTTTTTTAACCCCCCTGCAAGAAGAGGCAGCAGCCACATTTTCGCCAAATCGCATCGTCAAAGCGCGTCTTTCGAGTAAAAGGTTCCGCACCTACCTGCTTGTCTCGGGGTCGAAGAGCTCACATGTCCCGCGGCTTATTTTGGTCTGCTATTGTGGATATTGGGAGTATGGTGGGCACCGTTATGTGTCTGCCAGCGCCATGTTATTATCACTAAGTGGAGGACTGTGCGGTCCTGTGCGCTACATCCGGGCTGTTGAGGAGAGCGAATGAGCGCAGTTCGTGGCGGCGGAGAGGGCGGAGAGCGTTCTGGATATGTAGAGCACCTGTGCAGCAGAGCAGGGACAACTTCCAGTCACGTCGGTGTACTGTGTACATCATCCAGACCCACAAACACATTTACAATAGAGCACTGCCTGCCATACAACTGTTTTAGTTGCTTACGGATTCAGGTTTAGAGTAAATGTCGCCTTAATAAACTACTGATGAATGGTGGAAGCAGCTTAAAGTAATGGATAAATGAACTGTTAGTTTAAAGCCATGATAAATGGTTGGTTGAAATAGTCAGCTAGCTTAAAGTTATGATAACTGACTGGAATAGTAAAGTATGACAAATAATTGAACTAGTTTGCTAGCTTACAGTTATCATAAACTGTAAAAATCTTAAGTTTCAAGTAGCTAAATGCTTGAAATACTTAGTTGAAACAGGCTATAGCACATAAGTAAGTAGTTAGCTTAAAGTAACATAAATAGTTGAAATTGTTAGCTTAAAATAATGACAAATGGTTGTTAGCTTAAAGTAATGTAAATGGTTGAAACTTTTTGTGAAACGGTTTGCTTAAATTGATAATGGTTATAACTAATAAATAATTTAAGTACATAGCTAATAACCTAGATGGCCCACAAGAACAGGCTAAACATTACCTTTAGCTGATGGATAATGTAACTTAAGAGAAATGTAGCTAAACAGTGAGGCAAAGGAGTAACTAATAAAAGAAAATGAGAGTTGCATTTAATGCAGAAATGCTAACAATAAATATGTTTTCCCTAGTAATGCATACATGATAAACCATCAAAAAAGAACACATAAATGGTCTCAATGTTCTTGATGTTAAATGGTTAATGTCCAACTAATGCTAATGAGGCACATCAGAAGACAAAAGTTGAAAGCCACAAACTAAAGAAAACATCTTTGGACATCTTTATCTTAAAAAACTCCTAGACAGAATTGGGTATAGGGCTGATAAATTAATGCATTATGATGATTTTAGTTATTTAAACACACTGGCTTCCAGTCTCTTTGCACAATGTAGAAGTGCCTGGCCCCAGATTTGTTTTGTGATTTTGCTTTCTTACATGTCTTAAATATAGATACATTATATATTACTGTGTTAAATATAGGTCTTACACACATTTTGCAAACCTGAAATAAATGAGTAAGAAAGCATTCGAAATGTTTCTTTGTTGTAAGTCTTAATTCTTAAATAACTCAGTGTCTTGGATTTAAAAGTTGTGTCATTTTCAGCAGCTGATAAACATATGCTAGACAAGTGTTTCTCAAGTGACGGTAGACACAGGCTGCAGTCCTAGAGCTTTGAGGAGACTGCGACAGCCTCTGCCAGTTCCCACAGTGTCACAGCCCTCATTGATCTCCCATCTTGGTTTCTGGCATGCCGTTTGTGGCGCAGGGCTCTTCCCCAGACAGTGAGTAAATGTGGAAGGGCACCAGTCGGTTTGTGTCCTTAATGTCTGATGTGTCCTTTTAACTGAGGAGGAAAACGGATGAGGATGCCAACAAGTCCCTGTGTTGTTAAACACTGGGATCAATGAAGGAGTTGTTATTACACGTGTTTCTTTTCCTTTGGCTCAAGAGCTTGATGAAGTTCACCACTGCGTGACTGGCTGATATTTTTACCAGCAGGTCATACAGGTGGAGAATGCATAGAATGTAAGAGAAGTGCATTCCTTCTCTCACTATACATATGTGCTACATATGTCAGACCGCTGTACTGTAGATCCATGCTTGCAAAAATAACTTTTAAAACGCATACACTCTTCCTCAGTATTACCTTCTTCCTTGCCCCACCGATTTGTCCTCTTTTGATTATACCGTCCTTGCCTGCTCTGTCTCCCATGCAGCCTCCCTGCCACCCATAAATCCCATTGGGAAATGTGAGCCTGGTCTCTGAGCAGTGGGAACACCCCTTGAGCTTGGGACTATTCCAGGCTAAGCAACACTTATTATGGGCTTTATGGACAGCCACATCTATCCTTCTCATATAGCTGCATCGGGGGTGGAGGGGCAGGAATGTGTTTTTTTTACAGTATATGCGCTTTCAGTCATACCATACACCGATCAGGCATAACATTACGACCTCTGTGGAACAGGCTTGTTCCAGTGCATCTCACAGATACTTGATCAGTTTGGGATCTAAGGAATTCGGGGGGGGGCAGGTCAATACCTTGTGCTGCTGCCATCAAGGAGTGTCATTCCTATAGGGTGTGTACACCTGGTCTGGGAGGTGCTGCACGTCTAAGTAGGTCTAAAAGTTTCCCAGCAGAACACTGTATTGTCACAAGATGTTAATTGTTATTTTATTCTCCTGTCAGTGGTTTTAATGTTGTGGCTGATTGGTGTAAATGATCTATTGATAGATACTTTATTCGAGGTGAACCAACAGGTTGTCATGGTGAGCTAGAGATAAGAGTATTTGCTTCCCGTTACTATTTTTACCTCTCAGGAATGAAAATCATTAGAAATATTTGTGAGATATGTGAGCCCTAAACACACATAACAGCTCTGAAGTGTGTTCATGCACACCACTGAGGTGTTACTATCAAAACATCCTAGTTCCAAAAGCAAGACGAGTAGCAAGACAGTTGAAGTGGATCACACTGATAGTGTGATACCAGTGAAAACCACTAAACTAACCACACTGCAAACAATCCACATACAGAGGCTTGTCTCAGTAATATGTTGTGTATATTATCACTTATTATGGATTACAATGCTTCATCTGATCATGGTTTTTGCTTTCAGCCTCCTCGGGTCCTACATTGGTAGTTTGTTATGATTACTGTGAAGGTGTCAGCTGCATAGAGTAAACAGACAATCCTTTTGGCCTTTCATGGAACAAGATTGTAGTCACCACATGACTACAACCACCCGGGAGAATTTGACATCCCCATCTAGTGGTGGATTGTGGAAGGTTTTCATAGTACAGCCGGCTGTAAGTTTTATTTATGGCTGTTGGTTATGACTGAGACAGAAGCCAAGGCCTCTCAGAGTAAAACACTTCAGTCCTTTGTGGCATTAATCTGTTCTCGCACTGGATAGTCGACATGATGATGATTTTATATGCACACATAAACACCCTCAGGTCCCTTCAAAAACATGCTACTGTCCCCATGGCAACTGTAGTACTATCACTGTCTGAAACCGTCTCCCTTACTTTTACTCCCTCTTACCCACTCTTTGATATTATCTCTCTTTTTAACCCATTCTTTGAAGGCACAAGAGCATCTTTAGCTCTTGGTGAGAGCTGCCACACAGCTACACCTTAATTAATTAATTACCACTTTGACTGCGGGCACATACTTACAGTATAAGCGTTACCCACTGTTACCCACCGGGATTGCCTTGTATAGCTGTCTCTTTATACTTCAATCATCCAGTTATTGTGCATTTAATAGGAAATAAGTGGTTAAGGGAACATGTAAAGAGAGGGAAGCTTACGAGTGTTGGAACGCGGCCCAGAGCTTATCAGAGGCTAATGCCACCGTCACTTTGGTAAACCCTGCTCCTGCCAGGATGCTCTCTTCTGCCTAACAGCAGCACGCCTCACGCTTCCCTCCGTTTTCCACAGCTCCCTCATTGGTCGGGCGCTACAAAAGAGGATCTCCTGTAAGAGACATCATTACTCCCTCTCCCATCAAACAGCATATGTCATGACCACATGGTAAACATCCACTCAAATAAAGCCAGTAATGTGCTCCCAAATTCTAAATAAGCTGAATTTGCTGCACACTGGGTTGTATTTTTATTGAATCTTCTTTTTTCTTTCAATCATATTATGATGGACTGCATAAACTGAAGGTTAAGGAAGCGAGTGTTGCCAGTTGTGGTCCTTGACGGGCCAAAGAAGAGACAAACCATCAACAAAATGTTCTGGATAATTTCTTGGCAAGAAGCCTATTCTGACAATATGCTGCTCAAGCAAAATGATTCCCTACAATCCTCACAGGATGTTTCATTTTGCGGTGGTCAGTGTGACAAACTGAGCTGATTGGGTGTTGAGTGTATTACATAAGGGCAACAAAGCAACATGTGGTGAGAGTGTAGCTATGGCCCGAGTCTGGGCTCAATAAATGTTCACACTGCAAAAGTGTCCTTGAGCCGCAGTTTCACTGATGCATCCAAGGTTACCACACACTTACCAGCAAAGTCTTTTATTTGGCCTAAGAAAGTCATTTGTAACCGTGAGGCCAGACTTTCAACTATGGTCCATGCGAAACAAGCAGTGAACTGTGACCCTCTAAACCTGATGAAAAAAAATTCACTGGGAAGCAGTTTCCTGTTAACACAACAATCTATCCATGTGAATTGCTAGCATATATTTGGAGTTGTGTTCCTGGCAACCTGATTAATGTCAGTCCAATATTAAGCCTTGTTCCTGTTTTGAGAACAGCAAGTTTTGGGCTGTATGGTCAAAAATAAATAAATAAATAAATAAACATACCAGAACTAGCCTGCAGTAGCTAGCTCTGATTTCATTATGGGGAATGTTTGAACCGTTCCACAGGAGTATTATACGTATGCTTCTCCACATATGTCTTAATTGCTGTTCATTTTTCATGGTTTACATTTCATGTCAATGTCTTTTAGAGCACACACAACAACAGAATCTGATGGGAACAAAGCCAACTTAATTACAAATAAATAGATGGCCCACACTATGATTTGATTGGCCCAGCAGATCTCCACCAGAAATAGTCAGTTCTGAATGGAGCGACTCCAGGAGACCAAAATTCACCCAGTAAATTTTATAGGCAGGCGAACTTCAGGGTTACTTCCAGGCTACAGAGCAGAATTCAGTAATTATCTGTTATCTATCTGCCTGATGACAGGCAGTCCATTTCAATATAAATGATTTTTTTTGTGTGTGTGTTATTAAAAATAAAAAAATACGGACTTGCAGTTTTAAGTTGTATGCTGCTCTAAATGACAAGTCATATGTCAGCCTTTTTTATGTGATGGAAAATATAGCATGTTAATAAGGCAAGATACTGACGGCGAAATAATTGCTGCTGTTATATTTTCTGCATTGTTCACTGTTTGCTGTGAGACAGTCCTGTTGCGCTTGGCCAAATGACAGACGTTCATCTGTTTATTATCTAATTCTGGAAACAATTAAAAAACAATAGAAAAAGAGCTGCACAATTTGCCTAGTAATGGCTTATGGGAGACGATGAGACGTTAGAATTTAATCAGCCCACATGCTCAATTCAACCGATTCTACTGCTGCCACGCACATACACACAATGCCAGAGGCTGCAACTCCATAAAAAGTGACTTCTGAAAACATGGCCACGCCCTTTAGTCGTGACGGTAGCCACAGCTGGGCTCCCGAAGTCAGGCCAAAGGGTGCTCTCATACGCTCATGAAGAATTAATGAGCGTGACTGCTGGTGTGAACACGTGTCTTTGTGTTGTAAGCATTTGCACAACGCCCTGGCTGTTACTGTCGGCAGAAACAGATGTTAAGTTTCAATTGAATTTGACTGTTCAAAATATCATAAACAACAAACATCAGCGTGGCAAAGTCTTACACATTTACAATGGTTTATCACTTTAATGTGCCATAAGAGAGGAACACTGACACCACAAAAAAATTAAAATGATTCCATCTAAGCTATTTTATAAGTTCCTATTTTCATGAGGAACTACAAAAATCTTACTAAAAAGAAGTCATGTTTACTGAAGTGTATAGGTGTTTAGCGATTGATGCTTGAATCCTTGGAGTCAGTATACTCTAATGCCCCATGATGCAACCACCTGCAAACAGGGAAGCCTCTATTTATAAAACCAAACTCCTACCAGTGAGAAATGTAGCCGATGGAAAAAGTAAGAGAAACGAAGTGGACCAACACTGGACATTAGTCATTGCTTTGATGGATGTAAGCATTATCATAAAAGTCAACTTTTGCACGAGCAGAGGAGAGAAAGTGTGCTAAGTGGCTTTACTTTACTTAGACTTTTTCAAGTGACTGCAGCAATAAGTTATGCTTGTAGGTTAAAAACCAGGATGGCTACTCCCCCAGCATTATGGAGCATTATGTCTTTGCATTCTGAGAGGTTCAGCCGTGTCTGACATTTTTCTGCTCAGATGATGGGTAATCTAATAATGTTGTCAGGACAGCCACGGCAGTTGTGCGAGTCCAGATACATATAAGTGTTTTCTGTTATGATGCCGTTGCCTTGGGGATTTATTGGATGATGGCGTGTGCCCTGAGATCTTTCTTGTTTATCAAAAAATACCAGAATCTGTATTCACTCAAGAGGTCAGGCACTTAGTTAATCCACTGTTCACAAACTCAGAAGCAGAAACTCCAACACTTAGAATCAAACATTATATTCACCTGGGGATGAACCAAACAGCAGCATCTGACTTTTTAGCTGTCAGTGCCTGAATCATTTGGCCATACAGAGGGCCGCATTGAGCCTTGACACTTATTTGTGTGTTCGCAGTAATTGTGTTACTCTGTGTGGCCTAGAGAGACGTGGCATGACTGTTGCACAGTCCCATGACTGCTCAACGGTGAAGTGAACCACGTCAGCACAAAAACGAGCCATTGTGCTGTCACTGGGCCTACTTTAGGTAAAATGAAGAGAATGTCGTCTGGCGGACACAACATTTTTCATCAGCATCAACAGTTTGCAAAGTCAAAACTCTTTTTTTAAAAAAAAATTATGCATGACAGTTTTTTTTTCTTACTGTCTTCCAGTCTACAACAAAACTTAACAAAACTTATTAAATGGTGTCACATGCATATAATAAATATGACATGGACAAAATGAAAATCCCCCTCTGCTGCACCTTAAACATCTCAGCAGTGCACAATATGTTTGCTTACATATTTTTTGAGTCACAGGGAGTGGCGTTATCCTGACAACGGAGTGATAAGTGAGGAGGGGCCAACTGCTGAGAGGATTTCATGCTATAAAAGAGTGTTTCTTTGTGTTGGCCAACCCAAGCCGACTCACGGACCACTCTCCATCCTGCAGCCTGCTCCTGTGTGCACCTGAGGACTGAGACAAGAAAAGGTAAACTCCTATTCTTCTCTTTATCTGTCGCAGCTTTCAGGAAAAAAAAAAAAAAATAGTGGATCACAGCCCAAGTGGTACATTTAACTGAATACTTTTGCACATTTGTGCTGAGCAACAGGCAAAGAACTCATTCCCTGTCTGAATCCTGGGATAACGTTTTAAATGTTTCCCCAAATATATAAATGATGCGTGGCAGGACAAATGAAAAATTAACAAAACATTTATTTAAATATTTTATCTGTAGCATATTTGGGAGATTGACATTGATTAATTGTAGTGTGTAGTCAAAATCAAGGCAAATGATATCTATATATTTACATTTATATATAATGTAAGTTCTCCATTAACATCCAGTTAAATCACTCATATGTCTCTGTGAGAAAAGCAACTATTACACATTAAATATAGGATGTAGAATTATCTCAGTAATAGCAAACATTAAGAAGCATGAAATACAAGTGTCTAGATACATAATAACTGAGTTTACTCACAAGGTCAGCTATATATTAGTGGTGTATAGTGGATTCTAAAGAATCGTTGCTATTGCACATTCCTGCCCATGAGTCACTGATATAACTCAGACTCAATGTGCCATTGTGTTTCTGCATGACTCAGGAAGTTTTCTGTGGCCATCAGTCAATTACAGCATCCCATGGCGGTCAGTTAGCTTTAGCTGTCAGTGGATATGGAGTCAGGACAATCCTCCAGTGTTCACATTAGCTGGCACTTTGGCATCTTGAAAAGCTGTAGAGTCCTCTGGTGGCCGCCCGGTGAACTAGTCCTTTTCTCTGGAGATTGCGCTCAGCTCAGTTTTTATCATTCCGTTTCCATACCTTTGTTAAAAATAAGGTAGAGACATGTTATTTGTTTTGTTATTCTTCCAGTTTTATTTTTCTGTCGTAATGTAGTCAACTTCCCAGCGGGAACCCCCAAAGGGATCAGTAAAGTTGTCTATCTATCTATCTATCTATCTATAGATAGTCAAATAAGTAAAAGTGAACTTGATCTTGTTCTGGCAGGCAGCATGGATGTAAGTACTTCACCATGTTCTCAGATGTCTACACTGGTAAGAATGACAAACCATTGCTATCTAAATATAAATGTGTAACTCTTTGCTTATGTCAAATGGCCATGTTTGCAACTGCAAGTTGGTGTCCTCCATCCTATCCACCATCTCTCTTCCACGCATGTCCCTGCTGGCTCCTGACCCTTCTCTTCCTCCATCCTCACCATCTCCTCCTCCTCTGTCTCAGCACTCTGGTTCTGTGTGTGGCAGCTGCCCATCGTCTGGTTCTGCCCCACAGCCTAATAGCCTCTGGCCTAACATGCAACAGTCAGGAGGTGGGTTCCCTGCGTGGCCAGGACAGCCCACTCAGCCTGCACCGTGCTGGACTGGCCAGCCAAACACACCCTGCTGGCCCGGGACACAACCAGCTCAGGTCTCTGTCCCTGCTCCAGTTGCCGTTTCAGCTCCCACTCAAGTCATAACACCGCCTCCAGCACCAACCACGACTATGGTCCCAGCTTCAGCTCAAGTTCCAGTTCAAGTTCCAGCTCAAGTTCTAGCTCCAGCTCCAGTGCAGCCTTGCCAGCCATGCTGGCCTGGTACCCAATACCAGCCTATCCAGCCACCAGCTCCCATTCAAGCTCAAGTTCCAGCTCCAGCTGCAGTTCCAGTTGCAGCACCTACCCCTGCTACCAGCATACATCCAAGTGCACCAGGCTGGCCTAGCCACCCTGGTTGGCCTTACAACCCAGGACAGTCAGGCTGGCCAGGCCAGAGTCCATCTATCATGCCTCCACACTGGCTCCCACCCACATCTGGACCTCTAGTGAGTCAAAAGCGAGGAATCTGAATTGTAGACATCTCACAGTGCATTAGGTTGTTAAACTTGTCTCTTTGCTGTTTAGAGCGTGCCATACAACTTGAACCTGGCCCGAGGGGTGTATGACAAAATGATGATGACTATCTTGGGCCATGTGAAGCCTAATGCTAAAATGTAAGCTTATTTCTATTAAAATGTATCTTTAGTTGCTAATATACTTTTATATATATACATTTTTTGTTGAATTAAATATGTGGACCCAATACATATTTTACCATAATGTGGTGGATACAGATATTACACAGAAGTCCTGAATTTCATGAAGCATACACAGAGAGAAAAAAAACAATAATCAGCTTGGTGTCCCACAGGTTTACTGTGAACTTTCTGAGAGGCAACGACATTGCCTTTCACATCAACCCCCGCTTCAGTGAGGGGGGCAAACAGGTTGTGGTCCGTAACCACAAACTGGGCGAGCGCTGGGGCCCGGAAGAGAGGGACCTCAAGGGGCCGTTCCCTTTTGCTCTCGGGAGCCCTTTTGAGGTGAGTAGCAGAAATAGGAATTAGACACGGGGCTCTAGATTCAGAAAATAGGTGTATAAATGCTATGTGTAACGTGCTAATCAATAAATCATTGCCACATTTATTTAAACAGGTGTTCATTAGAGTACAGATAGAATATTAGGGCTAATAATAACTAATAAAGTGATACTAACTAAAACTAACTACCTTGCAATGGGTGCAGTCAAAGTTGTACATGACATGTTTAAAAAAAATCTACATGTGGTGCATTTAACTGACTCTAGGCCACTTTCTCACGGTTAACGTCAGGCTAACGCTTGGAAAAGATGGCAAGGCTTGGATAGCTTTGCCATCTTGTGCCATCCTGTGCAAGCAGGTCCTAGATAATGGAGCTGCTGTACTGCAGGGAGGCTCCTGGAGGTCAGTGGGGGTCTCATGTTGCTCAATAACATCAATAACTATCGTGTCTAACATGCATCGCAAAGAGGTGACTAATCTGAAGAGCTAATCCTGTCTTCATGTCCAGCAGTCTTTGTGTCTATGTTTACTGGCTCCAATTACCACTGCAGTGTGTGCATAGTCTCTCCTAAATCATAATACCATAGTGCCACAATAATATGCAGTATGGCACGAGTTAAATCATCAACCTACCTCATGGGTAATCACATTAGCGCTATAACCTTAAGAATTTTCTAATTTACTAAAAATTCCTGTTAAATTTAAATTCTTGTTTTGTTCTTCATTATAATTCATACATTATTAAATTATGGAATGTCAGGTGAATATTTGGCCCTACTAAAGAACTGTCTTTAAATAATACAGTTATTCTGTGTATTGTGCACATAGGCATGTCATGCATGTCAGCTCACAACCTTGATGGCAGTCCTACACTGTTAACGGCTTGCTCTCTTCCAGATGAAGATCCTGTGCACTCCTGACACCTTCAGGGTGGCGGTCAACAACATCCCGCTGTTTGAGTTCCGTCACCGTGTCAGGGAGCTCAACCGGATCGACAGAATCAACATCTTACATGATGTTGTCCTCACCTACGTCAATGTGGAGACACTTCCTTAAGACATACAGCATAACTGATGCAGGAGCATGTATCAGAGAGTGACTTGTGTGTATACCAATGTGTTGTCAATGCAGCAAAAATACATTATACTCCACTGAAATGCTGAAGCCGGCAGGAACTAAACTTTGCAATTAACTTATCATGATACTTAAAGAAGGAACAAGTCAGAGTGTTGGTGTGTTACATGTTATTAATAAAGACATGAGCTGAGCTCATTCTATAATAAGAAGCTCAAATGACTTCCTGTGCCTAATCTATTAATACATACATGCATTACTTTGTCAGCATAAAGAGATGCTAATGCTACTACTGTATTTATTGTGTAGAATATTTTCTTTACTATTAAAAAACTACTAATTGAAATATGTATATAACAAAGAATTAAGTGTGTTTTAGTATTAAAATACAAATGATGTCTTTAGGATGGATTCTGTTAGCTGCAGTGATACCTAAATAAAATGTAAGAAATCCTATCCAGCGTCTTAACTGTTTATTGATAAGACAACAGTGCAACAGCTTGAAACCGTACAAAGAGAAATCTCTTTCAGAGAAGTACAAAATTTCAATAAAACATAAAAATCAGAACAAATAACAGAATTATTGCACCAAAGCTACATTTACAACAAAGTGTGAACAAACATCTGAATTGCACTGATGACAGAGGAAGCCTAAATACATCAGTGACTAGCGTATGTATTTCTAGGCTCTTTAGCTGACACTTCATCTGTAACCTCATACCTCCATATCTTATTCTCGAATCTGAGCTTCCCTTCCTCCAACCCTCCTACTCAAGCACGCTCTCTCCTGTTTTCTATCTTTTGTTCAGAAAAGATGTCTGGCCAAACTGAGAACTGGTAAGAGTATTCATGGTTCCCAGCATATATGTATTTATTGTTCTCAAACCTTTTCAACTAATAATTCATTTCTGCCATGACTTTAAGCTACACAGAAGATTTACAAAACCAAATATGCAGAATTGTAATTCTCTCAGTTCCCTAGAGGATGAACCTTTTAAATTACCTTTCTCAGCCATCATTGTTTGTCATAAATTGGCCAGAATAGCAACGTTAACCAGAAAATATGTATGGTCTTAATGAAGTGGGATGTAATCAACAAATTAATCCGTGGCAGTTGAGAACATTTACATCCCCAAGAGCATGAACTAAGAAAATGAGAAAATCCATTAAGACACTACATCATCTTTGCCCCTGTAGTGTTTGAAGCATTTTGTGATTCATTACACCGATGCCATTTGATTTTGGAAACACAAGAGCACAGACAAAGAAGAGCTATGGCAACTTGAAAATAAGGCAACCTTTTTTGTACACTAATTCTTTTTTTTCAGTGCATAGTACTCAACATTTATTCATCTTTCTCAAACATATCTCATCTGCTTTCAATCTATAAATAAAGCTCTAAAAGATCTCTGTGCAAATAATAAGTGTGCAATCCACAGTGCTGTTGTGACTACCTCCTCCTAGCATATCATACTAGTCCAAACACTAGTCCATGTCTTCAGGTCTTGGTATCTAGTCTCCTCTCCACAGACTTCAGCAGCAGCTCAGCGTACTGCTCCAGCAGAGCCAGGGCCTTCTCTCCCTCACCTTTAGGCCCCTGGCCCCCTCTGGGACCTTCACACAGTGGGGTGGGGTAAGGCAGCGAGTCCAGCTCGGCCTTTACCGTGAGCAGGGCGTCGGTCAGGATGCTCCTCATCTCCTGCTGCTCATCCCCTGGCTGTCGGTCGCTCTGTAGCACCTGTTGTTAATGGACACATTCAGTGGGGCAGTCATCCAGGAAGCCAGTGAGACAGACATGTGCAGGCTTTCTGTCTGAGTCTTTATCTAGTCTTTATCCATCCAATTAGACGTTATATTCATTGTGTGAACCTGCATCCTGAACTAATACAACATAAAAACAGTCTAAAAGGACAGCCACTAATGAAGTTAGTCAAGCTCAAGTTCAAGAACAAGACCACGCCTCATATCATTCTATTTTCATCTCTGTTCGTCTCAGTTCTTAACCACCACCCTCCCCATCTCTCTCTTTTCTTTTCTTCCTCTTTCATCTTTCATTACAGGAACCGGGGGACAAGAAACTGAAGCTTCCTGAGATGCGCCCTTACCCTGAATTTTACTCTCTGTGTTATTTGTCTGAAGACCGTCATCCGTCTATGCATTCAACCCCTCCCATCGTTTCCCCTTGAACCCTCTCATCCCTTCATCCATTTCCCTGATGTCCTGGCTACCTATGTTCCTTGCATCAATGAAGGCGTGGTCTTTGTCGGTGAAATTACTATTCTGTTATTGTTGAATCTCTCATTTTTAAATTGCACTGATGATAGAGTCCATGTGTTATAGACTATCAGCAGCATAAAAAGACATTTCCGGATGAACCATATGGTAGATGAAACAGTACATAAATACACACAGAGGCACAGTCACTGACCGTAGTATAAAGGAGGACGGTTTTCCTCAGACTGCTGTGAAGGTCTGTGATGGCCTGTCTACAAGTTTCCAAGGTGACTGCGTGATCTGCAGAGAGCGACAGAGAGAACTTTCAAGCACAGCAGAGCATCTGTCAAATCTAAGTGCAGGCACACAGGAGCACAATAAATACACACAAACTGGTACAGAGCGGGTTAGGAGCACAATAAACGCCAAGCAGAAGGTTGAAGAGCATCAGGGAGAAAAAAAAAATCTCCAGAAAAACTTCAGAAACAAAACTACAGAAAGATACATGAGAGGGCCGCTGCACAAAGTAACAGTGTGAGCCGGGAAACTGAAAAAAAACAAAACGATTTCCCAGTTTATATCCTCCAGCAAAACACAGTTGTGAGTGTGAATGCGGACTAGATAGCACTTAACGGCATTCGTGCTTTCTGAACTGAAATGAAATAAAATGTATTGCCGTTGAGAGGTGGGTATTATTGACGGAAAGGATTCACCACAGCATTTTAAATCTGTTAGATACCTTTATATACTGCACTAGTGAGCAATGTGGGGGAAAACACTCTGCAGTGGGACTGTCTGCACTGCATGTCAAAGCATAACGATAAATAACAGACTGGAACTATGGAGCATTAATGAGTGCAAAGTCTGAATCTTTCTTTTCGATTACAAAATGCAATGTGTTGTGTGCAGATATAATGTGGATGACAGAATAGAAAGGGGCATTTCTTTTACGATAAATGAAAATCATCTGATACTATTTAAAACTAGAGGGCTGTTGCAAAGAGGTCTTATGTCAAAGACACCAAAGAGAGAAATAAAAAGAGTGTAAAGCATTGCCCTCTTAGCTTATACTTTTACAAACAGACCATGGAAAAAACAGCAAACAGGATTCAAAACCTTTAACTGTCCCTTCATCTGTGGACTCATCCTTGTCTTCACAGCAGAAGGGTACCGAGACAGACAGCGGGGTTTGAGACAAACAAGCAGACTGACTGACCAGGCCAGGAGGCAAAAAGGGAGGAATGTGAAGGGATGCAGTGACGAAGAGGGGCTGTATTAGAGACAGGGAGGCTTATTTAAGAGTTCAGGGAGGCCAGACCTGGATGGAGGCTCGATGTCTGTTCAGGCACCAGAGGGCACTCTTTAGCCAGCGCCACCTGACCTGGCTCCTTGGCACTGGGGGTTAAAAATGTCAGAAATGGACGTCAGTAACAATAATAACACTAATCCTGAAATATAAAATGAACAGACTGGGACTGAAGCAAGGAACAAATAACACTGTGTGTATGAGGCAGTTAAATGATTAGAGGAACCAGTTCAGTTCTGGTAAGGAAACATTTACAGCTGCTTGTGACTGTTGTAAAAAAATCTAGTTAAAAGTTTACAAGTGATGTAAAATTGTACCTCTCAGACACTGAATCCCTTTTCTGCTTCATGGGCAGAGAAGAATCTAAACTTAGAGACACAGGCCTGCTTCGTGCTGAAAATAACAAGACGAAAACAGAGTAAAACACATGTAGCTCTGTGCTGCTGGTGACACATCTACAGTGTGCGGCTGACTGGCTGTCTAACCTTGTTTGATTCCTGGAGCAGGTGTAACATCACACGCAGCGTCTGTTGTCGGAGTGGAAGCCCTCGACGCGCCTGCAGACAGACTCAAGCTCGGCTTCACCTCCAGGCAGAGGCTGCGTCGGGGGCTTAGAGGCTGCTTGGGAAGCGGGATGCGAGAGGGTAGGGCATTCTGGGTAAAAGGAGCTGGTGAAACTGTAGCTGTAGCTGGAGCATGAGGGGGCGTTGGGAGGGGACTGCTTAATGACAATGGGAAGGAGGTAGATGACGGGAAAATGGTCACAGGAGATGAGGTGAGCAGAGGAGGCTCGACCTCCAGCTCCTCAGATGACGTCCTGCCCTTGGGGAGGCAGGGGGAGGAAGGAGGAGAGCCCAGCTGGATACCGTCTCCCAGAGAGGAGGAGCGGCTGCTTTTGGCCATGGAGCTGGCGGTGGGGTTCATGTAGGAGTGCTGGGGCTTGAGTTTGGGGCTCTCCCATGGCAGGGGAGACTGCGGGGACGTGGTGGAAGGTGAAGAAATCTGGGAGGAGGGTTTGGGAGTGTCATGATCCAGGGAGAGCTGCTGAGGTCGCTTGCGCAACTCTCTTCGGTCACTAGATGGCGCAGGGGAGTGAAGAGCTGGAGAAAAGACGAGGAAGTGAATGACTTAAAAATGGGAAGTACACTGAGTTATGTAGGCAATATTTTTTAGGAATTCATTTAGATTACTTTAAAGCAGTTACTTACAGACAAGGAAGTAATATTTAAAAGAAAATGTGGGCCTGGCAATGCAAGTTATATTCAAACTAACAGATATGGCAGCAAATATGAACTAAATAATGATGCAACGTACAGTCTGTGGCCAAGTTCTGGGCTGAGTGTGATTTCTGCAAACACAACGTTGTGTCCAGCAGCAGCGGAGCTTTGGGTGGGGTGTTGGACATCCTCCAGAGGTGGGGGCCGGCAGCCTTCTTCTTCAAGGGTCTTAGCGCAGGAGGGCAGTCTCTATCGGAAACCCTGTGAAGACGCGCAGAGCAAATGTTGCAGCTATTTTGTCACTAAAAATGACAACTAGAAAGCCAAATTAAAATAAAATTTTGTTTTGTGCTTGGGTACAGTGTGGTGAATTAATATTACACATTTGCATGAGAATGATTTTAAACTAGATTTTTGGAATTTGCATGAGCACAGCAAAATCCTATTCATCTCAGATGTTTTGTAGTATATGTATGAGTACCTTTTAAGCATTTTGAACTTCCCCTGACTCAAATCTGCAAAAGCAGCGCTAATCTGAAAACAAACCTGACACCACTTGTAGCGACCTTTTTTCTCATTATTACCTTGGACTCTCTGTCCTGCCGGGAAACTCAGGGGTCCTATCTTCTGCGTTCCTGCGCTCACTGTCTTCCATCAAGGGCCGTACTTTTGACACCGGGGGCTTTGGAGAGCGGGGGCTTTGCTCCTTTCCATTCACTTTGACAAACAAAGGCACCGCTCTAAACGGGAGGAAGCAGATGAGTAAATGACAGATTTAGTCCTGTGCGGTGTGTGAAGGAACTGACTGACATTGGTTAGCTTAGCATCAAGGCTGTAAACAGTTACTTTATTGCTTAAACAAGATATGCCTCGTTAATCAGACAGCTTTCGAGGTGCAGGGGGATTTAGTGACCTTTGCACAGAGCTGCTTGATGTAGTTTTATATTTAGCATACAGGCACTAAAGTGGGATCATCTCTTTTAACACACAGCAAGAAAGTAAACAAGCACATTTCCCCACACGTAAAACATTCCCATTCCCATTTAAACAACCCTGCGCATGTCTACATAAAAAAATACAAAGCCCCTCCTCCAGGGCTAAAAAAATCCTCCCAGGCATTAGCAGCGCCACCTTAAACTGATAGGCTTGGCTAGATCAGGAAGGTACGCAGATGGTTTAGCGGAGCAGCATGCGAGGCTCCACACGGGTTTGTAATTATAGCCGTGAGTCCACACTGGTCTCAAGTGGTCAGCCTTACCTGTTATTATGTCCTCTGGCCAGGAAGCGTGAAGACATACTGAGCCGGGGGACTCTGCTCTGCTCAGCTGTGGATGGATGGCAAAAAAAGAAAAAAACACACACACACACACAAAGATGATGGAAGCAGAAAGTGGAAGTGAAACTAAAAGGATAATCAATACTGTCTGCACTGGAGTCTGAGATCATTTAAAGACATAGTGAGATATTGTGAGAAATAAAAACCTCCAAGCGTAGGCTGACTTAAAGGTGACTGTTTAATTTCTTGTGACGACTAAGATGAGAAGGTGTGTTCTTTATAGCTGGCTGTAAAGGAGCTTAGCTTAGCATTATGACTGGTAACTGGTTTTACAGCTAGAGGCTCTAGAGTGACATCTTATCTAAATTGCGCAGAGAAAAACTGTATGTGAGTATTTTTCCCGCCCTACCTGCACTGCAGCTCTCTGCCAGCGTCTCAAAGTTCTGCTTAAGGAAATCCTCCTCACTGTGGTCAGCAGACACTGTCCTCAGAGCCTCGTCCATACTCGTCACTGTTGCCATTTGGTCCTCCTTCTCTTCACTCTCCATGTCAGAGCTGGCTTGACTCACATCTGCAGAATCTGAAAGCAAAACTGAAAGACTGTGACAAGACGAAAAAAAAAAAAAACATTCTCCAACCCCCCCACCTGACCTTGGTACATTCACTACACACGGCAGGTAGGTTACCAGATAATCCCGCAGAAATGACCAGCCTGATCACCGGGGCTTATGTGTGAGTATTATCTTCCATATTCCCATCAAATATCTTGCACTCAGTGTGCTCATATCCCTCTCAGTGGGCTCCAACTTTACTGCATGTTGAAGAGATATCATGGCTTTTATGAACATTAGAGCTTTCATTTTAAATCGTGTAGCTGACACACTTTGAGGAGAAATGTGGAACTTGAAAAAGAAATGTCAGAAAAAAAGAGCAGAAATTGGTGCACCAACGTAACTTGGATATCTGTAAAATCCCTTTGACATTAGTCTTTTATTTCTAAAGCATCGCTTTTGCACCACCTTTAAGCTGCAGCAAGAAAAACCCTCATGGGAAGCTTAGATGAGTAGAAATCTTGTGATTTTAGCCTCTTAAACTGATAATTGTTCAGAATCTTTTGAATCATTTTAAGGTATTCAATTTTACTTGTCATTAATGTACAATCATGGCTGATTGGGAGCAGTCTGGAGGAGCAGCAGACCTTTTTGTCTTTGTGAAAAAGTGTCAGTTAATGCTAATTTTCATTTGAATAAAATATTAAATCAAGTCAGTCTCAATCTGTACATTTGCCAGACTGCTCTTCTGTCTTTTTTTTTATCCAAAGTGAGACCTCACCATTTAGGACGCCATCCAGGCTGGAACCCATGCTGTCATAGCCCAGGGAGCAAGCGCTGTCCGGGCTGCGGCTGTCCTGACTCCCACTGTGCATCCCTCGACCTTGCATCATGCAGTGTTGCTCCTTCTCCATGTAATCACTGATGCATGGAAACAGAGATGTGGAGGCAATGAGCAACATGCACACATAGAGGAGAAAAAAAAAAAAAGCACTTGTGTTCTTTTTCACAATCACTTGGGTGGTAGACCTCTGTGTACCAGGCTGGGATATACTGTACCTGCTCAGTGGACTTGTCTCGTCCTCATTTTCCTCAGGGAACAACACAGCTCCGTCAGTCTCCTTGATGCCCTTGGATGAGTGTGAGGACATCCAGTCAGCGTGCGAGCGGGCCCGATGCCCCCTGGATCTCTCATCCAACTGCTGTTGCAGGAAAAAAACAACATTTACACAAACATGATGCACGTGAGCTGCTTCCTCTTTCATAGACATATAATCCCACAAACCGTGGACTCTTGGAGGCTGGACGTGCTCCATCTCTCTCTGTCATGAGAGGGGCAGTTGGGGTTTTTCTTGTGAGCAAAGGTCTCCAGTTGCCTCAGGTCCAGCATGGATTTAACCATGAGTTCCAGCGAGCCCATACGATGAGACCAGCGCCGCCGAGGGCGTTTAGAGGAGTCAGGAATGACCTGGTTGACTACTCCATGCTGTGAAAGAAAAACAGGAGATAAATAAAGTGTACATCAATCAGCCATAACATAATGACCACTTGGTCATAATCACTGGTCAAGTGAATAACACTGATCATCTTCTTATCATGGCATTTGTTAGTGGCTGGGATAGATTAGACAGCAAGTGAACATTGTATCCTCCTTCCTCCTATAAGTGTTAGAGGCAAGAAAAATGGGCACGAGCGAATTTGAAAAGGTCCGAATCTTGATTCCTTAACGACTGGAAGAGAGCATCACCAAAACTGCAGCCCTGTTGTGGTGCGCCTCGTCTTCAGTGGTTAGTACCCATCAAAAGTGATCCAAATGGAGGAAAAATTATGAGTTGGCGCCACCAAGGCAAAACCTTTTGATGCACGTGCAGAGCACATTTTCTTTTACATCATATGTCAGGCCTGGTGCATATCTGAGTAACATATGGCACTGGTGTGCATCTGGTTATTCTGCAACGACTGGCTGGTGGTGGTACAAATCAAAGTTCATCCATATAAATGCCAGGAGAACATTTCTTCGTCATTAGCTCATCAGTATTATTCACGTCACAAGTTGTTTTGATGTTGTGGCTGATGAAGGTATATATAATCACTTGTTGCTATGAAACCCGTTTTATTATTACACTGTTAAAAATGAACACCGGTGAATTTGAATGTATCCATTTTATTTCAACATAAAAGCAGAATATAATAGTGATGGGATAGTTTTGATGACAAAATTCTATCAGAATTAGAGTTTGGACTTAAATTCTAATTTAAAAATATATCAGACTTATTAATGCCTACCTTTTTCAGACCCCAGTCCTGTCCTTCGTCTGAGCCTCCTGTTGCAGAAAAGAGTAAAATAATTAACATCATGTGTACCATGTAGTGGGACAGTGAATCAGGGCAGGTGTTAACAAACTTGGCTGGTTCTGTTACACCCTTCTAACTCCTTCAATGGAAGCACTATCGGATGCTTATATTCTCATGTGGTTAATGATCACATAGTACCTGTGTCCTCCTCTCCCTGACTGCTGTCAGAAGAAGTATTGGTAGTGTTTTCTTCTGTGTCATTGACCTCTTCATTCTCCACTCTGTCCTCTTCCTCCTCCTCTTCCTCATGCTCGCGGTCACTGTCAGAGGACAGACCACCAAGGCTAGGAGCGCTATACGCCTCCCGCCTAGAGTAACACAGTCATAGAGTCAAGATGATGAGTATTCCGTGAGCATTAGTGTATCATTACACGTAGTTATGTTTTCTCCATATGGGCTCTTTATCATCAGAGTTGAGTTTGTGGAATGAATGTAATGAGTTAGCAGTCACCTGAGACTGGGGGTCCTGCCGGGTGGCGTGTTTGGGTTCTGTCGGAGCTGGCAGAGCCGCTCTCGCATAGTGATTGTCAGTTCTGGAGCCAGTCTCCACACAAAGATACAGCTGGGAGATAAAAGCATTCAGGCATTAAATATTCAAGATTTCATTTCAGCGCGGCCATTGAGGAAACTGTCTGCAAACATATTTCCACAGTCATTTCCTCTAGCTGCAGAGGCTGAAGATGATTTCAATTCAATTTGGGTGCTGCTCCCATCCAGGTCTTGCTCTTAATTTTTTTCTAGTGCAGCTACTAAATTCACTTAAATATTTCATCATTTTAGATGTCTGATGTTTAAATATGCAGCAGATACTGTTTGCTCTTAAGAACAGGGTTATAGTTGATATCAAAAAGGGTTTAATCTGAATATTTTCTTGATTACTTTAATCAGCAGTGTGACCACACATACAAGACAGTTTCTCACCTGTCCCCTGATACGGAAATCAAATGCTTGCAGTCATTGGTAAACTTCATCCCAGTGACGATTTCTGCAAAACAAAAAAATATGGCTTGTTAGTTATATTATCACTGTTTGCCTACATTAAATAAGATGTGAGGCATTAAGTGTTGGTTCCGTTACCAGAATGTCCAAACATAGTAGCGACACACTCCCCAGTGTAGAAGTCAAAGATGCTGATGTTTTTATTGGAGCAGCTGGTGGCCACATATTGACCTGAAGGATCGATCTGAACCTGCCAGACAAAAAACAAAAAGAGTTCCATAGTTCATGAGCTATATATACAGTGTGCACTGTATACAAAAAGAAACGGCTTCTGGAGAGTGGCTTCTGGAGAAATTTACCCTGAGCAGACTGCCATCTTCACTCAGTGATCCTTTGTAGAACTTTTTTTGTTTGCCACTGCTGATGTTGAAAATCCTGCAGATAAACCACCAAAATGTTAAAAATTAGATCCAACTTGCCCACCTAGTGAACAACACCTGCCCGGACACTCACCTGATGCAGCGGTCCTGACAGCCAACAGCAGCATACTTGCCGGTGGCGTCTACGCACATATCATAAAGAGTGGTCTTCCTCACCGTGTGGTGAGAACGCCTGAACTCCGCTCCTCTGTTGGTCTATGAAACGGAAAGAAACGCAGTCAGGTCAGACCTTAGCAAAATTCTTAGCATGCCATACCAGATACCCTCATAACAGCAAGATGTATTTCATATTTTCAAGGAGTTTAGGAAGTATAAATGTAACCTATACATTCTTTGTTTCATTTAAGTTGCAGAAATATGTTTGCACTAGTATCAGCACAACATTGTTTTCTTTATATAAGCATTTCCCTTCATTATAAGTATGTTGAAGTAATATTCTTGGCAAAGTCCAAAACATCAGGCCGTATACAGTAAAATCTGCTTTGCCATGGTCAGTCCATTTAGAGTCTTTAGAAACATCGATCAAGGCAAAAAGCATCACTGAAGATGCTCATTTATGCTCTACGGGAGCACAAATTTGTCACAATAACTTTCCAAAACGAGCGCTCCGTAAATGTCTAGTCGCTGAGATTAAGTACTACTTGAGACTAACAAGCCATTGTTTACTGTGCTCTATAAAAATGTTCTGAATCACAGTAGTGGCCTGAATCATGTCTAAAGTTTCAGAAGAATGTCGTAACTTATGCAACTATGACTGAACACACAAATTGTACAGTGACCCAGAAGCAATCCTAAAGGAAAGAATGAAACAGTAGTTATACAACTTGTTGTACAAATGTTCCTTTTGTGGTACATGCTGGAGAACTGTATTCACAAACAGATGCTTAATAGGTTTTATGTTGCACAATGAATCACAATGAATCAGGATCAGCCCCTCATTTTATATTTATGGCCAGAAATAATTAAGATAAATGTTATTGATATAGCATATAAAGTAAATGCTGTTTCATCATAATCCTAAACTAGAAATAGCTACATTACCTGCTGTCATATGTGTATGGTAAAATCCAGCAAACTGTTAGCATCTGACAGGCAACATCCACATCCAATTTTCAACAGAGCAGTTTAAATTAATAACAATTTGCAGTAGCACAGATGTTTGTCAGACACAACACAAACTGCAATAGCAAGACAGTGGCTACAAGCCTGCACGCACTAATCGGCTTTGCAGTATAAAGAAAGCTAATAATTGTATTAAAAAAAACTCATAGCCTCCTGTAACCTTTGTTATATAACAGGGTCATAGTCACAGTCATAATAGATGTCTGGTTAGGACAACTGGCCACTGAGTGGAGTCATTACAGCAGGTTGATGCTGAGAGATTGAATATGATTATTCTGGTGGCTTTGTTTTTGTTTTGCTTGTACTGCTATTTTACAGAAAGATATGTGGCAAATGTCACTGGTTTCAGTTTAAAACAGGGCGAGTTTTAAGCGAAAGTAACTACATGTAGGGGTCTGATGTATATTAACAGGCGGATGAGAAACAGCTAACCTGGCTAGCAAGCGCATTTGGGCTATAAAACCACAATGCAACCTAATAACAGCTGCCTAGCTATATTATTTATTGCATACAGCATTTATATATATGTGTATTAGTGGTGTTTAGAGGTGTTGGTAAGCTAATGTTTTTGCAGCACTTTTAGACAGAGCCAGGCTTTCCTTGTTTCCAGTCCTTATGCTAAGCTAAGCTAATGTTGGTGTCAAATATGTTGTCTTGTCAAACTAAAAACACAATTCAGGCCACTGCTCAGAACATTAACTTTTGCGCTGACTGAGTTCAAGAGTAAACTCCAGATGAACAGCGCCCCCACTGGTGTTCACACCCTCTTAGCTGGAGTTGTGGCGTCTGCGGACACTTTGGGAAATGGCGGAAGTGAAGGGAGAATGTACATATTGTAATTCAGTTGCACTGTATAGTTTTCTTGGCGATTTTATTGCCGTTTCAAACGGCCTCATCCTTTCACTACACTTTTGCATTTCCGACACTAAGGGACATGACCTAGTCATTAGCTTGCTAAACCATTAGCCTCAGTGGCGTCTAGATGCAAACAGTTGCCTTGCAGCAGTGTTTTCCGCCTGATGTTACTACTTGAACACTAGTATTTTGTGTACACAACCTCCCATGAGTGACCACTAGAAGGAAGCATAAATGTCTCCTGCCTTCAGCTTCATGTCTACAGTAGCTCTAATTTAGGTTTACGTCAGTTTATACAATTGTGTGTTGGATATGATACAACAAATGAACTGTGAGAACTGATCTTGCTCATATGTTACCTTGTGTGCGGTGTGGAAATAGATGCTCTTGTCCGCCCCACAGCTGATCATCCTCACCTTGTTGTCATTAGCTAAAAAAAAAAAAAAATAATAATAATTTAATAAAAAAATGTTTTAATACAAACAAATTAAGGCCTGTAGACTGCGCAGATGTCCTGCTACTTATTAAACTACGATCACAGAGTACAGTGGAGGAAGAAAGTCCAGAGATAATGGATTAAAGTGGACTCACAAATCATACACTAACTTAATCCAAATTTCAAAATCTGGGACAGTAAATGTTGCAATATGTTCGATGAAAGAGAGAAAACGAAGAGCAACTGAGAAGCCTTTGCTCAGCCAAACAAAACTCCACCTTATTCACATGCCATCAATTATTTAAACAAGGAGTGCTGCGAGAGTGAAATAAAAGGGGGACTTTGCGTGGGACTGAGTGGAGACGAAAGCGAGGATTAGGAAAAGATTAGCCGTCAAATGTTGACAGTGTCTCAAGTGGCTTACCAGCAAAGCGTACGGCTGTTATGGATGAAGAGTGCTCGTCGAGCGTCTGCACCAGACTGTAGTCGTCGTCCGCGTCCAAGACGTGGATCAGGCGGTCCCTGCTAGCTGTAGCCAGTAGCTTCAGGCCTGACAGCAAAGAGAGCATTTAATTATTAAGCAAATGCGCCAAATACTCTTAAAACAGGCCATCATTACAGTCACTCACGCTGACCTGTTTCTGGTTTACTGTATTCAAGACAGAGGATCTCAGCATCATGAGCGTCCACCTTCAGGATCTCCTCCTTGCTGCTAAGGTCATAAACCCTGCAGAATTTAAATTCACACTTTTAGAGTGGAGGTCACCTCAGTCTTACAACTCAGTCTCAGTTTGACTGATCTCGTCCTACCTCAGCATCCCGTTGCGGTCCCCAGATGCAAGGTGTCTGCCGTCTGGACTGACACAGATGGTCCTGATGCCTGTCCTGTTTTCCGCTGTCTGACCATCCCCTGATTTGTCTGCATGCACATTTGTTATACATTCTGGATCCAGCAGGGCACTGGTGTTTTGATCTACATAGACCGTATTCAAGAGATCCTGCAAAGCAATGATGAAGAGAGACACATTATAGGGAGAATTTGCACATGTATCTTTCGGAATATGGTGTTTGACGCCAAACTCACGCTGCTGAGGATATTCTGGGAATGAACATGGGTTGGTGTCCCGTCCTCCGTGCGCCACATTCTTATTGTGTTATCAGCTGAACAAGTAAGGAACGTGCCTGATGACAGACCAGCAACCGATTCTCCAGGAACATCTGGAAACATCTGAAGAGGGACGGCAGAAGGAGGTTCAGGGAATTTTAAAACAAAGGCTTTACTATAGATCTACATCCCCCAATATGCGGTACTTATCATTACAAATAAACAATATATTTGGCCTTCGTACTTGTTGTGACATGGACATTGTAGTCTCACAAAATAATATCTACTGCTTTACACACTGATCAGTAATCACTGATCTAGTGAATCTGGAGGCCAGGTCACCACCTGGTGCTGTTCTTCATGTTTTTTTTTAGTTGTTCCTAAAGTGTTTTTGTGTGTGTGTCTGTGTCAGGCTGCATCCTGCTGGGGATGGCTGCTGCCATCAAGGAGTGTCATTGCTATGGGGTGGGTGCTACATGTCTAAGTAACATCCGCATGAATGCCAGGTCCAAAGGTTTCCCATCAGAACACTGTATTTTCACAAGATTAGCATTGTAAAACAGTCTAACAAGTTCTGAGACACATGAATACAATATCAATATAGCTTATAAGTCTTAGTGAGCAATAAGGGAATGTAACAATAACAATATATCTTTGCACTGTAGGGAAATTAAATACCTACAGTAAAAAGGTCCCGTAATTGATTAAGCATATGATTAGTTTGGAACAGATCAATTCCAGAATGTCCCACTAATCAGTATCCTAATCAATGACCAGAATCCAATCTAAAACAAAGGCGACCTTTGCATTTGTTTTAGCTTAGTTGTTCATAATCTTTATCTTTGTTAACTTTTCCTCTTGCAAATGTTTACCTCTAGGTCCCAGACACAGGAAGCATGGAATAGGGCAGAGTGCACCTTCCCCACCCTGTGCAGGTCTCTCACATCCCACACATACAGGCTGTGGTCATTATAAACACAGCTGAGCCAGCGGCTGGCGGGGTCATACGTAACAGCAATGGCGTCTGGGTAAGAGGCGTCTGCTTTGGTGGCAAATAGATGGCTGCAGGAATAAGATCATGGAATAACAAAAACAGTTACACATCTAAACTCAATCTTTTTATTTATTTATTTTAAAAAAATAAGTGACATTTAGGCAAAATTTAAGCCGTGAGAAGGTGTAGCTTGAGACAGGGTGCTCTATAAATAGAGCACATTTGATCCCACGGTGGATCACTGCCAAGGAAAGGCTCTGTTACTCCTGAGCTCTCCCTCACCTGGCCTCAGTGACGGCAGAGACGTCAGACCCGAGGGGGTGTGGCCGCGGCAGGGTGTAGACAAAGTGCAGGTCAGTTGGGCTGAAGACTCGCACCGTCCCGTCAGCGCAGCCACAGAAGATCATATCCTCAGAGAGAGTCAGGGACTGAGCCATGCCAGTCTAGAAAGGACAGAAACAGCTCTCTGACTTACTGATAAACCCTCTGGAGCATACACGTAATCAGTGGTGGGCCATCAGGGCCAGCAAAGCCTTCTCTGCTGCCCTAAACTTTATCAAAATCATTGACTTACCTTTTAATTTTTTTCCATTACTCTTATTAAATATTTCCCAATAGCCTATTCTTTTAAGTTTATGTCTGTCTCCCAGCGGTGATTCCTGCAGTGTAACTTTGCATTAGAGCTTTTATCCAATCATATTTCATTGTGAAAGCCTGCGCCTTCACAATAAAAACTGCAGGTGGCTAAAACCTCTCAAGTTTGCACTCTTAGGCCTTCTCTGTGGCCCACGGTCACTTCAGCGTTTTCACATCCTCTGTCTGGTTGGAAGGTCAGAGAGCCGCTGCGTTTAAGCTAGTGGTTCACATTCATCTCTTGTGAGCTGCTTTCGTTAACGTTTTCCAGCTATTTTTTGAGCCCATGATGGTGTTAGGAGGCTATTGATCTGGTTGCAGAAAGTCATTTTCATGGTGGGCTTTGAAAGAAAAGCTGGATATTGTGAGGAAAGGCCACCCAGCCCTGGAGCTAGCTAGCCTGACCCGCTAGGGACACTTTCAGGACAGTGACCATGAGCACGCTATTGTTTCTAAAGTTCTGGTGAGTAAAATAAATTATATTACATCTTTTAGGTATATTTTTGCTGACACTGATGCTTCTGATGGGTTTAAAGTATGTGCTGTGTAGCTGTAGCGTAGCTGGAGCTGTTTTGAATAAAGTTGGAGGGCACTGAAGGAATAAGTGGAAAAGGCACAGGCCACCACTGCAAATAATGAAGTGGCAAACACAGATGAACTAAAACTTGCACTAACAAATAACAAACTACAAAATGATAAGGTCTATTCATCTTCATTGAGGTCTGTAAATTGGCTCCTGTAACACAGCTTAGGCGAGCCCACAGGAGTCCTGCCAAAAGGTTACAGAGGAACATAAAAGCGTCCTCGCTGGAACCCTTCCAGACACATCCTGTACTTGTTCTTGCTGCTAATTCTTCTTTGATCCTCTGACAAGAGGCAGGAACTGGACCAACACGGCTTCATCTTCACCTCTTGATTAGACACCACAGCTGGACACTGACCTACAGCATTACTGACTGTCCAGCTCCCTGAACCTACATTAATGACTAAATGACTGTGCTATAGAGTTTCTGAATGGATTCATCCAAATTAGAGCAGTCTTGAACGTGAGCTCACATAGATAATGTCTAACAATAACATCTCTATTAGACAGCGGTAAAATGAATGTACAGGATTAAAAGCAGTGGAGTTCAAACAACCCTCTGACCCATTACTTACCCGCAGGTCCACCCATTTGTCCAGCATCCTCTTGCTGTTAAACTCACACAGCAGTCCAGAGGAGGTAATGCAGAAGGTGGAGTCGGATTGAGACCCCCGGCCACAAACCACATCACAGAAGAAGTTGTTTCTTAGCTCTCCCAGCAGCCCAGAGCGGCCCAGCAAAGGCACAGGAGCACTGGCCTACATACCACAGAGAGCTGAGGGTTAGCTGATAAAGCCCATACTCAAGTATTTGCTAGTATAATATATGCTATTTTTAATAGATTTATTTAACTGTCAGAAAATGTGCACTGGTCATGCAACTGTGATGCTGAAGCAAAGAAATAGGTACTAGGATTATTCCTAAGGCAATGTATCATAGCATCAAAACATGTTTGGCAGATGCATGGCTGGAAAAACTTTATAAAGGACACAAGACAGCATTTCTTCTTTTATACCTTGTTGGCCTTGCAGTGGTCCAGGTACCAGAACTTGACGTGCCTGTTCCCGACGGTTACAAAGTAGGAGCTGTCCTCAGAGAAAGACACACCTGTCACCTTACTGGACACCTTGTTTGCAGCCACTACTACATCCTTCTGCAAGAGAACAAGAAAACAACTTGTTTCTGACAAATCCCTGCGGAGACATCCAATTTGATAAGTTCCTCTGAATGTTTTATTTCACATACAGTACAGTAGGTGCACTAGTACACTACAGTCCTGCAGCCGTACATTAAAAATGAAGACGGTCAGCAGCAAGTTAGCTTAGCATAGCGTAAGGACTGAGAGCAGTTTGAAGGACAAACAATGCACCAAGTGTTCCTATGCCACTAAAACAATGTGAGCCTCAGCAGGTTTTACAAAACCTTCAAAACGAAAGACAAACCTTCCATGCCCAGACGTTGACCATCATGTCATGCTGGTTTCCCACACTGACTATGTATTTGCTGTTGGGGGAGAAGGCCACGCAGGAGACGCCATATTTGTGCTTCTGGAGCTCTGCCACCTGCCTTCGTTCTGCCACGTCCCATAGTCTCACTGCTGGTAGGTGACCACTCTGGCGAAAAGAAAAGAGGGATTGAAGCAGTCATTTGAGAGAAATGTGTTCATTCCTACATCTATTGAGTACGTAGTGTATTACTTTTATTGACTCCAGTCTGGAAGCCCCCTGGAACAGGCTTCATACAATAGACACACGTCAGGCCGATCTATCCAGCTCTCTAAGACATTATCCTCTCTGCCCTCTCTAATGCAGCTACTTGTCCCTCGACCCGCTCGCTTTATTCCCTGCTAGGGATCAAAAGGTCAGCGAGCTATTTGTGCAGCCTCTTATTATAATAAGGCAGAACGACCTTTCAGCGGTCAGAGTTAATAGGTGTGAGGAGGGGCTGCCTGAAGGACGCTGAAAACAGACGACATTCAGCTGAAGAGAGAGCAGCATGCAAGAGAAACGGACATGAAACGGAAAGACAAAAAAAGATAGCATGTCTGCTGCCAGCCTGCCCTTGTATGTAAATTAGCCGTTTTTTGATGAATGGGAGCATGTGGGGGACCTTTCTTATCAGATAATTCTCCAGGGAATGTCTTTGAGCCCACCTCTTTAAAGGCTTACAGGGAATCCTCTGACGGAGGAGCGATGCTCTCAGCTGTGAGAGCACAGCAGCTTTAATATTTCTGGTTGCTGACAGCAGTGGAAACACTGGCCTGGATTACAGATATGTAAATATGTAGATCTAAACTTTCACTATAAAGTTGTTGTGACCTGTAACCCACTTCATTAAATTATAGCATGTTTATGGTTGGGGTTAAAATATGGCACCTGGTATTCCTTCAAATGGCAGCAGAACAGCCTATTCTCTGTGGTCTTTTGAACTTTGGTCTCTGCCGTCATGGCAACTACTGCCCAGAGAAGTCTTTAATCAGCTTTGATTGGCTGGGGAGGATTAAAGCAGTGTGTTATGGTGAGGTCCACGCAGTGACCACAACAAAACTGAGTCAAGACGCCCAACTTAAAGGACATGTTAGACTGTGACACGACAAAACTCGAGCCCTTTCAAAGGTGAGGCTATAAAAACATATGGAGACTACAGAATCACCATTAAGTAATTGGTTTTCTGCACTAAACCTTGAAGCCTGGCCAGATATTTTCAGTTAAACATGCTAACTCCTACTTGTATCAAAGGATAACCTCAGTCTGGAAGGATCTAATGCAGTAAATACTGCAAACCTAAACACTAATCCTGTTGTAATAAAGACTAACAACAAAATCCTAGGATGAATACGTAGGTGTGAGCTTGAAGAGACAAGATGACAAGATTCAGGCTTTCCATTTATGCACAAACAGGTTAAGTGCACAGGCAAAGAACGAGAAACCTGTCAGCAGGAGACTCACCTCTCCTGTCACCAAGTACTTGCCATCAGGGGAAAAGGACAGAGCTGTGATGGTTTTTCTGTGAAAGTGCGAGAGACAAAGGATAACATCTCAGTGTGACTCGTGTCCTGGTGCACCGGTGGTTTTGACAGTTTGATGTTGTGCGACTAAATCCGTGTGCGACTCACCTTGAGGTGTTGATAATGTGGTGCTGTCTGCTCTTTCTCGGGTTCAGCAAGACCACCACACACCTACACGAGGACAATGGAAGAAATATAATCCACATACGTATTTCGTTTAAAGGGTCTGAGGACATTGCAACTACACTGTATACGATGTAAGAGTTCCAGCTTTCATCAAGGTGTTAGAAATAAATTCGAGTACTTGTGGCATAGCTTATAGTACGGCTCACAGATTACACACCCAGACTATAAACTGTGATGTAATACTGGAATGCATAAAACCTTGTTCTAATAGCAACTACGTAGAAAGCTTAATGCAACTAATCTTTGTTGATCCGTAGTTTAAAAATGAATATATGTTTACAGCTAGAAGAATAAATACACAGTCAACATTCCCACATTTACTCTTCTGAAGATACTATGAAAGTGTATTCAGAGAAAAAAAGGACATTTCAGTGTTCTTGTATGTTTAGTCCAACGCTGTTGAACGCATCACAGATATAAGACAATGTATCTGAAATACATTCAATTTGTGGGATCAGTGGGATAGTGGTTAGCACTGAGGCCTCACAGCAAGAAGGTTCCGGGTTTGAATCCATGGGCCAACTGGGTCTTTCTGTGTGGAGTTTGCATGTTCTCCCTGTGTCTGCGTGGGTTCTATGTACACACTGCCTGGCCAAAAAGAAAAAGTCACCGCCTGGATTTATCTAAGCAAATAGGTACGAGCCTCCTATGGGATAACTACTGCATGGACGAATATCTTTCAGCTGGTAAAAAGACACAACCACAGCGAAAGACACGTCTGGAAGGATAGTGGAGAACCATCGTCTTTGAGGAAGAAACGTGGCCGAAAAAAACTTAAACTTAACGTTTGGTGAAATCAAATGGAAGAAAAACAAGAGTAAAACTCAGGGCTATGTTTAATAGTGAAAGTAAGAGCATTTCCACACGTACAATGTGAAGGGAACTCAGGGGATTGGGACTGAACAGCCTTGTAGCCTTAAGAAAACCAATAATCAGTGAGGCTAACTGGAAAAAAAGGCTTCAGTTTGTTAGGGAGCATGTAGACTGGATTCTGGAGCAATGGAAGAAGGTCATGTGGTCTGATGAGTCCAGATTTACCCTGTTCCAGAGTGATGGGGGCATCAGGGTAAGAAGAGAGGCAGATGAAGTGATGCACCCATCATACTACCTGAATATACTGAATGACCAGGTTATTCCATCAATGGATTTTTTTCTCCCCTGATGACACGGCATATTCCAGGATGATAATGCCAGGATTCATGGGGCTCAGATTGTGAAAGAGTGGTACAGGGAGCATGAGACATCATAATCACACATGGATTGGCCACTACCTTAACCCATTGAGAATCTTTGGGATGTGCTGGAGAAGGCTTTGCTCAGTAGTTAGACTCTCCCATCATCAATACAAGATCTTGAATGCAACACTGGATGGGAATGAATCTGGTGACACTGCAGAAGCTTATTGAAACAATGCCACACTGAAAGCTAAAGGCGGTCCAACGAAATATTAGTGACCTTTTTTGGTAGCAATTTTTTTTGGCCAGGTAGTGTACATATACGAGAATACAATCTATGCTGTAAAGAGTTAATTAACATAATTTAAATCATCCTTTTATATCAGTCTTTAGATTGTATATTTTGCATAACCCCTCTTATTTATGCAGCTATTCTTTTCCGTATTCAAATAACCCGGATACAAGCAAACCGTTTCCTGTTAACGACACTTCCACTTTACTGCCTGCTCGCGAGCAGCACGCAGACAAACAGTCCGCTTTGTCAGCTTGTCTACATGTTCTCTAGTTCTGTGCCAGGAAACTGCATTCCCAGTACCTCAGCTTGTACAGACTTAAACTGAGACAGCAGGTGGATTTCCAGACTGCGCACAGTTTAGGAAGTATAAGTCTGGCAAAGGTTCACAGACACAATCACACACTCGCACACTCCTCGACATGCTGCGGTGATTCTGTAAACAACTCTGTTCTCTAATTTTTTTCAGCCACTGACCTTCGAAATGCAGCTTTTTCAGGAGATTTGAGAGCAACACTAAATCAGCTCAAGTGCACGGGTTGTATTACAGCTTTGCCCCGTGCTTGTTTTTAAACTTAAGCTTTCACCCTTGTGTGATGCAGCTCTGAGGCCCCGAGCATCCCTACTCTAGAGACTATATCCCAAACTGAGTAAACCTACACAGCTAGTGTTGGCATTTGCACAGGATTAATAAAACTACACAACACTTGCATCAGTGTTTCACAGAAAGAGTAAAAAAAAAGTCTCCCCTAGGACAGGATAATAAGAAGCCTTGGAGTTTCTCAGATGGCAGCGCTCATTGAGCTCCCCCCCTCGGCTCCTGTGAGATGATGCAAAGATAACACGCAAACACAGAAATTTGCACGCTAAACCTCTGCACACGGCAGATATGATAAGGAAGCCGGCAGTGCTGATGATTCAGAGGTCAGCTGCTGAGATAACAATGCATAATCTGTCTCTCTCCTCTCACCCTGCAGGATAGGCCACGAGTCCAGATCGAGGGTCGCAGGCCAGTCCGCTGTTTCCTGAAGCGGTGATTCCCAGCACCTTCTCCAGAGTCACCTGTACTGACACAAGGCATGGGTTTAGTTGGGCGGATTTTGTCACGGTGATAGGCACAGGAAAGCTGGCTGCCTCTGTCGAATAAACAGTGATGCAACTAAGACAGATTTGGGGGTTACAACGTGCTAAGAGATCGGCTATGGGTCAACCGCTCAGGTTCAAATCACGATCAGATGAACCCAGTCTTTTCTGACACTTTAAACGGACACATAATCATATTATTTTCTCACAAGAATGTGTTGACTTGAGCAATGAGCATCTTTAAGATGAGGTTAAACTTAGGAAGTAATCAAAAAGATGATGTGACAGATGGCTTGGCAAGTCCTGCCTCCTGCCTGTCTGTCTGTCTGTCCTGGGAATTATAACACAGCTGTTCATTCATTAGTCTGGAGTATGTACCTGAGTCAACAGTGTCCTACTAACACACATGGAAAGAGCAAACAATAAAAGGCATCAGATAAGCTTTCTAATAACTTCATTAACACAAACACAAAGAGAGAACTGGGTCTGTTATAAATCATAAGAACAACGTTTGGGTTGCCAGGCTGTCTTGATTGATGTTAGGAATCCATTTATACTTGCTTTAGGTATTTTTTTCAAACAGTCCAGCCAGTCAAATGGATTTTTAATCAATGTCTTACAACAGATCTATGAAAAGTTAGTAAATTATTCATCAGAGATTACAGATATATCAAGTATACTCTTGTACCTCTGCACTTTCCATATATTTCCCAGAGATTAGTCTAAAGTACTGACGGAACATTTCTATTACACTACATACAGGAATAGTCTGCAGCCGACAACTACTTTTATTCTCAAGTTATTCTGCTCAGACATGAAAGCGACTCTGCTTCTAAAGAGAGATGTATGGTGAGCTCGTACCTTGCTGGTGAGATTTCCTTTGGTGTTCTGCTTGATCTTGGTCGATGGAGAACGCAGCAAATTCCTAATGCGGCTTTTTATGGTGAATCCATCGCCTGGCATCTTGGTTGCAGCCTTGAGGCACTGCTCGGGGGACTGCTGTCTGACCATCCACTGTGACACGCCACCGGAGAGGCAGCCAGCCGAGCGAGGCACGCGGGGACGAGAAGAAGAAGTTAAGTGGCGCGCGTAATGATCCAAGCCTCCTCCAGAGATGGAGCTTCACACAGCAACACAGTGCGTCTGCTGCAGGGACATGTGGGGACTAATCTCCTGAGTGGCTTCTCTCTTCTTCCTCCTCCTCTGTCGATCTATACATCAAGCGCTACTTCCTGTGCTTCTGCTTCTGTCGGCTTCTGCGCTCAAGTCTCCGTCTCTGCGCGCTGCGTTTAGCGCCGATAAATGAAGAAAGCCGCTGCTCAGCTGTTTGCTGCCTGGATGGCAGTCTAATCTGAACCTGTGCCGGTCTCATGATTACATCAATGATCGCTGTTGTGATTTAATAGGATTAGAGAAAAGGAGCGTGGCAAGCGCCAAAGCTGAGTGGCAGGATGTTTGGGCAGCTGATCGGGCCACAAAGGCTCACCTATCATTCATCTCATGGGTTTGATTGCTTAAGATAAAGCATTTCTTCTTGTTCTTCTTCTTTTAAAGCGGTCATGGAATGTCATTATGCACAAGCTGTTCTGAAAGTAAAAAAGCATTTGTGTGTTGAGGTCTCAATTACTGTAAGCGTTAAACTGAGAGGCATTGTGTTGAAAGAGGTATTTAAATAATCATCCATCACACATTAATTAAGTCCATTGAATGAATTAAACAGCCTTCTATACGTCCATCAGTTATTTTGTTGAACTTTTGAGGTACTTTTATTTGATATATTCTATATAGACTCTGTGCTTACTGTTGCAGTAGCTTTGTCTAATTTGACCTATAGAGGATTTCTCTGGTCTGTACTCATTATTGACCAACTTTCCAAACTAACTACTGAAAATGCTTTCTCACACTGTCCTCATTAGCACTAACCATTATACAGCAGCCTTAGATAGAAAAACATCATTTGTTTCTTTGATTTTTCTTAAAACAAATTACAGAACGCAAATGGCCTCCATTCATCTTGAAGACACTGTTCTTCTCCACAGCCACTGGAGCTTCTTGCAAAAGCCAGTGGTTAGAGTGATGTCAAAATGAAAGGATGCAAAAGCAGCAGAGACACTCCTGAAACGTTTAATTTAAATGTGAGGGGAAAAGGCAATCAATAAAGATGCAACGACGATGCGATGCGGGTGTGACCGTGGTCTGCACTTTTAAGCTCCGGCCAGAGTTTCTTCCACATCAGACATTTTTTTTTTCCCCTCAAAGATTGCTTTTCGCATTTACCACTAATATGCTGTGCTGATTTACTGATGGTTTCCAGGGCAAACTTCAAGTCTGTGGTTGACATTTCCATCACATGTAGGCTAGTTTGCTTTAACTGTGTTTGAGTTATATCAGGTCACCCTGGTATGTGATGCAAAGATGATGTAAAATTTCACTGATATCCGATGTTGAGAGTTGAGCATATTCTATCAACTAACTGACCTTGTTGCTGGTTCACTGCAGCTTTTCCTTCCTTGGACCGCTGAAGACCAGGAGCACAAGAGCTGCAGTTTTGGAGATGCTCTGATCCAGTCACCATCATCATCATCATCTGGCCATTGCTGAAGTCACTGAAACCCTTCCACTTGTCCATTTCCTGCTTCTATAACACATCCACTTTTGAGGAAATAACCACATATTCACTTGAGCTGCCAGTGATTATAATGTTATGGCTGACTGGTGGGCATGAAAAAAAAAAAAAATCAAGTAAAAAATGATGTTTCAAAACAGGAGCGTTTAATACCATTTACACAAAAACAGCCACATCTGCGTGTCAAAACTAAAACTTTTTAATTTCAGAGCAAACTCCTGGGTGTCATTCTAAACATAGGTGTAATTTATAGATATATATATAATTTTTCATACATTCGACTCCAGTAATAAGACAACCAGTGTTTCAAAAAAATCACAGAGGTTATTTTCATAGTTACAATACATGGCTAATATTTATCTGGAGTGCTCGTGACACACGAGGTTTATATGCGTATTGCTATTGTTCAACTAACACCTCCAAACGCAGATCAAAAACGTCCATGTAAAGCAAGGATATGACATCATTGGTGGTTTCTAACAAAATATAAAGTGCAGCTACAGATTATTTTCACTGTCAGTAACAAAATGCAAAGACATCCAAATGATATTAAACACAAATCTAACTCTCAGAAAAATTAGATATGTTAATACTTAAAAGTTAACCCTCAGGCATCAGTTTCATTTACTACCTTAATTTATTTTCACAGTGTTCTGTTGACCTTTTTTTTTTTTTTAATTCGAACTTGGTGTAGAGAGGGGCTTTGTTACAAAACATTGTGCCACATGCACTAACACAGCCAAAATGACTGCCGAGTGAAAAGAAAAAGATGCCCAAATGGACAAAAATGTCCCGAATGATGCCTGAGGGTTCCAAAATGCTGGATCTGTTTGTGACAAGAAAAAAACAAAACATGAATTAAATTCATTTTAGAAATCATTTATATCAGTCATGGTAGTGGGATTTACCACCAATTTCAATCACACATTCAACAGGTCATTTAATGCTATTCTGTGTTCTTTATAGCAGAAAACAGCCTTTCTCCGTACTATAAAATCAGTCCACTGAGTTTTGTGCTAGCATAATCAGAAAAGAGCAGCATTAAGTACTTTACTGGGCCCTGGGTCCTTTGGCTTTTCAGAAAGGCAGGCACGTTTGGTGAAGCTATCATTGACTCCGAGTTTCCACCACTAAGCAGAGAGTAGAGCAGAGGAGCTCCTCCAAGTAGACTGAGAGGATAATGCTAGAACAGATGCTGCTGCCTCATAGAGGTGTGAGGTTTCAGTGTCAGACTAACTGAGCTCAAATGACTGTGTGCATTGGCTTTTATAGCCACAGGAAGATATGGGGACTATTCAGATTCCACGTCAGGTTCCAGTTCCTTTTCCACGTCTATCCACGACCGTTTCTTTGCACTGGGGAAGTCCTTTCCTAAAGCGCCACGCGTTAATGGCCGAGAGGTTGAAGCATCAGCGCTTTTAAAACCACCTGAAAGCCTTACAGGGCTGTCATCACTGGATACGGAGGGACTTTTTGCTGCTTGCTTAACTGGGGAACTCAGAAGCTGCACTGAGTTCTGCTTTGGAGGCCGTCCTCTGCGTCGTTTCCCTTGCACAGGGTTATCTGCTACTTTGCTGGTGTCGACTGGTTTTCTCTTCGCCCTCATTCTCCTTCCTTCGGGCAGCATAGATACTTGACTTTTCTCAGTTTTCCTGGTCTCGTCTTCCACACTCTGCTTTTCATCTTCATTAACAGAAGGAACAGGGTTTTTTTGAGGCCCGCCCGGTTGGCGGCAGGAAACAGGAGGACTGGGCCCAGGCTTGGACTCAGACTTGGGCAAGGAGATTGATTTGTTTATTAAGGCAAGCTTAACCAGGCTTTCTGCAGCTGAACATGCAGATTTGTCCTCTAAAGGTTTGTTAGATGCAGGGTTGTTTTTCAGTGGGTCAACTGAAGAGCTAGCCTCACCATCCTCTCCCTTCTCCTTTGCTTTCACGACCATGACTGTGTAGAACCCTTGACCAGTTGTGAAAAAAAAAAAAACAGCAATTTTATCATGATGCATATCAACATATTTAAATGAGAAAGAAATTTGAATGGATTAAAAGGCTGCTTACTTGGTTTCAGAGATGAGGGAAGTATGATTCTGCCGGTCTTGGATCGAATAAGAGGTACTGTGACGGACAGTGGAGGGCGAGCTTCGGAGCCGTTACAGCTGGATGGTGAAGCTCCGTCCTGAGCTGCAGTGACCTGAAGTGTAGTTGATGCTGAGGGGGCTTGAGGCTGGTGCTCTGTTTGGGAGTTATGCACGGTGACCTTGTCTGGATCCCCACATGCTTCCTTTGATGGATGTTGACCGGCTTGGACGGAAGCCACATGCTCACCTGTTGAGGAGGAGGGAGCCGCCTCAGACGACGCTGCTTGGGGCAGAGACCGTGGTGTGGGTATGTGTGCGTTTACGCGGGACTGGGCTGCAGTGTTTTGAAGCCTAGCCTGAAGCAGGGATAGAAAGCTGTGGATATTGTTTTTGGATACAGTGATGGGTGAGTTAGCCTGAACTGGAGTGGGCCTCTCAGACTGTGGCTGGGGTGGAGGCTGGTGCTTAGGCTCGGGAGTGATAGCTTGCAGAAGAGCAGCTTTCGACTGTAGAAGCTGAGAAAAGACAGGCCTCCATTTCATCATCTTCTCTCTCCTCTTCTCTCTGTCGCAGATCTCCTTCAGCTTGTGTGTAATCAGCTTCTCTGACTTCCCTTAAAATGTGACATTTCAAGTTTTAGTAAAGGTGGTGACAAACAGTATCTATTTATGAGCAGGTGAAATCTCATTATCATTGTGCTTTTAAATGTTTAGGTATCCAGTATTTGGAATTTGTTTGGATGTTCCTCCTGACAATTCAAGACAGATTCACTGTCAGAACAAGTGGAGACAGACAGCAGGTCTGATGGCCTTTAAATTGAATATTGCCATGAATGCTTTGGTGCTGCGTGAAAAATGTTAATTCATTCTCTGCAGCACATTTAAACAGAGAGTATGTACCACATAAACTGTACATACCAGACAAACAGGAAAGCTTCTTCACATAGGTAGACTGCATCTTTGTCAGCATCTCCTTCTTCTCCTCCAGACACTTAGAGTTCTTGACCAGATGATGGATTTCTTTTACAGCCTAAAAATACAACAGAACAAAACAGACAGGGTGATGACCTGGTTATATTATCAAGCATGAAATTTGGATTTTAACTGATTTGAATGTTTTCTATTTAATTAAGTTAAGAGATATGCATAACTAGAAACCATGCATCTCTCTACCATCACAATCTTTCTCCAGAAGCGTTTCAGTAACTATCTGACATCTTGTCTTGCAAACAAACATGTATGTCATTTGGGGCAGTAGAATACTGTGCAAGCAGACAAACAGCTGTGGTTTCAAAACAACAGATCCCCAACTACTGCTGTGTTAGAACAATTAATGGTGCATTTTTTTGCGTGCTGACATCAGTAGACCAGGGGGTGCTACAGAACATGTTGGTGTGTAATGATCAGTTAGGTCCCTGCCTCACTGGATGCTCACCTGGTTATTATTTATTGATTTCTGACACAGCTGTTATTATAGACACATGCACAAAACTCACAGCTCGGACCCTAGAAGCAATGATCACTGCTGAACTGTTAACATTAAAATCTCAGTTAGCACGGATGAAATACAATAACTTAACACCAAGTGGCTACTGTACATCAACATGAACACATGGCTAATTAACCACATGTCAGTTCTCATGTACATGGAGTCTACATATATTCAATCACTGAATTTGCTAATCTATTATTATGTACTTTGGGTTTAATTAACAGATAAAAGGAGAGAGGATATCAAAAAGCTCTAATCATAATTAAACAACACTTATGGTGCTTTTGTTGTGAGTTCTGTGAGAATAGAGCCATCCCTACAATGACTGTACGCTGTTATCCTGACAACAAGCCCTGCAACACCAGCCAGCTGAAGGAGCTGCGAACAAGAAGAAGCAGGCCCTCAGATCTGGAAATAAGGACGAGTTGAAGAGGATACAGTGGGAATTTGAAGGCAAGCTGGGGGAGTACAGGAAGAAGCTGGAAGCAGATTAACAGCAGCAGGATGGCGGCCCGGCTAGAGCCAACGAGCTGAATGTCTTTAGATTCAGCACTGGACCCCCTGCTGGCCCTCCACCCCGCCCAGATGGCCAATCCACCACTCATCACCGACCCCTTCCTGCCTATCACCTCTGCTCTCACCCAAACTCCCTCCCCCACTGAGGACACCAGCCCTGTAACTATGATACCTGGCCAGATGAGAAGACAGCTGGAGAAAGTCAAGCAAGGCAAGACAGCAGGCCTAGACCATGTTAACCTACGGGTCCCAAGGACTAACTTCATCTTCAACCAGAGTATGAAGCCTCAACGAATTCAGACCACTTTCAGACCATTCGGCTGCACTGACGTCACATATCATGAAGGTCACACTTCTGTTTGTGTCATCAGCCTCATGCTGGAGGTGGAAGTAGTGGACCACTGTATGTACCTGGGAGTCCAAAGGAACAGCAGTCTGAACTGGCCTAAGTAGACACTACTTCTTGAGGAAGCTCAAGTTTTTGAATGTATGCAGCATGTTGCTGGAGTCATATGCTAATTCTGTGCATTTTTTATACTATTTTTATTTTACCAGATTTTACTTTTTGTATTTTATTTTATTTTACCTTTCTTTTACTGTAGTTCTTAAGAGTGTTTCTTATGTGCAACTAAGCTACTGTGACCAAGCATCTTCCCTTGTGGATCAATAAAGTTTATCTCAGTCCAAGTCTAAAAAACAAAAGCATTATGGTGCTTTTGCCTCCTCTGGTGGTCCGTCAATCATAATGGTGACTGTGTGTTTCTCTTTAGCCAGCTCAGTATAAAATCCATGTTGTAATTTTGCAATCATTTGAAGCATTATTATACTTTAAATCAAAAAGTGAAACTGTGACAAAATAGAGGCAGAACTATGCTTTAGCAGAGGATGTTTGAGTGGGTGGTCCGTCAGTGTGACTAACAGAATGGATTGGGTGTGTTCACATTGCAAACTGGATCACATGCCAATACCAAGTATGAACAGGGCCTAATTCGAAGGCTGTTTATAGAACTGCAGATCTTTTCATTTGGATATACGCAGGGATTTAATAATGAGATCCAGATCTTGTTTCTTGTAAATTTGCATCTAGTAGTTTTCTTGCTGGTTGTGGCTCAGGCCTGAAAAGGATGCATGACTGACCAGTGAAAGGAGGCTGAATCTCGGGGTTCTGGGGTCGCACTTAAGAATAGTCTGGAGTTTGTCGAAGAGGACTCTCTGTTCATTGCGTCTCAGCCTTTCAAGCACGGTGTGGTTGTGGCGCCTCTTGTTGCCTTTCGAATTATCCTGTTTGTCGTCGGAATTGAGAGACAGTGGCCATAATAAATACGTGAATACAGATCAACACTCAAAACATGCTGCCTTAACGTAAAGCAAGATAGATGGGTCGTACCTGGACATCGAGCTCCCTTAATGATCCAGGATCATCACTGGATTCTCTAAAAAGACAAAACAGAAAACCTTAAGGGTCACACATGAACCATTACACTTCTTATTCAGCAGCAGAAAGTATCCATATGTCCACACGTATGTATTACCGTGATGCCAGTAATGCCTTGTGCATGGTCATTTCTTGTTTTACTTCTACAGTCTCAATGTCCACTGGCTCGTCCTGAAGAACACAACATTGACAAACTTAAAATAATCCCAGGAACAATTAAATACATTTTTTTATAGCGCAACATATATTTAAATAGTTTACGTTACCTTTGACAATCTATAAAAGTGTTTAAAACCATACTGAATGAATGTAATAAAAGACAAAACATAATCCTTACATCTTCGTCACCATCTGCACTGTAGTCTGACGAGTCGGAGCCTAAGTCATCCGAACCAATGTCTAAGTTTGATTCCATTTGCTTGTTGACCTCATCACTCTCATGCGTTGATATCTTCTCCTCACAAACTGACTCAGTGGGGGAACCAGGCTCTACTGACTTGCTCCCACTTTTATTAAGGCTGTCCAAACCAAACCATTGAGCTGCTAAGTGACTAAAGCTGAACAGACCCTCTTTTTGTTTGTTTGTAGTGTTTACAGGTTCGGGCTGTTGTGCAGCTCCGTCAGCTCCAGGCTTTGGGAGTTGTATGAGGGTGAAGCCCCCAGGCAGGGCAACACCAGGTAGCTTCTGGTCTCTGTCTCCCTGATTGGATGGAGGGCAGATCCTGAATGAATAAGTTCCACTCTGACCCAGGAAGCTGGGGCTCTTCAGTGACGGTGAGACAGTGAGAGAGACGGGTGAGGTTGTGGAGCTGGTCTGGAAGGAGCTTGATGAGGTGCGCTGGTTAGAGAGAAATGACTGGACAGGGTTAACGGTGGAGGTGTTTTGGGATTGTTGTGGCAAACTGATGGATTGCTTTCTCCAAGGTTCTGCCAGGAAAAGTTGACCTAAAGAAAGAAAAAAATATTTAAACATAATTACTCATTTATTACATCTTTAGAGCAGTGGGAGCAAAGTGGGTGTTAGGTTCTTGCTCAAGGCACCTCAGCCATGCACACGTGGGTGATCTGTACCTGTGACCCTTCAGTTTCAAAGCTGCTTCCCTAACCATCTACTAGAATTACAATCACTACAATAATTGTATGACTGCTCATAGCGATATATGCTTCAAAACTTTAGAATATGATGCTTGAGTTAGGTCCTAAATACATTTTTTAATTGAAGAATCTGTGAAATTCCCACAGCAATACTGAAAAATCGTTTGATTTACGCTTTAGGTATACTGTGTGAAAACCTCATGTTTACTCAGCCAAACTGACATATCTAGGTGATGGTAGCCTGGGATAATATTCTGCAATAAACTGAAGTATAGGTGGTGAAGATTTCTCCCTTCTTTGGGGGACACGGTGCTTGTCAGGTAGTGCAGGAATACAGTAACAATCTTACCTGGTTGTTGTGTTGGTAGCTTCAGAGCTGTGATTTTTGTCGCAGTGTCATTTGAAGGGAACTCAGTTCCTGCAACTTTTATCTGGGGAGGTTTGGGAGCGTTGTTTTTGATTGCAAAGTTTTTGATATCAACTTTTAGTCGGCCTGTAACATAGGCCGCTAGGCGGTTTGCTGGATGCAGCGATCCCATTTTTCCAAGCAGTAGTCTGGCTTGATTGTAAGACTTTCCATTTACCTGTAAAGGAAAACATGTGTCGGTCTATTTTACGTATATAATTTTAGTAAAGCAGTTATTTACATCTCAGTTATTATTTACTTTAAGGCAGCTTTGTGGTTCTTAATGAATGGTTCTTAAAAGGCCTTACCTGTATAAGTCCAGCTGCTTGGAGGCCAACGGGTTTTGTCCTGGCTTTCAGTCTGCCAGCAGGTAGCACTCCACTCAGGAAGGGTGTGACTCCAAGTTTCATCTCTGGTTCTTCTACACTGCCATCATCCTCGTCTGCATCAGAGTACTCATCAAAGGTTTTACTGCTATGCCTGTCATCCTCACTATCATCAAGCTCATCCTCATCACAATCACTGGCTTTTGATGGCTTAGTAATGAGTACCTGGAAAAAGGAAGAATGCAGCAGGAGATTTTGTCAAAGAGGCAACTGGAACACACAGACATGCAACATTTCATCACAACGAACAGCACTGAAAGAAGCAGCAAGAGTAGAAGAAGAAAGCAGAATAAAACAGTCCATTCTTTAAAAATGTTTTCTTATAAAATGCTTACAAACGTTTGGAATAATAACAATTTGCATTGGGTGCATTGACATATCCTGCCTTGTCTTATAAATATTGAAACTGGCCACAATAAATCACATATTTGTATATGTGCAACATGTTTGATCATTCCTCAGGGACCTACCCTGTAGGTGACAATGGATCCGCTGGGCTTCTGAATGAAGACCTTGGCGACCGGGCTGACACAGTAAGGTCCTACGCAGAACCGGCGTGATAGCCTATTGTCATTCATGCGCTGACATAAAGCTTCCAGGACCATTGTGCGATCCTTCATCCATTGACACTCTGACTGGATCTGTATTTGCTTCCATGCTTGTGCTTCAATAGATGCGTTTCCCTGAGGTGTCCTATCTGCTGAAGAATAAGCAGAAACAAGGTCATTATGTACAGGAACAAATATCTTTAAATGTAATAAAAAACTGGTGGCTGGTAAAACATTTATTATCTTTTTTTATACCCGGTTTATTTATACCTGGTTTCTTAACAGTCAGTGCAGTGCTGTGGATGTTTTTCAGCAGATTGTCAGTGGTCGTCAGCGGTGTTGTTGTGGCTTTCGGTGCAGGGGAAGCAGGGATCTTAGGCTCTATGGTGAGTTCAGGAGGAGGCTTGCTGTTGAACTCTCTTACACGAGCACAAGTCATTAGGCTCTCAAAATATTTATACACAGGATCCTTATCCTCTTCGCGTATCTGCAATTACAGTTAAATAATTGTAATCAAAGATAGGAAACAAATAATAAAATAATTGCTACACTTGCTAAACTGTAGACTCTTAAAAAACTAGATAATTTTTAAAGAATACAATTGGCACAATAATCAATGATAAAGTAACCTAACTAGCTGCAACTCTACATGAATCCAAACCAGATTAAACAGCAGTGTATCTTACCGGTGGTGTTGGGCGAGGTGCACTACAGCGTTTTTGGACCTTTACTGAGACCACATGGAGGCGAGCAGTTTTGGGAGCATAAAGCGGCTCTGGATCCACATCATGAATGTTGCGCTCCCACAGTTTATTAACATGAGAGCCTGGGCAAGGCTGGACCACATGTTCCATACTAGTCATAGCTGGGGAGGGATAAATGCATCTCATTAAGACTTCCAAACTGCTAAGAGCTGTGACCACATGAGAAGAACAAAATGTATCAAAAGAAAACTTACAGTAAACAGGATGGGTCTGTTGGTCACTCTCTTCAATGCTCTGTTGCTTGGTGATCTTTCGTTTGAAGCAGGCACAACCAAACATGCATTCAGGCCGCCTACAGTGGAAGGGCCCTTTGCTCAACTGCTGTAGACTGGAACACACACAACCCAGTCTGCAGAAATCCTGGCCACATGCAGGTCCTGCAGTTGCAATCTTTGGTACTACTTTCAAGACCTGATGGGGCATCATCTAATTAAAAATAAAGGAGACAATGACAGTCAAAAGACAAAAACAAACAAACATAAGGTTAACATAAGGTTAATTAAATTCTGAGGTTTAAATCAGTGTTGAAACATACCATGAAATGCATTCAGCACTGATACAGTGCAACATTAACATCACTTTAGCTATCTACACAGAGTACACTAATATATTATGCTGCATACCTCTTTTGTCAGCATAACAGACAGAGCCACTGACAGCCTGTCGGGAGTCAGAAGTGTTCTGTCCAGACCCTGGTTCAGGGCTTCTGACTCCATCTTCAACATGCGGAGCTGAAATTTGGTGAGACCTGCGGCTTTGAGAGTCCCGCCATGGTTGTTACCAAAGCTTGCTGCTGGTCTCTGACTGACTCCTGGCTGGCATGTAGATGACCTGAAAAAGCAAGAAGAGCGCGTAGGTAGGTGTTGTTAACAACCAATAAAGTATAAATGTAGGGTAACGGAAACAGGATCCTAACATGCTCCAACAATTGTAATAGCGTACGTACGTTATAATTTTAATGTTAGGGTTGGATGTATATGTCAGGGAGGATTGGGGAATGGTGATTTATGTCACTCAATCACTCTTCTCACTATCCCGGGCTGTCACCATACTGGACTCAAATTTGCACTGAAAACTGACATAACTGTACTATCTATATTCACACTGATATGGCCTCTATACTCCATCTACTACACTGTATGCTGCTCGCCACTTTGGACTCAAGCATGTTTTACCCGTTTTATCTGTCTGTGTACTGTAGTGGGTTCACATAGGTGTTTTATGGTCATAGTTTTTATTTTAATGTACATTACTTATACATTGCGCTGTGTGCACTTTTAAAGAGCAGAATTAAATCCCAATGTACTGTGTATAATGACAATACAGTGGTCCCTCGTTTATCGCCAGAGTTACGTTCTAAAAATAACCTGTGATAGGCGAAATTTGCAAAGTAGTCAGCTTTAACTGAAAGTATTTTAACTGATCTTTTGCTTTTAAGTAATTTACATTTATGTTTTATGTGTTGATTTTATCTGCCCCTCTTTTTATGTGATTTTATGTAACTGTGAAGCACTTTGAATTGCCTTGCGTATGAATTGTGCTATATAAATAAACTTGCCTTGCCTTGCCTTTATTTTGATTGATTATGAATGTTTTAAGGTTGCAAAACCCCTCACTACACATTTTATACACTTTTCTCAATAACTTGCAAACATACCACATTTCAGTCACACTGCCAGCGATCAAAGATACTGTATATGTAAATTTGACAAGCTGAACGCATTCCGTACTGTACAAGAGACACCGCACGGAGGAGAATGATTGACAATGGTCTACAGTCCCTTAGCCAATCAGGATGCAGAAAACAATACCCAAAAGCATGCAAAATTGCACTACAAAAATCTGCGAAACTGCGAGGCCGCGAAAGGTGAACTGCGTTATAGCGAGGGACATTTTTTACTGCAAATGGTTTGTTTTGCACATTTGAGAAAAGAAAGACAGAAATGTCACCTCAAGAAATTATTTTATCACAAATATACCAAACAATGAATGGCTTCATCACTCAAATGTTGGTTTGACCAACAGCTGCCGTACCAAAAAAAACACATCATTATTTAGAAACTAGAAAATGTGATTAAATGTAAAAGATGCCAAGTTACAAACACATCCTTACCTCTGTGAAACATCATCAGGATAACTGGACTGAGAAGCAGCATCTGGGTGTGTGTGCGAGGATGAAGACTGGTGTTTGGACGGAGCTTCTGACTGACTGGGGGTTGCAGCGCTGGCTAGTGGAGGAGGCGGTGACGTCAGAGCAGAGTAGAGAAGGGGTTTGTGGGACAGCGGGCAAGGTCTATTGACCCCCGCTGGAAATTTGGAAGCAGCGCTTCGATGCTTAAGTACACTGTCCAGCGTCTTCACGTAACTGGAACTTTTAGCTGGCAGCTGATAGGCCACCGAGTCCTCTGGATATGTGGAGAAGGCAGCAGCGCGCTCACTGATTTGCTGAGCCTCACTTTCCAAGTACTCATCTAACATGTTGCTGCAGAAGGCAGACAGGTTCTTTTGTAATCCTTTTGGAGAAAAAGAATAAGGAGATTTTAATTTATCAAGGCAGAAAACTTAATCAGTCACTGGTACATTTGGCTGGTTTCAGCTGAGTTCATTTTGTGCTAATTGGAATGACTATATTAATCCCATTGCATGTTAAAGAGATGCTGCAGCTACAAAGAGACGAGCAAAGCTTACCGTCACAGTTAGGAGATGTTTCTTTGCCTCTTATAAACTTGTTTTTCCATCCCTTTATTTTTGTCATGTCACTTGTCTTTCCTGTTCGGGAGATGAAGGGTAATCCCTCATCTGTGAAGGAAGCATACTGTGTTAGCCTTCAGTTAAAGGGCACAGCACACTTGTATTCAGTGTTTTACAATGCTGCTCAGAATGAATTTGACACACTTTCATAATTTTGTTGAAGAGAAAAATAGATTATTTTAAGAATACACAATGTTAAGAGCTTTCCACTGGGAAACAAGTTCTGGATCACTATTACCTCCCAGTTGAAAATAAGTCACTTGCCAGTAATAACAGTGGATAAAATGATGATACGAATGAAAAGACTGAGATCATTACTGTGGAGACCATTTTGGCTTTACAGATACAGAACCCTGATCAACATTATTTTCATCTTGTATGAAGCATAAAAGGTGTTTCTCACAGTGCCAGGCACGCTGGTCTGTTCAATGGTTTGAGTGAGCACTTTAATGTGAAACATAAGACAATTTAAAAACAATTTCAAGACAGTAAAAGATCCCGTTTAGCTTTACCTCAATTTCTATGTATTGTCATCATTCAAAGCTTTAATGTGACATGACTGACAACCTACACAGGGCTTGCAAAAAGAAGGAAATTATTATTCCGTCTATTGTAATGTATCCTTCTAAATACAGCAGACTACCTTGTAAATCTGCCATCTAAATTTAGAGAGGTGGGTAATTCCACGGAGAAGGAGCGTGCAAAGAAAAACCCAAGCTCAGTATCACAACTTCATTACTGAAATACGGGATATAATTACACACAGCCCTTATCGCTTTTCCTTTATGTGTCTATGGAGGAAACATAGTCACTGCATTGGTTTGGATCATGGTTGATTAGTGCCGTTATTAGCATCTGTATCTGAACATAATCCTACATGAGGAACTACACAGCCACAGACAAGACAGGCTTTGTGTCATTTGCCCACGGGTAAAATATAACAAAACTACTGATTAAATCCAGTTAGTTTTACTGTATATGGCAGTGTTAGCATGAGTTCACTCAACGTACTAAGCCACCGTAACACCTGAAAAACATCAGGGCTCAGACTTTTTATTAATTGCCTACATTTTCCAAGACGCTTAGACGATTAAAAAACAAATCTAACTGCCATAATATCTAACCCCACATCTCTTAATCGGTTTAATTTTTTGCACTATGACAACAAGACTGAAGTAACCAATAATTTATTACAGACAACATATTAAACTGATAAAATAATTTAAACAGTAACTATTAAAGCAATAAGAAGAGACTGAACTGCTCGAGTGTAAATTCAAATAAAAAATGTCCATAAACACAAGAACAACATATTCATAATTAAATTCCATAATAAATCAGCAGTGCAGTGCACATACAGTAACACCACATTTCTCTAATTTTGTACACTACAGGCACAATTCTCTGAAAAACACTGGAGCTCTGTTTAGTATTTGCCAGTGTGCCCAGTGTGAGCTCCACATAGTGTCTTATTGACTGATAAACACAGTACAGGCAGCGTAAGAAGGCTGATGAAAACTCAAACTCAGTGCGTAGTGCGAGTTAAAGCATACTTGTTTAGTAGCATCAGCACAACGTCCGCTCACTTTTCAAGGACAATGTTGGTAGCATGGGCAACAACTGGTGCTCTGTCAAAACATTTGGGTGGAGCTGGAGCTCAAGAATTTTTGCTCAACGGGTGCAAATATGTCGACATAAATAGACTCCTGAGTAATTGTTTGGCTCACGGGCTGTACTGAACTGAGGACTAAACGGTTCAGGAGGAATACAAGTACTACATATTGTAATATATTGCAGAAAGCTGGTATTGTCGGATTTTGTGTTCAAGGAGATCCAAGTAACTTCTTGAGACAAGAACATAAAGCATGCAGAATCAAAGGTCAGTCCAACTTACCACCAGGAGACAGAGCAGCGGCTTTGCTTTGGTCTAGCTTTGGAGGAAGTGGCAGACAAACCCCCAGATACTGCAGGTCAATGGACTTACACGGGTCTAGTGAGCTCAACTTCAAGCCCACTAGGAAAAAAAAAAAGGAGTCAAATTGAAAACAATATTCTACTTAGTGTAATCTGCGCAGTCATTGTGAAATTTGTGTGTGATTGTGTGAACTCACCCGCCTGCAGCACAGGATGGATGACCTGTCTGTGCTTGAGAACTCCGAGGTCATTCAGCAGGGTAGCCTCCAAGCGAGCCAGCTTCTCCTCACAATTCACCTCCACTGAAACCCCACAGAAATGTTAGTTTCCTGCTCCTTTCTTTCATTTACTCTTAAAAAGCAATGCACATTTTTTTGCTGCACAACAAATTTGAATCATCTTTATGTTGCTTACTTGGTTGCTTTGACTGGATCGGTGTCGATGCTGAAACCGGAGAAGCTGATGATGAGGGAGCGTCAGGCTTGTCCCTGACATGAACCTCAAGAGCTTCCTGTCACATCAAAGAACGTTAAAGCTTAAAGACTTTACCAGAACACGAGCTGCTACAGTGAAAACTCAACATATGGCACTTTATAAAAGCTGGTTTGTTGAAGGAAAAGCAGAGTCTGAAGACGCACTAATGTGAGGTGAGCATTCTTTGCAGTGATTTGAAGTATTTTACCTTTGAGGTAAACGACACAAACAGCAGGCCTTCTACATCATCCAGCTCCGGTTGCATAGCGACAGTCAATGATGGGCTGTGGACTACTGCGGGGGAAGAGTCCACAGCTTTCCAGTCTCTTCCCCGGGAATTTGCCCAACGTCTGTTCACCCTCTTCCTCTTCTTGTGAGGTGACGATCCCGGGGGAGACCTTGAGGAAGCAGGGCTTACGGATTTTGTTTTAGGTGTTGTCCGTACTTTTGAACCTTGCTGCGCATCAGGGGTGATACTGATGCTGTCGTTTTCTTCCTTGGGTTCAATAAGTGGACGTTTCTGGACAAGCACAAGCTCACCAAGCGCATGTTTACCTCTTATACAGGGGACATATGAGTCATCTTTACCAGCAGGGTTAGACATTATGGGCTTCAGCACCAATCTGGTTTCTTGCACATTTGACACGGAGGCAGGGACAATGTGATTCTTTGTGCTGTAAGACACATAAGAGGGAATAATGGGCACTGACAAGAAGCATACAAAACATAAAAATAATGATGAATTACATTTAAATGGCACATTTTTGGGCGTGGCTGTGCTTTGTACATTATACTTTTTAAATCCAAAATGCTGCCTCATGTCAGTTGTGGATCACCCTCACACGTGGACTAATCTCATTGTGAAGTTTCATGACTAGATTTGGGAGACCAAAGTCAGGTTTTTAACAAGAATATTCAGGCTATGTGAAATATCTATGTGAGACAGGGTATCTATCACAAGGCTAACACAGAGAAACAGACAACCATTCACACTCGCATTCCCATTTACACTACGGCCAATTTAGAATCACCAATTAACCTAATGAGCATGTCTTTGGACGGTGGGAGGAAGCCAGAGTACCCAGAGAGACTCCACGCAGACACAGGGAGAACATGCAAACACCACAGATAGGCCCCAGAACCTGATTTCATGAATGAATATCGGATCTTCCAAATAAAGACCGATTTGAACTGGAATTTTGCTTTATATGTAACCCTATTTATCAGTGCATTAATCTGTGATGGTGTGGCAACTGGCTAAGGCCCTTTAATAGAGTCATCCCAGCAGTTTAATTAGCAAAACTTCACAAATGTCCCATATCTATGCACATGTCATTTTACAATAGGTTTGAATTCTGCCATGTGTGCCACCCAGTCAAACACCCAAAAATGTTAGATCAAGTAAAGTCAAGCAGGTCCTAAATGAACACAATGTGAAAGTGTGAATCTGAAAAATACGAGGGCTAAACCTAATATTAAAGCATCACACAGAATAATGCAAGGCAATACAAAAAAACTTGCAAAACCCTTGGCAATTATTATGTTGCTACGTTCTGTAGACATAATCTGAAGTTTTGCTAAATAATTTAATTACAAATTAAGAAAATGTTCCAACTAAGTGTACTACTGTCCAGTACTGCCCTGTATAATGTGTAACATGTGTAACTTGTAGCTTGCATCCTTTAGGATGCAATTATTATGTTTAACTAAATTTAGTTACATGTGCCAAAAAAAGAAGCTTCTTTTCTCTGTTGAATGATGTGTTATTTTCATACCAAGTAAGGGCATGTGTTTTTCCAAGTTATTAATGCATTTCTTATTACCTGAAATATTTTCAACATAAAAAAAAATACTCATAACAAAAATACTGCCTATACTCCACATCAATAAAAGTAAATATCAATACAGTGATCAAAACAAATATGAAACCAGTAAAAACTTACCTCGGCTCCATCACAACCTCCTTCTTTAGGCCAGGTTCAGGTTTTAAAACTGGCGGCTCAGTGTCTGTCGTCACCGCTGGTCTAACTCCTGTGGTAACTCTATTGAGACGTGGATTGTTCCCGTCTTCCCTAAAGCCCTTTGCAAACGGGTTGTGATTAATTTTCAGCTGGGTGATCCGAAAGTTCTGATATGTCGTCACAGCCATGAATTCAGTTTGAGGAAAAGTAAAGGTTATGCTCTCTGGTCCCATAACTATGGGCTTGTCAGATGTGGGCATGACCCCATTCGGAAAAGGTATCACATGTAGCCTAGGAATGTAGCGATGCATGGAGTGTAAGATGATATGACCATCCTGGTCTTGGCAGTTATTGGTCAGTTTGAGCTTGTAGAAAGACACCAAGCTACTCATCCACTCTGAGCCTTTACAGGGTGAGTAATGATGAGAAAAAGCTCGGATAAGGCCCTGGACTTGGTGTTCTGCCGGTCCATTGACCTCCCATTTGGATACGCTCCAGCGGTACTTGTACTGACTTGATGGAACTATGGATAGGACCAGACTGTACAGCCGTTTGGGATCTAGGCCAGACAAGCGATATCGGCAGTACGGGAACATTCGACGCCCTGGTTTAGTGAGAATCATCTCAGTTCCACAGCTGTAGAACTGCTTCCACACGCTGTTATTCTCCAAAGTGACAGTGACTCCTTTGAAGGTCAGTAGAGCAGGGAAGTCATGTTTCAAGTCTGGACTCCCAAAGGCGGATGACAACACGGGCGCTATCGTATTGACAAGGGTCGTCCCTCTACACAGTAGGGAATCTGATGCAGATGCTATACATGAGGTAGCTGGGCTTGTTTCAGTGGTCCCTTCTAAGGTAGAAGTTGACGTTACAGTAGGCTTGGCTGGGCTAGCTTCAGCAGGTGAAGAGAGAGCAGTGCTACAATCATTGCTGGCCATGGACACAGCTTTACTTTCAATCACTGTCTCACCAGTGAAATCAGGTCTTGTAGTAGTTGGAAATTGTGGTGTTAAAGAAGGCATGGAGACAGGAGAGTCTGAGGAGGGGACGTCGAGCAAGCTCCCCTCAACATCCTCCACAGCCTGGTTGTCCTCCATGGATGAGAGTTTAGAGTCTGACGCCGACATCACCAACGGCTCTGATCCTCAGACTGCATTCGAAACCTACACAAAAAATAATGAAATAATAAGGTTTGAAACAATACAACACATTTTTAAACAGATGAATTAATTCAGACAGAATCACAAGTCAGAAAATAAAAAGTGGGACAAAAACAATACCAGCAGTACTGACAAAGGATTGCAATTAGAGTTTATTCAAGCAGAACACTGACAGAAAGGAAATAAGAGCCAGAAAAGATGCACAGAGAAATGTAAACAGAGCGCACCCAGTAATCGCTATAACCAAAAATGGGCAGCATGACTCAAAATTGGTATATAACTAGCACAACTCAATTATTTATTAAAATATTTAGTTTTGGATTTTTTATACTGACTGAGTCATTTTCAAATAGATCACCATTTATGGAGAATGTGTGATTGCAACAACAACATTCCACAAAGCTACTATGTGCTAGCTAATTTACAGCTATGTGTAGTGTTGTTACATTCTGTGTTAGGTGTAAAAGTGACAATTCCACAATATATCTAGCTGCAAATAAACCCTAAATTTAAAGTGGAACCACTATGAAATCAAATGAAGAAGTGAGATGACCACAGTTAACAAGCATTGATTTTATACCATAAAAAAGGTAAGGACATTCAACCAGTGGTTTATCCTGTTGCTAGCTGTGTAAATGTTTCTTAAGCCATAGACCAGCAGGACCAAAGAGATATCTGATCTGCTTGAAGAACAGACGAGCTTTGTGTCCAACACAATAATAGTCAACACATTGCAGAGAAATTTTGGGACAGGCTGTACTCTCCTGAAATATAAACTGACTAATGGGCAAAATATCATTTATTTACAACCTTAGGCTAATGTCCTTTTGCCATGCATGGTAAAAGGACATTAGCCCACTTAGGTTCATTAGGTCCACTAAGTTACGTTCAACCTGGCTCAGTGCTAAACAGGCTATAGCAAATTAGCCGGACAGGCTTGGTAGCTGGCTAAGCTTGGTAGCGCTATTTGCCTTTTTAGCTAGCAAAGACTCGATTCAATTCAGTGCTAACCGAGTCATAGTCATTAAACTAGATGGGGTCCGGGTTCTTAGAACAAACTATGTTTGGACATATTGCCGGACATTAGCACAGTGTTAGGGCCTGTCCACACGGAGATGCTTTTTGGTTTAAACGACAGATAATTTGGGCCTATCGTCCACACGAATCCTGTAAACGCATTGCCCTAAAGCGCACTTTTCTGAAACCTGGTCCCAGGGTGAAAAAATTCACAAACGCAGCTCTTGAGTTTTCGTGTGGATGCGCAAAAATGCATACGTGGGTTTCGATTACGTCATCGTCACACCTCTCAAGCAGTCTTCCACCTCCCGTGAGACGTCTCATAACAACATCAACAACAATGGAGGACTACATGCTCGTGTTCCTGCTGGAGAAGATATTGAGCCTATTAGGGCTACTAGGGCAAAATATCATGCTCCTGTGCCACCACGCTGCGCAAAAACGGCCGATGGACAACCACATAAGCAATATTTTGTAAGTAGCACTCAAGCTTAATGCACATGCTCTGCCTCTTCCTCTCCGTTTTTGGTGAATTTCTGAAACAGCGCCACCTATAGGTCTTGAATATGAAGTGGCGTTTTGAGTCGCATTGAGATGGATCCGTGTGTACGCAAATATTCTTGAAATGATGCCAGGGAAAAAGAGGGGGAAAAGATCGTTTGCGTACATGTGGACGGGGCTTTATCCCCATACGCCAGCTACATCTGGCTAAATAGCTTGTCTTTGGTGATTTAATAAACAAAAAATAGAGCTCCACATGCATCTTATCTCACATCTCACCATCTTCAGCCAGTCTATGCCTTTAACACGATGTAATCCTATGACATACTAAATAACTTAAAGTACTGGGCAAATTATGTGCTATTTAGCATTACACGGTGACATTACATAATGACAATTTACATAAAAAGCTATATTATTTGTTGTTTTATTTTTGCTAGAGCAAATAAACTGCTATAACATTTGCCTAGGGTATCCAGCTTTGAGGTCACCAAAAATTAGGCACGAAAGAAGAGATGATGAAATCACAATGTGATTGGTCAATGGATTAACACATGTTGTGTGTCTAATCATCTCAATCAGACACATAATGTGTAGAAAACAACACAGTATGTGTCTGCTTGGTGATAACACACAACCTGTGTCAGCAAATAACACATTTTAATTAAAAGTGTTTTGGAAAATGTAGAAATGTACAATGTGATTCTTTGCACCTATGCATTGTGATATCTGGCATATACATATATACCAGATATCATTTATAAATTTGTATATATGTATTCTTGGATAATTCTGGGTCTGATTTGACTCAGAATTAGGCTATCCAATAAAATTGAAGAAGCTTATATAGTTGCCAAACCTGATCTTAAGGATGAGATCACGTTAAATTTAAAGTGATGCTCTTTAACTACTATGAAGTATGTTTCATGAAAACCAATCATTTGCCATTCTCTTGGGTTAACCCCATTAAAAAGACAATTATAGCACGCAGTGTTAATAAAATTGGCATATAAACGGCTTGTCGTTCGGGTATTTTTAAGTTTAGCTTAATAATTTCTCTTTGCATTCTGACAAAAGTGGACTTTGCCTTCATGAGGCTGTGAGACCTCTCTGGCCAGACTGACCAGTAGGCTGCTCGGTGTCACCCAGAAGAAGACATGGCTGAAAGACGGGCCTGTTTTTAAACGTACGTTGAAATTCTTTCTGCCTTGGTTATGCAAATAATGTCTTAATCACACACACGACAAGATTTAAATGTAACCTGTCCTTCTTCCTTCCACTTCTGTTTATCGCATTCAAACCAGCCCACAGATGCTGCAGTCTAAAGGTGTTAATAAGCCGAGCGAGAGCATCAAACGGGTTATTACCGGCACGTTAACATAAACTACCAACTGCCAGAGCCGTGACTATATCCCTATAAAATAAAAAGCCACGTTAAGAATTTAAGTTGTTAGACAGCGGGTCTTCCTCACACACCGCGGGGAGGAAGGCCGTCCGCTCCAGGCTCCACCACTCACCAAGTTGGAAAAGTTGCAGGTTTCACTGAAGCCTCACCTTTCAACGTTCGGTCGAACGCCTCGTGGCCAATGGAAGCGATGTGACAATAACATCCGCGGTGAAACTCCAACTGTTGCACGTCGCCGTCGTCGTCGTCGCTAAACGGGCCTCGCCGAATCCCTCGAACATAAACACAAACTGGCAAATGGAGGCCGAGAGCCACGCCACTGTGCTCGCATCGACCGACCCGAGAGTGCACGCAGTGGAGCCAAAGCGCATGCACAATAACACCCCCCTTCAATGGCGCGTGATTCCCGGGCCGCCAGCGCGAGCGAAGCGGGAGTCCACCATCCCGAAGATTTTTTTTTTCTCCTCTCTCGCTTGTTCCCACCTCCAGCTCAGTCCGCGCGCCGGTAAGGACAACTCTCTGCAAGTTTTGCGCGGATGTGTAATTCCTGAGCCGAGAGCAGAGGCGCGAGACTTTCTCTCTCTTCCTGTTTATTTCCTTTACTTCTTCTACCTTTTCGATCACGCTTCCATTCTCACCCCTGTGAGACGCAGACACACACTCTCCTCTCTGTCCCTCGATCTCCCCCACACACACATACACACACACACATCCGCGCTCTCGGGCCGTGACGTAACACGTTCGCCATGGCGGTAGAGCTCCAGTAGCCAATGCGCAAGCTCCCTCTAGACGACTTTACCAGTTAGTTGTTTCATCATGGTGTCAGTGGCCCGACACAAATACCAACCAACACCAACCATTAAAAGTTGATTTTGTTGGGTGGGAACAATTGGTTAAATTTCTTTGCGATACAATCAAGAATTTTTATACCACCCTTAAATAAATGGGTTTATGTTATTTACAAAAGAAGGCGCACTAGAAGGCCTATTGTCTTTGTTCCAGGGACAAGATGGCAGCGCGATGTTGCTGTAAACGAATACATACATATGAACCCAAATAAATTTGTGATGCACCTCGATTTTTTTTCTACCATACGAAATCAGCGGCTGCGTGTCGGACAAGGTTTAGGGAAAAAAAAACACAGAAAGCATACACGAGGCATCCTTTGGCTAACTACAGCCCAGTCTTGTGTCCTTCATAAACTTCTAATCTACACCACATGTGGAAACTACTGGTGTCCTACTGTAAATAAATTACCAAAATGTGAAGGCTACTGTTTGATCTACCTTACGTAGGCCTAATATCTAAACGTCAGAATGACTGTTTAGTGAAGTAAAATAACAAATGTAGTAGAAATGTGGTCATCATTTGCACCACGTCTGAATGGAGGGCGGAGGTAAAGCAAATAATTAATGAAGTAGGTAAAAAATAAAATAAAATACGTTTTGAAAATGCTTAGAAAGTAATAAATAATACCAATAAATATACCAATTGGCGAATACGTACCACAGCTGTTTGCTTACATGTTGCTGTGGGTTGGTTCAACTTCATATTTCTCAGATGTGGCTTTAAAACAACACCAGAATAATAGGCAAACCAAATTGTCTTAAAATGTTCAATGTAGACGTACATTTCGACCTATGCAAATTATTAAAAAAAAAAAGAACAAGAAGAAGGAGAAGTAGCAATATGACAAGTGGTCTGCGATCAGACAAACAGGGCGGGGCTAAACAGGACTAGGAAGTGGGAAAACATCCCACACGCGCTTACAGTCCTTTGTGTTCCACGTGGAAATCTCGTGCTGATGTGCAAGCGGACGAGTTCCTGCTGAGGAGCGCTGCACTGACGGGGGTGGCTGGGATGGACTCAGGGACGGATTTTATATAGCTGCAGGTTTAACGTTAAAGTGATGCGCAGTCAGTCGGAAGAAAGCAACGCAATCGCCAGTTTCCCCGCACCATGAAGCAGTTTCCCCAGTAAACGGGAAAATGCATTAATTGCGCAGTTTAAAAATGAAAAAACAAAACAACAAAAAAACGTCTTAATTGATGACGGTGTGTATAAGATGCAATATCTCAAGTTTGAGTGAGGGAATTACAGATATGCTGACAATGTAGTCTATCCAAAATAACATATTTTCCACATGATCAAAATTATTTAATTTTTTCACATTTTCCCTATTTTAATTTTTTTACAGTTACTGAATCTTCAAATCTGCAGTGGCAGCATAGACAATGATAAGTGGCCATATAAAGTATGTACACTTATTGTCTGTGCTGCTACTGCAAGTCAAAGGCAGGTTAATCCCATATTCATGTCATGTCACCCAAATCTCAATCAAACCAACTACATTGTCACCATGACTAATATGTAACCTACTATCTGTGTGACAACTTTCACTTTCAGTAGAAACCAGTGAGAGTTTTACAGTTTTACAAACGCCAGCTAAGGTTTCTTTCATCAAAACCATACAGTTTATTGTCAAACAGTTGTCAAATGCAGCTGTGAGTTCAGAGAGCAATGTCTTCACCCAGTTTATAAATACCACTGCTGTAATATGTAAAAATGGAATGTAAATTCATTTTTCAGAGTGAAATTATTTTAGGTTACACTGCACCACATGAGGAAAGGCATCTCCAAGAGCAAAACAACTTTCAGTCCCAACCACGGTGGTGCATACAAACATTTGCAATAAAGCGAATTAAAATTGATTCAACTTTGGTGCTGAAAACTCCCTTTTTTAACAAACTGATAAAACTAAGCTTGCACTAAAGCAATATTTAAAACATTTATATAGACATGAATAAAAGTTTAAATGAAACTGCAATACAACACAGCAATCTGTTTACTGAAGAATGATGATTACCAAAAATAAGAGATTTGTTCAAGGTAAGTGCAAGTCAATGTTGAAAATATCCTTGTTGTCAGTTTATAACATTAATTATGAAAAGTATTTTTATTAGACCCACAGCTAAAAATTACATTTCGTCACTAAAAATAAACACTCAGTTTCAACATGTGTGGCCTGAAGAAAAGATTTAAATTACTTCTTTAGAAAGTTCTTGAGAGAGAACAGGTTATTTCCTACCCCGTACACATAAGGACTGATGGAAGTGTAGGAAGTTGAGATAAAGAACTCAATTTCAGCCCAAAAAGGAACGCTGGTTTGGCTAAACGCCAGTTGGAAGATCAGGTAGAAACTCCAGTCCACCTGGAACAGCCCCATGGCTGCCAGTACAGCTATCGTGCTTCGCTGGAACCTTGTGTCCTTATTCGTCCTGCCGAGCTGCCTTGACCCGCTCACACTATCTATTGGCATCACCGTCTTCTTCTGGCCCAGCAGCACTGTGATGATGAGGCAGCCGGTGACTGTGACAATGATCAAGGGCAGCAGGTGGCACACCAGCATGAACACGTATTTATATAAGCGGTTGAGTAGTGGACAATTATCTATAGAACACTGAAAGAAGTCTGGAGGGCACCTGCTGCTGATTCCTGTGATGTTTCTTGCAGAGTCTTGAACGTTCATGACAAAAATGGGGAGACTGAATAAAGTGGAGAGCGCCACACAAACCCCACTCATTAAGCAGGCTGATCCAAGGTTATCCAGGTAAATCGGGAGGTTGGCCCTTTTGTTCACATCTCTTAACTTCTGGTAGCGGAAGATGCTGATGAGGACGGTGAAGAGGATGCTGGCAATTTCCCCAAACACAGTCAAGAACTTCAGTATACGACAGGACCATGTACCGATAATGATGGAGGAAGTCTGAAGAATGATGGCATCATAAATGTTTATGATGATAATTTCCTCCAAGTTAGCTGCAGCCAGTCCCAGGAGAAACAACTCAAATGATTTAACTCTGGACAACCTGTTGTGAAGGATGGAAATGATGAGAAATACATTACCCACAAGTCCTATACATGAAATAGTGACTCTCACGCCCAGGAGGTCTGCAGAAAAAGGAGCCATTGTTAAAAGTCAGTCGGATCACACAGGAATAGGCATACGACTTTCCAGAACGGCGCAAAGGTTGTGATGTCTTTCGTCGCTCACTACCTCACTACGCCACTGACCAGATAACCCTTGTTATCAAGTTCTCAAAGAATCTCGATTGGTGACGGGCTGTGCTCATTATAGAGAAAGGAAAAACAAGAAGGCTGGGAGTCATTAAAGTTTTACCTCTGAGCTTTTCAAAGCTTCATCTTGAGACCAACACAGGGTCTGACTTGAAGCAGGGACTTGTTTTTCCACTGGTTAGCATCATGTATCACAACAGCTCATTTATATCCTCTGACATTATGTTCTCCATTTTGGAGTCAAACTAGCCCGTTATCGTTTTACCTACAAAACACTACTGTGTCATACTAAAGAAAAGCAGTAATTAACTTTTTTATATGCAATTTATATGCATACTGAATTAGGAGTTGGAAAAATGTAAAATGTTCCTGGCTATTAAGGAACATTAATGTGCATACTTAGAAATACCTTTGACTGATCACCACAAGAGTTACAAATGAATAGAAATGGTTTGACCTATTATACTAAGCATCTTGTATGTGTGCCAGTATAACAATCAGTTACGGGTGTTTTAACTCAACCTTCACATAGTTTACACTTGAAGCTGCGTATACTGGTGACTACTTCCTGTTTCTGAACAAAATAATCGTTATGTTTTAAGAGAAGAAGAACTGCACATCCTTGCAAATGTGGTCAGTTAGGAAAACCAAGGTGCTGAGGTTTGGATAAAAAATCAACATGCTTTAAGTTATAGTTAACCTCTTTCTCTTATGAAATGTACTTAAGTTGCCCTCTTAACTTTAAACACAGAGATCTAAAGTACCAAGAAAATAAAAATCATTAGAAAAACTACATGTCATGCTTTGAGCGTGGTGGACAAACAGAGGATAGGACAAGGGGTTCTGGACTCTTCTGTCGTCACAGGACCGGTTCATGTTCCAACTTGTCTCTTTTCGTCGTCAGTGCTCTGTCTAGTTAGCAGTCGTGCTCTCTAACCAAGCCCTGCATCCTGATTCAGCTTAATTGTGAATCCCAGAGTGTGCATGTAATTAAGGATAAGCCCTACACTGGCAGTAAATGGGTAAACTAAGTGTTGCGTAATGAGCCTGGACAGCTTAGCAAGTTGTCTTTTATAACCACCATGGAATTATCGATCAGAGCCTTGCTCAAATGGCATCCACTACGTTCAGTGTTTCATCCTAATGAGTGAAAGATCACTGGCCATTTTTGTTGCGCTATGTTGAAGTAGTATTGCATTGAGGGAGGGTATTTTGTTGTACTGTATAGCAATGGTTTCCCACAAATCCATTGTCTTTTTTTATTTGGTATACACACTCACTGGAACATATTTATTGGAAAGCCCTATAGCCCTAACGATAACCCCCTTTAGAACATTGAAACAGTTCTTTGGTTTGGAACCGCAGAATTAGTTTTACCCGTTAGCATGCAACAAGTCTACAGACACACCAGCAGCTTCATAAAGCTGTACGTATATACAGAATAATTCTGTTTGCACTGTAACACTTAGGCATGCACAGCAACATGAAACGGGAATGCTTACCAGAACATTTTCCATGTTCCACATCTTAGTTTAGCAAATCGTAGCCTGCTAGCATTTGCTAATTTCCATTTAAAACAGCTCTGTTTTTGACAGCGTTATCGAAACCAGTGTTTTTCTAATTTAAATGTCTGCTATAAAAGCAGCTTACACTGCACATGAGTCTGCCTATTCAAGGTAGAATCCGGGACTTGGGCTTGACCTACTAAATACTGAAGTTGCACATGACCTTGACAATTTAAAATCAAATCTGTGAAATGTGACGCATAGGACCAAATTTGAGCTGTGGTGCCTCAGCTGCAATCCTGCCAAAAAAAAAATGTCATTAAAATGTTAATATGCAGGAGCTGCGGCAATCAAAATGCATCGCTTGCCAATCAATTTAAGCTACAGTAGAGGAAGAAATGCTCAGTGGAAGAATTACATTTAATTACCAGTTAATGGAAAAAAAAGATGTGTTTGACACTTGTGGTGAACTCTTAGCTATTAAACAAAATCACTTATCTGTGTGGAGTTAATTAAGCGTGTGAAACAGAGTTATGGAAAAGGCAGACAATCACTAAAATGCCTAATTTGGAAACTCCACAAGGGGGACTGTGAGAGGGAAATCATCCTGTCTTCGGTTTTGCTTTTTCCCCCACACACTCTTGTCTACCATATGCATGGAATATAACTCCAAGTGCCATTTAAAAATGATTCTCACATTAACGCCTGGTGGAAAAGAAAATGAAATGGAAAATTAATTTTACAAGGGGGTTAATGAAGGCATCCGATTATTATTTGATTACCATCACTGGTCAAACAAACATGGCTTGATTAAACTCTTAGGAGGTCTCAGGGGACAATGTTGCTGGGCCAATTTTCTAATGCATCCTGGTCAACAATCCAAAATGTCTCTTGGTGCTTTACAGTACCTAAAGCCTGAAAGCCACAGATCAAGCATGAGGCAACAGTGGCAAGAAAAACGCTCTTTAACAGGAAGAAACCTTGAGCAGAACCCGCATATAAGCAAGTGGATCCATCTGCTTGAGGCCAGCCGGGTAGAGACAGAAAAAAGACGGAGGCGGGACAGAACAGAAGGGATGATTGGAGAAAAAGAAACGGAGCAAGCAGATAAAGGATATGCTAAGCAAATGCTATGGTGCATATTCTTTTATTTTTTGTTTTTAAATAATTTGATTATTTCAAAGAGAAAATCTGAGTGTAGTTTCTCCACTTGCCCTTTGGATAATGAAATCTTAAAAACAAATCAGTTTCAAATATATGGAGAGAAGTCAAGCCTCGATTAATCCTAGGTTCTTGTCTAAGGGGTGATGTATGGTTATACTGGTTACTCAGATGTGCTGGGCAGAGAGCCCCTGCAAGCCCTAGAAGCAGTGGATTTGCTTTTCCTGGCCTGAATCCCACTGGTTTGTGTACAGGTGCTCCCAGGCCGCCTGACACCCATCACCGCGTCCAATTAACGCCGCAGCGCATCCCTCCGAAGAAAGTTCAGGAGGAGTGGCTCCGACGAGACAACTCCTGCCTGCAGTTAACGCGTGGATACCCCTTTAAAAGGCTCACCATGTTGCCATCACATGCTCCAGCACAAAAGTCGGACGAGGATGTTCCCGTTGTCGTTATGTAAAGCATATTCGTTACTTAGATTTACAAAAGAAGCGTGGGGAGACTTTCGTGGAGGGTTTCTTCACTTCGCGTGGCAGGCGGAGGAGGAGGTGTTGGTGGCGGGGGCCCAGCCCACCCAGTCTGTCAGCCCTGCAGTCAGTCAGTCAGTCAGTCAGTCAGCAGTCATGTTGTTGTTCGACTGGTGCGCAAACTGAAAGCTGCGTACTGGGTTAATACCAAGTGACGGATATAAGCGACGTGCGGTGCGGGCTACAGGCGACTCGAGGTTTGCAGTCGTGCTGTGGCTGGGCGATCGGATGGGATAGAGAGAGAAAGAGAGAGAGAGCGAGAGAGAGAGAGAACGAGGAGTGCTGCTTCTTCTTGCGAGAGAGGAGAGTTGTTTGCTCCGTCTCTTTTCTCCTCCTCTCGCCGATTTCCCAAAAAGGGGTTCCCCTCGAGTGGAGCGGCGGAACATCGGCGACGAATTCGCGCTTTATTTCTCTCCACTTGAGCCGCATCGCTTAACCAGTCGGATGATTCTGACTTGTCTTACCTAGCCGTTTGGGGGGGGGGAAATAAGGTGCCCCGACTGGCTCCTCGCACCAGCGAAAATCAGACGAGGACGTAGTGCCTTGCCTTTCCTGCCACACAGACCTGCGTTACGGTAAGTAGCTGCTGCTCCACACTATCTCTCCTCTTTGAGCTTTCTTTCTTTGCATTTTTTTTTTTTTTTTATTCAGGCAGAGTAAGGGTTGCACGGCACTCTTTTGTGCACGTTTTTTTTTTTTAGTCATGTCTGGAGGACGTTGCAGAGGCAGATAATGGCCATGATGATGGAGGAGATTCCCAGGGAGTGGTACTCAGTCGGACTGGCCGTGCAATGTGTGTTATCATACTACTACCCCCTCTCCTCCTCCACCACCATCACCTCCACTTCCAGCAACAAAAGTGTAAGGCCATGCGATAGTGTGAACAGACTGAAGTGACGAGGAGCTTGTGAGCTCACTAATATTCTGGTTATCTAGAAGGATGCGCACCTGGATGTCAGTGCCACTGTGCGTGCGCATGATGGGTTGCAAACTTTATGGCGCACGCGCTTGTGGCATTCACTGGGTTGCTCGTTGCATATGAATCTACTTTGGGTCTGTGCAAAAATAATCAACTAAAAGAGAGGGGGGTCTAGCATTCACTGAGGTGAATGAATAGGCTAAACAATAAATGCCACAGTCATTTAGAGTTAAGACAGTGAGCTCATAAGGCATGATGCTGTTATGACATCATTGATAAGCTCCCTGAGGCCGAGTTGTCCACCAATGATCCTATAGGGAGAGGCAGCAGAGGTTTCTCTTCACGGAGTCTTTTCATACTTGAATAAATTTTGCCTGGACTAGACTGAAAAAGTAAGATGGAATCAGTCATGTGTAAATATTTCATAAAGCAGCCCTTTAAACTACAGTTGCTCTGGCGTAGCATATGGAATGACTGAGTGCTTTACAAGTTCTTAACCACATCTGGTGAAACATACAGCAATGATTGTTTTGAATAGCGCCTCGCAAAGCTACTGTATAGACAAGCACCCTATCAGCCGTGGTAAAATAAGTGTTCATATCATAAACTTAAGTGCCAAGTCCTCGCTTTAAGCTTTTATTTGAGTAAAAGTACAGAAGCTGTGTTACTGAATTCACTCAAAGAATCAAAAGTAAAGATACTGGTTGTGCAGAAAAATCAATCATGCTCCTAATATAGGACATGATTATGTACTACTGTCATAATGTATTATTACTAGGTGTGGCTGGATGAGGTGTAACCACATTTGAATTCCCTGTCTGGCACCTGATACCAAGGTGCATGGGTGAGGGAAAGAAATTGTAGAAAGGTCAAGACTCAAGCAGCACAAGTATGGATCAACTATACTAGAATAGTTGATCAGAGAGTTAGCTGTTCGATCTCCGGAATGTGTCACATGCCTTGAGCAAAACACTGAACCCCCCGTTGCCTCCACTGGTGTGGCTGGTGTGTGTGTGCTTGTGTAAGCGAATTGAGTAAAGCACTTTGAGTACCAATAGGTAGAAAAGCACTGTAAAAAACAAGGCCATTTACCATTAATCCAGGTCAGATCTCTACAAAGACTCACAGATAAATATCAGGGATTGTGAGATGATCAACGTAGCAGTAGGTTTGTGGATTAAGTCTTTAATTTGAATTAGTTCATAATCAGACTTCCTTGTAGTTGTTTGAATGACACCATGTGATGAGAATGTTTTGTTTTTTTTGGTTTGGTTTTGTCACTCAGTTAAAGGAGAAGTTCCTCAACTAGTTGATTGTTGCTAGTTGCATGGAGGCCCTTTTTTTCTACATTGTTTAGTAGTCACTAGGAATGACCTTTAGCATTTATGATTTCTTTCCCCCTGCTTGCACAATCACAAATAAATGTTTTTCAATGGGTTCTGCTTTCTGACAAGAATTTTTTAGGGCTGCCGTGAGTCTGTCCTGCAGAGCACTGATCTGCCAGGCTGCTCCGTGACACGCTCCTTTATTGTGGTTGAACATTAATCCTTTGGATTTTCTTCAGGAGGCCCATTCTTCACCACGTTTTGTCTTTGATCCGACACACCCGCGCCCCGCCTCACTAAGCCATCATAAATGTCATAAAACTTAATGTAGAAGTCTCTTAATGACTCACACCTAGACCCGTCATTAAATAGCCATGCAGGACTAATAACTGGGCCGTAAAGGCAATCCACTGTGAGTTAGCGGTGGATTTCTGCCAACTTGCAAATCTAATGCTTAAATCATCAATGAAATACTTGCCATTAGGATCTTTCTGGATTAGGGATATTATCCAGGTTTTAGATCTTTAATAAATCTGTGCTTATATTTGTTTATTTTATTCCAACACAGTGCCTCATCATTCAGCAGCACTAATCCTTTACAATGTATTAGCCTTTGTTTTATTCTCTGCATAGTTCCATAACAAAATCTGGTAGTTGTCCATTACACAGTTGTAGAGTGGAAGAAAAATGTAAGAGCTTCCTTAGTTACAGTTTTGAAGCATTTACATAACTCGACATGCAGCGATTTATTTAAATGATTGTATTTTGTGTCGCTAGTTAAATTTCAAGAGAAGGAAAAAAAACAATATGATAACCTTCCAAAGCACAGTACACAAAAGCAGACGTGGCATTTTTCAACAAAAAGACCAACATTTCCCCTTTAAACCTCTCGGGTGATTTTATTTCAACAACTCTTTGAGAGACCGGGATATAAAATCCAATCCAAAATGCAATATCTTGCAAAAAAACAAATCAAAATGCAGATTGAGGAAGAAACAAAAGCGCTGCAATTTCCTCTCCTATGGGTCACATCACGACTCCCCAAAACAGATTAATCTTGTGGCCCTTTAGAAGAGGTCACACCCTCAGGTAGAATTTAAAGCAGCTAAAAAAAAAAAGTGGCTCCACCTTGGCACGCAGATGTTGCATTTCTGCATTAATGTGAATAATCTAATAATGAAATATGTGATCATTTAAGAGTCACAAAAGGAAGACATTTTTACTTTTAATACTTTGTACTTTTAAGTACAGTTTGTGACAGTGTGGAACTTGTATCACCCCCTACTGGCAGTCAGCGGAATGTGTACAGCTGAACACTAGCTACATAGCTAGCTAGCCAACGCAAATTGTTTTTATAACTGTGTTGCAGCACATGCTTGAAATTTTGTAGCCTAAAAGTGTTAATGCAGAATTTTGCTGCTTTCAAATTAGGGCTGGGCAATATGGCTGAAAAATGTATCACTATATAAGTGTTTCATAATCTCCGTCATAACGTATTTTTATCCGTCATTTTAATTTTTTAAAAATGCTAACAATTACATATTCAGTAGCATTTAAATTGCATTCATTTTTAATTAATTCAGTAGCAGTGGAAAAAAAGATTGGGGTCATATAACCATCAAAGACGACTCAAATCATAATTCTAGAGTCTATTTAACCGGCTCAGTCCTACCACGTTTGACTGATAATCAATAAACGGCACCATTCAAACATTTTACATCTCACTTGAAGAGAAACAAAACGTACTACCTGACTTGACCAGCAAACAATACGCAGAGAAACGAAACGAAACTTAACCAACTCATAACCGCTGCTCGTGGATCCCTGCTTAACCAAGTCAGTAGCCACTCACTCTTTTGGCAGATAAACGAAACTTAACCGACTCTTACACTAATCAAGAGAGACAAGAGCCAATTAATAAGCTCACTCACCACCAAGTTTGCAGACATATCGGTCTGACTCATGTCTGACTTAAAATAACCAAAATATTACCAAACTGGTAATGTGATATTTCCTTGTTTTATCTAAAATTTCCTCTCGCGCTGTTGCTCTCATATTCTCCATGCCGTTCTTTTTTCTTTTTTTTTTGGTTGGCTTAGCTGGGCCGTGATGCTAAAGCCCTTCCTCTGCCTACATCCCCCAGAATGACTTGCAGTTGTGGCTCGGGGTTTTCTTCCTATTTTTCTCTAACAGAGTTCAAGTGAAATTATCGAACATTCTATCAAACGTATTTTCTATTGATATCGATCACGTGTCTATCGCGATATATATCGTTATTGCTTTATCGCCCAGCCCTATTTCAAATGGTTGCTTCTGATTGACGCATAGGGATTCATGCAGACAAAATGCTTGGAGTTGAAGCGATCTGCTGTAACTTGTAATAATATTTCTGCAAGGCAACTATCAGGATGCAATCAAGGCTATCAGTTTGTCAAGCAAACAAGCAGATGAAAAATGCAACAACCTAATAAAAAGGCATGGCTGTTAGGATGATCAGTGTTTTCCTCAAATTACGAGTAACACATCTGTACGGCTACTATACATTTACCAAAACAATTGCTTCCATGGCTTCCGCCGCTTCTGAAAATCTCAGCAAAGAGACTTGTATACTGTGGGCTCTCAGAAAATTCGACCTCTGTGGTATTCAGAGCCTGTGAATACCAGAAGAGAGGGGCGTTCATATTGACCCTTGTCGTGAACGCTGCAAACTTAACCCCATTTGGAGTAAGTCCTCCCCATCTATCGCTTTCTCTTTCAGAGGACTGTGGCGCTTCATTCTTTTTATCACACCAAGCCAACTCTGCTGGATGGCTTGGTGTGCCATACTTCTATTTGCGAATAGCTTGCGATTGTCACCACAGACACCAGATTTAAAACCCCTGTATAGTGTGAAATACAGAGGGTTTAACCTAATACTGATTCGCTTAATTAGCATTGTATGAACTCATTTAAGAAGTGACTGAAAGGAACAGAGGGTCATTTAGAAACAATTTAAATATGTTGATTTTTGTTATATATTAAATAGCTCTTGTGCTACTTTTGCTTTCGTAAACATGTTGCCCTCCCCAGTAAGGTGTAATGGAGGTTACAGGGCATTCCAATTTTAATTGTGCACTTTGCTACTATATACCCCAGCTAACAGCTTTACCTGTAATATCTGAAAGAGATAGAGCAGATTTCCGTGTGTAGTCTTTGCAGAATGTCTGAATCCATATTTGAATGACTATAACTTTCATTTCATTTCGGTGTAATACTTAGTCAAATGTTTTGTGCACCTGTGTGTGGGTGTGTGTGTGGTGTGTGTGTGTGTGTTTACTCTGCCTGTCATTTCAACAGCCCCATACAGGAGCTGCTTCTGATGAGAAGCCAGATTACTGTCATGGTTGCTTGGTTTCATTGGGAGAGGCTTGTTTATGTTCATTTGCTGTCATTGCCCCGAACAAACCTTTTACCTATATGCTATGTTAGATTAATCACATCTGCTGAACAGTTTTCATACCTCATTAATGCCTTTTATTGTACATATATTTATTCTTACCTTTTAATGTCGGCAGCTGTGAGTAATGCCGCCTCAGTATGCGGGCCAGCTTTGTTTTTATGGAATGCGCATAATTTCATAATTAACCTATACGCTGGCCCTTTTACTAGGAAAGCACTGCCCTGATTGTTGAATTCATTTTTTTATTGCCTTATCATGCTCTGGTCGCCACGGTAACTCTGACACTGACAAGTTCGCTGTCACTTTGAAATTTTAATTACCAAAATATTTGACTTGGGACGGTGTGTGTGCGTGTCATCCTTCAGGGACGTGTGGACAGAGGTTCGAATATCAAGGTGTGTCACTTTTTGTGTTTGTGGTCTGTGAGTGTCTCTGCTTTTCTTTGGAAGAAGAAAAAAACTGCTCACCACCTACTCTCTCTTCCTGCAGTCTAGTGAAAGGATGTTTGCTCCGTAATTGGACTCTTCCTCTGCATTCGAAGCCCACTAACAGACAGTCACTTTTGTTGTTGGATATGTTAACCGAATCATACACCGACTGATCTTGTGTCAGTGACTGTTGCACATAGATTACAGGTTTTTGCCCTCATTCACAAAAAAACACATATCATCCTCAGCTGCCTGCATGGCTGATGAGAGTACATATTCTGCTAATACACCATTTACATGCAGTAAAGTGGTGGAGTTGTTCATGCAAACTCAGGAACTCCCTCCTCCTTCCTTTAACCATCTTGTGGATAAGTGTAATGTAATGATATTTATGCACGTCCAAAAGCCTGTTTTTTATCCAAGGCTTTCATGATGTTTTAAATTCTGCTCCAGCCTTGCAAACTGCTCTTTAATTGGTCCAATGCATAGAGCTGCTTGCACACTGTGTGTTGCACGCTGCTGTAAAAACCCCAAAAATGAGATGCATATCCTGAGTGCGCTGTATACATGTCCAAACAGTGCTCCTATGACAAAAAAAAAACTCCTGACATAGCAGACGTCATAACTAAAAAATGCTAAATGTAGGGAAAAAAAACTACACCATTTGCGCGATCTGATGATGTGGGACGAATGTTTTTTATCCTGTGTAAGTTGTCCATGAATTACATGTATGATGTCATCTGATGAAGGATGAAAGAAAATAAATAAATAAATAATGTAAAACACAATATTGTAAAGCGCAGCACACCCAAAGGCTGTGTAAGTGATGGCATCATAACTTTCTTTAAAAAGTCTAGCTGTCCAGAGCTGCTGAAGAACCAGACAGAGGGATGACTGATTTCTACCTCTTGTAACACCTGTAATGTGCCAGGATGACGGCCATGTTAGTGTCATATATTGTGTGAGACAGATGTTAATCACAGAGCTGTTTCGCGCAAAACCAAACCATATTTTACTACCTTTACAGCACTTAAGTGACTGGCAAAATCTTCTTTTAAATTGGCAAACACCACGTGTTTAACTAATTGCGCAATTCAAACAGGATCAGAAAGTAATCCAACTGAGGAATATTTGTTTTTTGTCTCAAGATGGTCCACCGGAATGGACAGAACCATTATACATAGTCAAATATTAAGATGAATATTTTGCTAAATGTTTTAACAAAATCATATATCTGGTAATATGTTTGCAGCACGTGCTGGTAGTGAAACTTCATTTGCCTGTCTGGCTGCTGTGAAGTATGTCAAAGGGAATCATCGAAAGAGAAACTAAAACATACTTTGAAGTGATGCTTCTCACAGAATTTGACTTTCCAGCATGAAACATTCAACTCCAATTGAGTTATCGACGGCTGTAAAAAGCTGTATTAGGTTTCTTCAGACAGAAATCCTTGCATAACCTGTATAACCTAATTATAAAGAATGTTTTCATGATGATGCTTTTATCCTTTTATTCTGGTTATGCCACAGCCATTATTATTATTATTAGAATCTTAATTACCTACTTTAGCTGTATTATGTATCTGGAGTAATAGCATGTGAAGGTATACGTTTACACTGAGCTAAATTTGTTGGAGATATATAACCACAAGTTCCAATTTAACAAATCTACTGTCCCATGTCCTAACACACCTCTGAAGTTGGGTGCCTGATTAACTTTGCCTTAGTTACCCATAGGTAGAAACTGAACACTATAATGTAAATGTTGCATTAATGATTTGGACTCATGTTCATGGACACATCTTGTCTTTGCTCTGTTTTGGCCTCCAGCAGCTCTTTGAAGACATAACCGGTTGTGCTGTAGTTAAGTTAGATTTATGTTTCTGCGTCAGATCTGAGCCATAGGTAGCTCTGTGCCCTGCACCATAGCCTGGCATACACCTTTCCAGAAATGTATCTACACATTGCAACGGCACAGGCTCCAACAACAGTAATTGGCCTGAAATGCATTAACACCCTTCCTGAGCAATGGTATGACAAGTGGTCGTTTTCGAGTACAGGTGTGAACACACCAAGAATGTGTTGAGAAGACATCTGAGTGATCTGATCTCAGACCGCATCTGGGGGCGGTCTGGGAAACATTTGACTGAATTCCTTTGGTAGTGTGGACACACAGTCCATCCTGATTCACATTCAAACAGACAGAGCCTTTAAATATATTCTGTCCTTGTAGCTGTTAACTTATATAAATATTTCTGTGATTCAGTTAGTTAATTTATTTCACATGAATACACTGTGTGTGACGTGATTAACTATCGATGGGATTATGTTGACACCGGGAAAATCTTCTTTCACATCTTCAAACAGTATAGCAGTGATATTCGAGTGTGCAAGGAAGTTGTGAGGGTCAAATTATAATCTGAAATTTGTGCAGCTTTGTAAAATAACTAATGACAGGGCAAAGATCAATAAATCAATAATAACCCATAATAACTGTGCTTTCAATAAAAGAGAGAGAGAGAGAGAGAGAGAGAGAGTCTTCACAGCTTGTTCCAAAATAATTGAAATGTCCGCAAGACATGGAGCACACACAACTGTTCCATTAGAGACACCTCCATGAATGTGTTTCTTGCAAACGGAGCGTGAAAACTGAGACACATGTGGAGATGCATTTTTTGTTGTTGATTTTTGCAGTCATTTCAGTAAACTGTTGTTGATCCAACGGTATCATGAGTTGCTTGGTTCCAATCACCTTTGTTTGAATTACACAGAGAAGCTCAACACAACTAGCACTTTAGCTGTGTAATCGCAGACCAATGCCAACACACCAGTGCACAAGCACAAATGTCTATTCCGGTGTAGGCCACTCGTGTAGGCTACAATGTGGTCTCTGTGTAGACTGGTTGCAGAAATATAAACCTGTTACTTTTGGTTAGAAAGTACTAGTAGTAGGCTGATCATTTGAACTAATTAATGAAATAACTAAATGATCTGAAAATGTGCTTAAATGAAACATGGAAACTGCTTGCACACTTGTTGCGTTGGTACAAAATACTGGCGTCAGATTTAGAATCATTCAGAGCACAGCTATCTAATGCGAATGTAATTCCAGTGAATATGAATGTAATGAAAAGACACGCTGAGTGTAAGGGTGTCCAGCAGAGCAGTTTTACTGTGAGTTTCTGTTCATTTCATTATAGTAATCTGTGGGTCTAAACTACGGCCTCCGTTCTCAAAGGCAAAATGTTAACACTTCTTTTTCATTTTAAATGAAAAATCGTAGTTATCTCTATTGTACAGGATCAATGGATGAACACCCTCCTTTGGCAAAGTGGACTCATCAATACAAACCAGTTTACTTGTTAGCTTTGCAGCTTTGATGGACGGGTGTTCTCAAATCAAATCTACACTCTCCACCATCTGTGGTTAAAAAATGTGATTAGTTTTTAATGTAACAATACAGCTGATTGGATCAGCTTCCCTAAAAAGTGGAGGTATTGATTATTTGACATTGCACAATGTGACAGTCACTTAAGTTGCACAAAGAGCTTGGCATTTAGGCATTGTTTGGAGAGTTTGAATAGCTCCATTAACTCGGCACTTTCTGTCTAATTCAGCTCTTTCACCTTTTCTGACTTTCTTCACCATTTCTTGCCATTAAATAAAGACTGGGTTTTGGATTAAGTGGCAAAGTGCCTGCTTTTATCAACAGCGGGTTCTTTTTCTTTCAGATTGCATAACCCTTTAGAATAAAACGTCTTTTCAGCCCTTGTGAGCGAAATGGTGGAAAAAAACTGTCACAGATGCTTTTTACAGACCCAAAGCAATTAAAATAGATGATCTGTGTTTTTAAGCAGTCAACAAACGCTTCCAAGGCGCAAAGAAACTAAGAGTATGTACCTGTTTGTGTCCGAGTGTTTCAACAATCAAGCGACTGCATGTGTTACATCGATTTGGTGCTGCAGAGGCCATTTTTTTGACCGTTATGACAAACAAAATAAAATCTACTGCCACTGATGAGTTTTAAATGTTCGTACGTAATTAAGTTCTAATTATCAAGAGAGTGTTCATTGCCAAACACTGTCAACTGGCAGGACATGGAGTGACAAAGTCTGTCAGACCTTTTTAATGAGGTACAGCTACTCATTCAATACATGAGGCATGCTTCTGGATGGAATAGTGTAGATAGAATGGCACTGGATGGTGGCAATCGGCAAGCACAACCTGTACATCTTGTTGAACGGATGCTTCTAAGATCCCAGCCAGGTAAACCCCTTACAGTGCCGATGCCTCTTTCTTTATTGGTAAAGACACACTTTAATCATGCAGATTTTTGACCAATCTGTCAAAACAAATATATAAAGGAAGAATTTCCCTAGCAATGCTGAGAAGGCTTTGAAATGGCATTTATCATGTATGTTGGGAAGTTTTAAATGAACAATTATGTGAATAAGTCAGTTATGTAAAATCTATACAGTGACTTAAATTGAATGGCAGTGGGAGGATGTGAGGGGAGATAGGCTTTTCTAAGATCCTGGCTGCGACCCTAATGAGACTGTAAGATGTGACATTACCGTAGTTTCAGCTGCAACATAAAACAGGCGCTTAATGAAATGCATCACAACGACTTCCTACAGTTTTTTTTTTCATGCTGGACTCTTTTGTCATGTGTTTTTTTTTGTGCACTTGCAGTGCTTCCTCTGTCACTTTCAATATGTGTGCTAGAGTTAAGCAACATATCCAGACAATGTACAGTAGAGCTTTAATGAGGCATAGCAACTCATTTATTACAGGAAGCATGCCTTTGACAGACAAGTGTGGATATTATGACAGTTATTGTCACAAGCCACGCACAGAATGTGTCCATCTCACACCCGCAAGATCCTAGCAATGTAAACCTCCACTCTGCTGCTGCATCTTCTTTTATTAATAATAATAGAAGTCTTGATGTCAAAATTGAAGTTTATTCGCAAACATTTCTATGTGGCTTTTTAGTTTATTGTTTAAATTGATTATGTAGATCTGACTCAATAAACAGCAGTGTGGAGAAGCTTTGTAACAACATTTAAGATATATGTTGGACAGTTATGAATAAACTATAACATGCAAAAGTCAAATTTGAAAAATTGCTAACATGACCTGCTCTGTCCATGGCTGTGACCCTAATGAGGCTATGAAATATGATCTTACTGTAGTTTCCAGCTGCAACCTTAAACTTCTGCTTAATGAAATACATCATGAGAACTCATGTCATTTATTACAGTGTTGCTTCCCCCTGCCACTGACAGTGTGTGTGCTAAAGTTAAGCAACACATCCCAACAATGCACAACTGACTTTTAATGAGGTATAGCAACTCATTTTGAGACAGGGAGCATGCTTTCAGACAGAGAGGTGTAGGTGATGTGGCACTGGGTTGTCGCAAGCCACACACACAACTTGTCCGTCTTGATGAATGCACTCACCTTAGCCTGATGTTAGCTCTTTCCTCATTAAACGAAGACACGGTTTGTGTCAAAACGGGCATTTCTAGGCGGGATTTTAAATCAATTATTCATAATGCCTCCACTAGAATTGTATTAGCAGCGTGGTGGAGCCTTTGAAACCTTAAGAAGGCATGGGAAATTATAAACGAACTTTAAAAACAATATATTTAGCATTTACACTGACTGAATTTTAATGGCTGCTGGAGGATGTGGGTGGAGATGGGTTTTTCTAAGATCCTAATGAGGCTATAAAATATGATTTTACTGTAGTTTCCATCAGCTGCAACACTAAACTAAACTGCCACGTAATGGCATGCACGCAGAGTGTTTTACACAGTGTCCTGAATACGAAACTGCTTTTTGCTTTGCTTGTGTATTATAGTTGGAGAACATGTCCCAATAATGGACAGTAGGGTTAGTTTGAAAGGAAGTACAACTGTTGGAGGGAGGAACACCTCCCATTCATTTACAGTAGATGAACAGACTTGATTTATAGCCTCATGGGTTCATCTTGTTGCTGTTCACCATTGTTAAGGCAATTTATTACTTAAATGTCTTCAACTTCTTAATCTACTTAATGAGTCAAATATGAGTCAAATAAATAAGAGTTGAAATGTAACCCTTAAAGACTTTTAAGTGTAAGTTTTGAGTGTGTTTGCTGTCTTTACATCTTGGAACATGTTAAACTTGGGTAAAGGAGGAGCATTGAAACACCAGCCATGCCATGCTCTACGGGACACTGCTGACACCGTCTTTAAAGCTCCGATGGGGCGTCGTGTGATTTTCTCTGGACGCGTTTCGTACAGTCGTGTCTTGTCGTTGGCTGGTCGTGGTTCGGTCACGACAGATGACAGGGTGAGGCTGTCTGTCGTCGCCGTAGTGCGGGGGGGGCCTTATAACATCCATCGCCCGTGATGTAGCTCCGTGTGTTTTTAATGCGCTCGAACCAAGTTAGCTCGGATACTGCAAATATTTAGTTTCTGATTTCTCTCGCCCCCCTCCACCCCCCACACCCCCGCCCCTCTTCACGATAAACAGCTGTTTGTCCGTCATTGGAGGACGGGGGTGTCAAGCGAGGCTGGTCCGTGTGGCAATTGGTTCAGATTAAGTTTCTGCAAATCGGTGGAAGCCCAACCAGGAAGAGCGCACACACACACATACACACACACACACATACACACACACACATCTCGCAGGCAGCGCCACCGACCGTCCTCTCTCCACTCCTCCCCAGCTCTCCCAGTTTACGGAGCTCTTCCATCGCACCAGTCCGACCGACTCTCTCCCCTCTACACCCCTCCTTCCCCGCAGATTTCTTCGACGGCTCCCGGCTGGCAGGAGGACGCGTGGCGGCGAGCCGTAAGTTACCACCTCGATGTTTTTTCTCCCCTTTTTGGTTTTCCGCTGATATTTCGCCCCCGAATGTTTGAAGTTGCTCCGGCTGGCCAGCCGTCCAGAGAGGAGCGCAGAACCCATTTTTCGCTTCGTGCACCAGAAGAAGCGATACACTGGGGCTGCTGCTATACGTGCCGTAACCTCCCAGCGCTCAACTAGGACTGCGATCGGAGCAGCCAGCGAGTCGCTAATAAGGAATCCGGTCAGAAAATGTGATCAGGAGGGGCTGACTACCCTTTATTTTGCTTGTTGTGTGCGTGTATCCGTGTATATTCGGGTAGCACCCCCTCCTCCCCTCTCCAGCCCGTATTTAGAGCCTGGCTGGCTACTTCAGATGGGCAGCTACGTCAAGCTGTACTGTATCCCATCCTACTGTAATTCCTCGGCCACTGTATGTATATGTATGTATGTTTCTATGTTTCTGTATATATATTAAGGCAGTGTAAATGTGTGCCTTTAGGTTTGCGCGTGTTGATTTCCTCGACACCTCAAGCCGATCGCGTTGGAGATCAAGCCCGAGGCTGCTGTGCAAAACAAAACATAAAGACAGCGATGTTTCAAATTCTTCTAGTGTTTTATCTCTTCTCCGTGAACCTCAGCGTGGCAGCGCCTCCTGTTTAACCTGCCTGCCACCGGCCCCGACATGGAAAATGTAAAATAAGAGCCGCCAAGTCTGATCCGAATCCTGCCACCCCTTATTTATTTTTGATGTGTGTTTTAAGGGTGTCAGCGGCTCTACCTGAAAGTTAGAGGCAGAATCATTTTCTTTCTTTCTTTTTTTTTAATGAAGTGGGTGAGGTATAATCACAGGTGATTACAATGCATAAGTAATGTTTTACTCTGTAAGGTGTATGTCATGAGGCTTATTTGAGGGCTGTGCTGTGTTTCTTGGAGCTTAAACGGAAGCACTTGTGACCTCATGTTGTCTAATTTTGAGATGAGATCATGTAAAATGTGATTCGTCCTCAGAAGGATGTTTGGATGCTTGGTATATACAGTGGTTAAGAAGAAAATGCAAAAAACTGGGGTCGTGCAAAATTGTTAGAGGTGGAAGTGTACCAAGAAAAAAGGAAAAGAAAAAGGTAGTTAGGTTATGTGGCTATTTTAATTCATCTTTGGGGTTGTATATTTGTTGAGAGAGTGGAAGAGGTTGTTTAAACTTCTTTCATCTTTAGGTGTTTTTTTGTTTTTTTGCTCATTCTGCAGCGAAGATTTTGTTGTGTTGCTTAAGTTCATTAGCATCTATAGCTGCTGACAGCACGGCCTGGTTCAGGCTGCTGGAGCCTGTTAACAGGCCTAACCGTTTAGCAGCTCATTACTCAAAAACAAAGTGGCTATTCTGTGCTGTTTTGTTGCGTCGTAAGATATTGGTGGCTTCATTTAGGGGTAGGGTCACCTTGAACTTGTTTTTTTTGTAAAATAATATAACAATTTTTAGACGCACTGATCAGCCACAACATTAAAACCACTGATGGGTGAAGTAAATGACATTGACCATCTTGTGATAATACAGTGTTCTGCTGGGAACTTTTGGACCTGGCATGTTACTAAGACATGTAGCACCCACCTAGACCAGACCAGGCGTCCCCACCCGATAGCGATGACACTCCTTGATGGCAGCAGCCATCCCCAGCAGGATGCAGCCTGACACGGACACTCACACAAAAAAATGAATTAGGAACAACTCAAAATACACAAAAAAGAGCACAAGGTGTTGACCTGGCCTCCAAATTCACTAAATCCTAAACTGATCAAGTATCTGTGGAATGATCCACAGAGGCCCCTCCCCTCAACCCATAGGACCCAAAGGCCCCCACTAACAACATTCTGTTGCCAGACACCACAGGACACCCTCAGAAGACCCATGTCTATTCTCTGATGAGTCACAGCTGTTTTTGAGGCACAAGGGAGACCTACACAATATTAGGAAGGTGGTCATAATGTTATGCCTGATTGATGTATAAACATCAGTAATTTTCATGGCTCCTCAGAGGGGGAAAAAAAACGTGACATTTTATTTGAACCCTCCTGTTTAGCATGTGCAGTACACTTGAAGAGTGCCAACTGACTTAAACCATTCACTAAGAAAATATCATGTGTAATCAAACTAAAAACATCATTTGCACAAATAAGTGAGCTCATTTTTATTTAGCTTCTCCCTTTCAAATAGCTGTCATAAATTATACTTCCAGGGCCCTACCAAACGGTGTCTGAGTTGCTTGGCAACATCCAGCCAAACAGGATGCTGTTTGCAAGGCTCGGCCAGGAGTCGTTATAATCCTGACAAGTCGTAAGACAAGAAAAGAGAAATTTACACTGATTGCTGTCAGTCTGAACAACCGAACATCGGCGTGTTCTGCAGCAATTATTAAAAGAGCCGAGGAGAGGTTACATAGCACACTCTTTGTCTGTCACACACACATACACGGCCTGCCTTCTCTTCTCTCTCTCTCCCCCGGTATCTCGTTCTCACTCGTGCCTCCCTCGCTCCATCTCTTAATATTTTCTGTGCAGTTTGAGTCCGCTCTGCAGCTGCCCCTTAGCCTCGGGCTTGCTCTTCATTTAAGTTGAACTGTACTTAGATAGTCACTTGAATGCGGTACTTATCTATGATTACGTTAATTTATAGCACAGAACCGTGTCTTGCATCTGGTGAAACTGTGCGGTTACTAAAAGTTAATGCGAACCTTCCAACCAGTCAGAATCCAAAGTTTCCAGTGGCCATCGTATAATTATTGTTAACATATTCATCACTGGTCTAAAAATGCTTAATTACATGCTATATTGTACTTAAAACATGAAGAATGTATTCAAACCTACTAAACATACCTGTAAATATGTAAATGTCTTATAATAGTCATTTGTCAGAAATAATTCATATGGGTATCCTTATTAATGGCATTCAGTACGTGTTTGTACACTAGTTAGGAATGGATCCAGGTGGAGTTACAAAGAGACATTAACAAACACTTTTCAGACTACCTTATGGTGTTCATTTTTCATGTTTGCATAGGGGATAATCCACTGTGTATTAATCATCTACTTTCAGTATCAGATTTGGTTTCTCTTCTGCTTTTATGATGTTGTTGTCCCTTTAATCTTTATCTTGGGACCCATTGGAGGTAACCCATACGTTTGGATCCACAGGCTATCGCTTTGAACACGGGGCCTGTTATCGCATTTCATGTGGAAGTCTCAGAATGACTCTCAATTTGTGCATGGTGTTCGTTTCTGTGTTTGGAGTGGCTGCTTGAAACTGTGTGGCAGTTGCACGGCTTTCAGCTGTGGGGAATGTAGTATTGAACCTTTGTGCTCAGTAGTAACTGTGATGTGTGTGGTGTTTGATTATTGTTAGCTGCGCTGCGTTGGACTTTTAACTCACGGCTGATTTGAACTTATAACTGACTTTAAATTGTGCGTTCTCTCTGATGCTGCTGATTCCTAGTTTAAATCCATCTGGGTTGCTGCGTGACACAGACGGTCTTAAGAGTCTTGAGAAATCATCATAAGTCTCATCATAAAAAGTCTCCCGGTGCGATCGCTGCTTGATGCTCTGAGAGGAACTGATGATCTGTTTTCTAACCAATTAGATACAGAGCGCGGGGTCATTGATCTTCCCGTAAATGTGAAATTACTTCCTGAGAATCACCCGGCCGGCCTGTGTTTAAAGAACCAAATTGCAGTTTGTCCAGTGCACTGCCGAACGAGATAATATCTGGCAGGTTGTTCTTCCCACAGGTTACCCACCTCCTCCACTCCTTAGCAGTGACCCCAGACTGCCTTGTGGTTTTAAAAACAGCATAAAAGTGCAGACAGCTTTTGAACTGGGGTTAGTTTAAGGAAAAACATAGGCTTTAAAGTAGCTTTAATTAAAAATAAAAATGAATTCTCAGATTATCGTGGTACTTCGCATGAAACTGGCACATTCTGTGGTTTTCTTGAATTCTAATGAATAAAGGATTTTAGGTAGGAAGTATGTCATTCAGGTATTGAATTGCAGTCTTAGCCAGCAAGGTCGCACCACTAAACTAATTACATCTTGTCTGAGAAGCACAGCCCGGAGTTAGATGTCCTGTGACATTCGAAAGACGGAGGGAGACGCTGCCTGAGTTTGTCATTCATTAACATGCTGTCGTTGTCCGTGAGCAGATCGCGGATAATTGATACATTATCTTTTATTTCAAGGCAATAAATGCTCCGGTTTTCTGCGGTGTAGCATAGTATAGAAACGCAAACCGCTCTTAAGCACTATGGAAAAGGACCGCCAGAGCCCCCGAGCTGATATCATATTGGCCATTGCCAGGATCACTCACACACTGCAGCCTTGAACCGCCGTCATGGTGCACAAGCACAGTCAGACTGGGGCTGACAAAATCCAACATGTTTGAAAAATCTTGTCAGGCATGGACTGTTAATGAGTCGTCAGTTGGGCTAAAGTCTCAGGCCGCCACGCTGCAGACAAATCTGCACCAGGCATCAGAGCTCTCGGTGCCTCGCGCAGCCTTACTAGTCTGAACAGATGCCCTGGCCTGTTCAGCTGCAAAGGAAAGAAACTAGAAAAGCTTACAGTGATAAGACCTGTGACTGTTTTTTTTGTTTTGTTTTTTCTAAATCTTCACTGATCTAAAGCTCATACAGGGTATGACAAATATCTGTTCACAGTTTAACATGAGGAGAATAAAAAAGTCAGCACATACTTAAAATAAATGTATGTTCTTGTTTTTATTTTTCAGAGGTGAATGATGAGAATATCTTTTTACATTCAGTGTAGAGGGCTTGCTGCAGTTTTTATCTGTTGTGGTGCAAATTGGTATTTAAACCTCTAACCACCTCCAGTGTACCAATACACTGCTTTCCCCTTTCCCCTAAACACTACAGTGAAGTCAAGGTCTGAACAGTTAAACATATGCCGTATGAGTCATTTAAATGGAGCATTTTCACAAATACTCTCCAGCTGACTGTTTGCTGCTAATTGACTTTAATTGCTCCATGATTTCACAGTGAGCTCTGGTGATAATGTCGCACGGTAGAAATAAAAAACCTCCTCTAAATAATCTGGATACTGAGACAAGAAATGAAAGCAATTTAACTAAAATGATTTAAAAACGTCATCAAGTGTTTTAATTGGCGTTTAGTCAGCTTTGTTTGTTTGTATTTTCTCTCCTTTTCTGTTGAGCTCATTGCTGGAGTGAGGCCTTTTAGACGTTTCCATTTTCAGACCAAACATTACAGACTTCACAATTGGCCTTAACAAGCTGTTACTTGCATGCTGCGTGCATGCTAGGTGATAAGGCAACGAGCGTGGTGAATGAATGACAGAGTGCATCGGCTTCTCTGGTGCAGAATAAAACCCATCATAGCGAGAGGATCCCGTACCGGAGCTGGAGCTCCCCATATGATCAAATAAAGCCTGATTACAAAACCATTCAGCTGAATTTATTCATCATTAAGCTTCTTTATGTGCTGAATCAGATGTCGTGTTTAAATCCAAGCTGAGGGCTTATGTAAGATGGTCAGTGTCTTTGTCACTACAACACAGATGACCTAGCTCTGTCAGGGTTTAAGTCATGGCAGTAAATGGTCCCTACATGTATGTTCCAATTAAAAACTTTGTAGGTAATTTGAAGTGTTATTTACTAGCCGCCTACTGGTAAAGCATGTACATATTAAAACTAGGACAAACTGGATTTTTGACCACTTGTCCGTTTCTTATCTCTAGGCCCTGTGGAGAAGCATGTGATGACTCACGCAAGGCAGAAAGGTTCCCTAAGGCAGAGCCACAGCAGTTCTGAGTGGCTGGACGACAGGCACCTGTGGCCACATGGTGGCGCCATGGGCGGCGCCTGGACTGAGCGCACGTTACGATTCGGCAGGACAAAGAAGATAAATGAGATTATCAAACAAGAGAAAGATATTTCGAGGAAGATGAGCAACAAGAAAGGAAAGGCAGAGAGATCAGATCAGAAGCGGAAGCTGGACCGAAGGCGCGACAAGAAACGGGACAGAAAGTTGTATCCTTTGCGAGGGAGGGCTGGGAATTCAGATGGGGAGGGGCTCAGCTGTCACGTCCTCCTTACCCGGCTGGAGGAGAGCATTCGGGAAAAGGAGAGTTCCAAGGAAAGGGAGCGAAAAGACAGCCGCAAACAGTTAGTGCTCAAGTCCAAATCCAAAAAAGGGAAAAACAGTGAAAGAAAAGAGACAAAGTCATTACCAAAAACCAAATTAAAATCAAGCTGCTTAAGTTATAGCGAGTGCATTGGTTTGGGACTCCTGCAACCACGCAAGCGCAGACTGGCCTCTCTCAATGCTGAGGCAGTAAACAGTCTCCTTCTTGAAAGAGCCACTGACCCCCAGCCTGCAGTCAAACAGGCCAGGAGACAGGAAGAACCCACGAACGAAGGGGCATCTCTGGATGCAGAGCCATCCAGAAGCGGTGTACCTGGAAGTCTGAAGGCTTCACGAGGCAACGTTAGCAAAGTCTCAACATCTCACGAACTTGAACTGTGCCAAAGCTCTAAGGCGGTCAAGAAGACCAAAGTTAACAGAGGTGACGAGAGTGTGGGGATGAGTCTCGAATGTCTGCATGCCCCTACGCCCAGACGACTGGCTGGACTCAATGCCGCGGCCCTGCTGAAGTTAACCAGTACCTCTGCCACCAGTAAACAGAGAGTTAAGGCTGCACCCACGGCTACTATCACATCAGACTCTAAGGCTCCTGCTGTGGTCTCGACCCCAAAGCAGCACACCAGGGTCAAACTCCAACACAAGGGACGCACACAAAAGCAGAACGGGAAAAAGGTCCCTCCCCTGCACAGTGGCTGTGCAGCCTGCAAGAAGAAGGCAGACTTTGAGCCCAAGGTTGAGTGGGAGACAGGCAGCTGCACCCATCGACTGACCAAACCAGGCTACCAGTCGCGCAGCATGCTAGCGTACCCACTGAAACAAGTGAAGGAAGAGCAGCTGGAGACTGAACTGAGCCCATACTACTGCTGTCCTCCAGAGGGCTCAGTGGAATACTGCCACCGCTTGGCCTTCTTCCTAGGCCAGCAGCCCTACGGAGAATCAGATGATCAGCCTCTTAACTCGGCTATGACCCCTGTGAAGCGCGAGTGCCTAGTAACCTCACCGTCCCTGACGCATTCCCACCCACACACAGCCCTCACCCTCAGCCCTCACCCCTGCCTCTGCACCGCAGACCACTGCTTCTCCAGCTATTATGTTCACATTGCCCACCCAACACACACTGGAACAACTTCAGCTACCCTGGCCTCGCGACCTCTGAACTTTTCCTCCTCTGGTCTGTGCCCTAGTCGTATGACTGGTTCCAAACTGCTGGGACAGCAGGTGTCCCACGCCTCTGGGATAGGCCACCCCGCCTACTGCAACTCGGTGACTTCGCCCTGTTACGGCGAAGCCTGCGGGATTGGTGGCTACACCTACAGGGCCATGCCTCCCGTCACCAGCAGGGGTTGTTCCTTCAGCACAGGATGCACTGGATGCACCCACAGCATCAAAACAGGTGAGAGGAAAGTTGGTTGATAGAACTGTTTCATCTGGTATAAAACCATGTGCTACCTTGTTTCTGACTGGAAAAAAATGGGCATTTTTCTTTGGAGCCAGCTCAGTGTTTTCTCCTCTGTGGCGTCGCTTGTTTGCTTCTGTCGTCTTTAGCTTTCTTTGTACAGCTGTCATTATGAAAGAAACCTTTATCCCACTGTTCTACTTGGATCACGTTATTACGTACAGAACCAAAGAGTCCTTTGTTATTAAATGAAGTGCCGTGAGCAAATTGTGAGGGCCAACAAGTGTGAACATTTCTGTTTTATGTTGTCCGTTTTTTGTGGGCATGAGCTTTCAAAGTGCTTATAGCTTGGGGGGGCGACTTAGGTATACAGTGTTTTGATAAGGAGCTGCAGGCAGGTTGTAATGTTTTCCGTAGCAAATGTGTTTATATATAGTTGACTGATGAATAAGATAAAAGACTGAGGTTACTCTAAAGCAGATTTACCCGTGGAACCATGCAATTCACTAACAAAAGCGGCTGAACCTGGCTAATATGAAAGTGCTTTTCACTGCTCATGAATTCAAAAGCACCTTTTCTCAGTATTATTTTCACCCTTTACTTTCCCAGAGGGTTACTCCTCCCCTCAGGGTGACCACAGCCCCTCCCTTCTGGTTCCCCCCACCATGCCCATCTCCAGCTGCCCTCTATCCAGCGTGCCCACTTCCACCCAGACCAAACCCCACCTGCTGAACCCCCTGTCTGGGCGAGACCAGCCCCAGCCCCGGTTGAAGCTGGCCAAGGAATGCCCGCAGAGCACCAAGGCCTCCAACGGGTCCCTGTCCACGGGCCGCACTCGGCTGGTGACGAAACAGACGCCCCCTGTGCCAAGCCTCAGCACCACCAAACAAAAGAGAGTCAGCCGGAGGCGCGCTACCAACGGCTGGCGGCCTGTTGGCATGCCCACAGAGAGGGAGGTCTTCATTGCGGTAGGTTATTGTCACCACAACGTTTTACAGTGGGGATGTGTAAGAGATCACAGAGTGTCTCGTCTGGTTGTCTCTTTAGTCTCCACCTAACGACACCCTGCTAGTAGAAACCTTAGCATGCATGCAGCTGCCTCGCTAAAGGACAAAAAAAATCTGCTCTAGAGGGAAAAAGATAATTGCATTTTGACCATACAGCTTCGTCTGACAGATTCCTCACATTCCTCTTTTGTCCTTATAATGAGAATTATATCTGCTCATGTTGTTTGTGTGTGTGCGTGTTTGTGTCTCAGGGAGAGGATGAGACTGCCCCACGGCAATGTTACGAAGGAGTCGAGAGAGACGGCGAAGTGATACGTGTCAGGGACACGGTGCTGCTACGATCAGGCCCCAGGAAGAAATCTCTCCCATATGTTGCCAAGATATCAGCGCTGTGGGAAGATCCCAAAACAGGTAAAGGAGACGAGGGGAGAGGGAGATGTTGAACAGATACAGCGGCATATGTTCATGGATGGATGGTCGAAGGGACATATGGTCAAGATTGTTTACCTGTGTGTGTGTGTGTGTGTGTGTGTTTGTGTCAATGTGCTGCCACAGGAGAGCTAATGATGAGTCTCTTCTGGTACTACCGGCCTGAGCACACGCAGGGAGGACGAGATCCCAGCGCACACTGTGAGGTGAGGCTTGAATGGGCTGCAGCAAAGATGACATTTTCCCCAGTTGTGCAGGCAAACAGCAGTAGCACAGCGAACAATTGTTTGCGCGCGACAAATAAACAAGCAGGAAGAAAACCAGGCGAAATGAAAAATCTCAGTTCTATTTGATTCATTTAAGTAGATGTATTGTAGTGTTTAAAGGCGAACCAAACTGTCAGAATGTCAAAACACAAAATGTAACCATAAAATTTTTATTATTTATTTCAAATGAGTTTGATCATGACAAAGTCAAGCAGCTAAATTATATGTTTAAATTTTCATTAGTTCTGTCTAAAAAATGTTGCGTTTTTACAAATTTACACAATGTCCTCACATACAGGATATAACACATTAAAGATGACTGTGCTCGTCTGTGCACAAATGTTGAGATGCAGACTGTTGTTGGAGACATCATTATCTTTCGCTCAGCAGCCTTGAAGCAGTTGATAGTTGGTTCAGTCTAACCACAGTGCCAGAAATGATGATATCTCTCCGACCTCAGTCTTACACAGACCAAGATGAGGGAAGAATGCAGTTTCTCTGCTAGAAAATGGACTTGTGTTTAGGATGAATATAACAGAAAGACGGGTTTTCCTTGTATGGCGCCGCCAAAACTCGTACACAGGGGCTCAGTTCTGTTCCACATGAACATGTTAGAATTCCGTCTGTCCTCACAGTTGAAAAGAGTTGTCATTTGTTCAGCACAATAGGAAACACTTGTGATGAAGTGACACTGTACACCCACTGTTGGTTTCAGAATGAGATTTTCGCCTCTCGGCATCAGGATGAGAATAGCGTGGCCTGCATTGAAGACAGATGCTACGTTCTCCCTTTAGCCCAGTACTGTAGGTAAGTAACGTGCACACAGACACTTCAGTGAGAGTTGTTAGCAAGGTTTTTTCAGGAGGTTTGGATCCATTCCTTTTAATTAACACCTCAGCTACTGAGATGCGTGGAGTCCTGTTTTTCTAGTCACACATTGGTGACTCTGCCACTGTTAATGACTTTGAGGAAACAGAGGACATGAAAATGTGCATGGACATAATTTGTGGACATCCAGTTTCAGCAGGCTGATGACATTGTTGATTTCTTCTTGATTTCACAGCCAAGAGTATCACCTTTTGATTCTTGTCCTACCTTAGATTTTGTGCCTTGGTGAAGCGGCGTGCCGAAGGCACTCCACCTGGCAGTGCCAGCATGGTGCCCTGCCGCCCTGACTTCGCCCCCCCTTCCCACCGCTGTGTGCCCACAGACGTCGACCCCGAGTTGGTGTATCTCTGCCGGCACGTCTACGACTTCCGCTACGGACGCATCTTGAAGAACCTGCAGTAGAGGGTGGAGGGGCTGTCGTACCTATGAATAAATCGTCACGTAGCTCCCCCTCCTGCACATAGGAGGGTAGGCTGAAGGACTGGACACCCCTGTCTTTACTGCTGAGCACCTCACAGTCAGAGGGAAGGAGGGTGATGGGATGGGGCTGTCTTTGGCGAGGCAAACATAGTGACACATTTTAAAGCACAGATCCCTTTAGTTGACCACAGAAGGGTTAGAATGTCATAGTTAAATCAGTCTCAGTTAGAGCACCAATATTTCCTGGCTGATTTTTCAGCCTCTGCCACACTCACAAGTTTAACGGAAGCTTGTGTACCCCCCTCCTTCCACCCCGATCCTTTCCCTGCAGGTATTCTGAACACCAGGCTAATCTGGGCTACTTGTCTTCGTGTTTTCCCCGAAGCATCGCAGCACAGCAATCATGTCTGTACCATTTGTAAGCCAATGGCTCAGGGATGGTCCGGTGCTAAGGTGCTTCCGGGGGAACACAAGCCTGCACTGTCAGCTCAATGTTAACGGTGGTCAACCAGCCAGGCCGAAGGAGCAGCTAATGGAGAGTGTCGTCTCATTTCTCCTGATTTGTCTCTGTGAGAGAACGGAGGGTTGTCAGCGAGGACAGACGGATAAACGTGGGCGCGTGTGGTGGTTTTTTAGGAGGCTTTCAGGCAATCAAACCAAACAAGCAGCTTTAGAGCGAGTGGAGCTCTCTCTATTACTAAGTCCCTTCTCCTGAAACTGACAGAAACGCTTTCATCTGGAGTGATGCTCAATCTAAAACACTGTACCTGAAGAGAGATTGCGAGACGGAGCTGTTCTTATGAACCTGACCCAATAGCAGCTTCTTCAGCTTCACATCAGGACATTAAACTGGCGTGTAATTGATTTGATTAGAGAAAACACGCGGCAGCAACCATCTTCTCAGCCACGTTGGTCTGTCTTGAAGAAGCCTTGTTCTAGAAAGGCTCTGCTAAGGCGTTGTGGTTGTTTTTTGTCTTAGAATGACCACCTTTACCGCTCTCTGTGACTTGCCTTATGACTTGCAGGGAGACCTTCAGGCAGCTATTCTCACCACATACAACTAGGAAGTGGTAGAACGGGTGTACCTGTTGTCCCAAAAGATAGGTTTCATTTGTCGTCGGACTAACTGAACGCGACCAGTGGAGACGCACGTGGAGAATGAGCTGGTTTAGGGCCGCAAATAATGCTTCGAAAAGCAGTTTGGCTTTGCATTTTGAATGTCTCGTCTCGTCAAAAGTGGAAAGATATTTAATTCACCAACAGTTACGACAAACAGAAGCGCCAAATGGCCACATTAAGAGGCCAGCGCGCAGTAATATTTGTCATTTTTATCCCGTCTCCCAAAAAAAAAAAAAGAAATTGGATTCACCAATTGCTGCAGCTCAACACTGGCCATAAATACAGTACAGTTTTCATGAAGTCGATCCAGCCACTCGTCTGGGAAATGTCTTTTCTACCCAGTCCAATTCTACTCTCAGACCCCCCCCACCACCACCACCACCAAGATAAACCAAAGGATGTCAAACAAGCCAGAATTCCCGTCTCCTCCCTCGCGCTCCTCCTCCTCCTCCTCCTCCTCCTCCTCCTCCTCCTCCTCCTCCTCCCCGTCAGCACTTCTGTCCTTCTTCCCTCTTTATATTGCACTAATCCATTCCTTAATTACATCAAACGTGTTTTCACTTGGTTCAGTTCCGGCTACTAATATCTTAGCGGGGTGGGGGCTCACTGTATATCCCTTGCTCGTGTGTGTGAGTGTTGTACCTTTAGAAGGGAACAGTAAGGACTTCATGGCTGCTTCTGTCAGTGCAAACTGTGTCTTTCTGTTATTTCAGCGGTAGAGGAGTCGGCCAGCGTGTTCGTCGGCGTGATGAATCTCATGGAATATATACAGTATATATATGTATTACTAGAGTCATTCCTTTTGAGTGCTTGATCAGCCCTTATATGAATATACAGTATATATACATATATATATATATATGTATGTATCCACACTGTTAATGTGATTAGAGCTCTAAAAGGCACCTGGGTGGAAGCCTGACTTGCTGGGCGGACGGCCGTAGCACCACGTTAGATGTGTATTTGAGCTGAAGGGGATAGGGGAGGGGTGGGGGTTCGACTGATACTTTAAACTGAGTTGTGGTGGATTTGAAGCCGCTCTCTTTCATTGCCTTTTAACCTGCAAGTGTTTTACTGTCACTCAGAGAACGAGTCGTGTTGGAGTGTGCGTGCGTGCGTGCATGTATGTGTACCTTTTAAAAGCAGAAAGAGTACCCGATCGCTTTCCTACACTGCAAAAACACCCCTTCCTTCGACATTGGATGAGCCTTCAAAACATGCAGAAGCCATCTTGTTCCTCTATTTGAGCAGCATGAATTCTAAACCTGAAACAGAATCAAATCCCCAACATTTATTTATATGAATCCCCCAGGTTCTTCAAAGAGGTAATATATAGATATATATATTCTCCTACTTTACAATCTCTCCTTATTAAGAATATTTTATTATGTCGATTTTCCTAAGATGGCATATGCAATATATTTTTAGACTTAACTATTTTTGGAAAAAGAACAGATCAAGAAAAGAATATGCATTATTTTTTGTTTATTTAAGTTAAATCACCGCAGCGCTAATTGAGATTTGACCAAATGAGACAAAGCAGAGCGACCCAACGCCATCATGTGACCCAAGGTTGTAGAATAAATAGCCAGTGAGAATCTCCCTTCCGGGCAATTTCTAATGAAGTGTACATATCTGAATCCAGGAAGCACCGGGCACTCTTTAAACAAGCAGACAGCCAATGCACAGTGTAGTAGAGTAGTATTTTTGCAAGATCTGTAGTAATTATATTTAAAGTAAGAAAGAAAATATTTAAATGGAGTAAACGATAAAATATATTAAGATTTCAATTTAACTTATTTGGAAATACTGTTGTCTAATTGATGAACTATATCCTGTTTCTTTGTGCTCCAGGATGGAAATGATTTCTGTTCGGTTGTAACTTTTAAAGAGTTTAGAGAATAAATGACTGAGTGACGGTTGTTGACAGAGGTGTAAATGTTGTTTAGTTTGTTTTGTTGTCATGGGGTGGAGACCAGACAGAAGCACACCCCGACAGACAGACAGGAGAGCAGGAGTGAACACTATGTACACAAGTCTTGAGAGACGACTTCTAGCTCTCCTGCTCAACCTGAGCGACCTTAAAGTGTGCCGTTTGGGAGAATGCGACTTGGTCACCTGAGCTTTTATCGATCGGTCCTGATAGGGAAGAGACAAACAGTTTATCCGAGACAGGACAGAAGGGACAGGACGTCTCCCGGGTGTCGGATAGAAGGTCCCTTCAGATGCTGACCAGTTTTTCAGCGTTTGGATTAAATTAGAGAGGGTGGTCAAGAATTAGGGACTGTATGAAAATTATCGCGGAGGAGAAGCATGTGAGTGTGTTTGTAATTGTTAATTATTATAAATTCTATATTAGTTTTAGCTTCAAAATTTTGATTTTGTTTGGTTTATAAACACCAACAAAGTTGCTATCAAGTCCTGGTTTACTTATGTGATAGCTGATAGAGGCTTTACCTTTAAAAAAAAAAGTGCAGGTGCATTCTTGCTGTTATTTTATGATATATTAATGGGAAGCTATTGGAGTTTTCTGAATTTTTAATTATTTAATTAACAAAAATAAAATGCAAGATTACACCTCTACTCACACTAATAATTTTGATACAGTCCCTTATTTGAGTGATTAAAACTATATAGGCTTCCACTGAAGCCTATAAGGATTCAGTACATTTAATGAGCAGATCAAGTCAATGATTTGCTCCACAGCTTCTCCCTCCATCCAAATCAGCAGGCCACTGTTGCCTTTCTCCCAGATGAGCACTGACCTTTTTGTCCCCTAGAGGGCAGGAAACCGTCTCATGGCCTCATCCCAGATCTGTTAAACAGCTTTCCCTCCTTGCCCCCTTATTCTTTTGCTACTGAGAAAGATGCGGGAACTTCCTGGAGGAGCCGATAAAGAAAGCTGAGTGAGGAGGCTGCCATGTCTTACTCTCCCGAGTGCCGGCCCAGCCTTGCAAAAGAGCATGGGCTCCAAAGTATGTTCCAGTTCCATTACTCAATTTCCTAGCAGCTTTGCATGGAGGCAGTTGCATCCTTTGTTACCATGACAACAGGGCAGGGCCGGCACTCGGGAGAGAGAGAGTTTCTGCGTACTCATGGTGTTCCCACGGTGGCAGTGGTCTAAACACTGAGGAACATTTACTGATGCCACACGGATGTGTGCGTTCACTCAATGAGTCAAAACAAAAGCACTTGACCAACCCATGAGATTCTGCTTTCTGTGTGGTCTGTACTGATGCTTATTGTTTGCATATATTTTGATATATTTAGGAGAAAAAAAAGTCTAGATATTTTTGGAGTAGAGAAGAAATGTGTGTATCGGATTATTGTCACTTTGTCATGCACTCTGAAAATCTCTCTGATTTTTTGGAAGAATTATATAACATCCCAACTGAATTAATGTTCCATTGAGAGAATATTTATAAATTTTAAGTCCTTTGTGAAAAGCTGTGTGGGAGTTTTTCTTTCAGGCTCTTTATAGTATTTCATCTTAAAAATGTATTCTTCTTCTTACAAATAATTCAAGTGTATAAATCATTTAAGCATCATGTCAGCAAATGGTCATTTTTCAAACAGCATGTGATCAATAGGAACAATGTTAAAGTTCCAATCAGCTGTAATTCTGCTCAGTGTCCACAGGAGGTCAGTATTGAGAAACCATGTACAGGTCAGGGTCAAACTTTTTTATTTTGACCTCCACATTTAAATACTAATCAGGGCACAAAGTACATGGTCATCTATTCATTTGAATACAGCAGGAGAAAGGTTTCCACCCTCTCCTGTCCGTCCTCCACGTTTCCTTTCCCTCTCCCTCAATGCCCTCTGTCAGCGGAGTCATTATCTGCCTTTGGCCTTTATCCCTGTTCGAGCCTGCAGGGCATTAGGAACGTTCAGCACACATGCAAGCACCGGCGCACGGCCTTAGTGTCTGTTACACAAGGATAACAGCGGCCAGCGCAGACGATTAGCGTGTCATAATAATATAACTAGCTACGCACTGGATCTGAGTGGCGTCTGGAGTGCTCCAGGTCTATTGGCTGCTCGACAGGAGGCAGTAGATTAAAACTTCAGCGTGAACGAGATGAATGAACCGTGAAGACTGATTTTTCAGAATAGCGTGGTCTTAATAAAAAAGCCTCTTATTCATAACTACCGCATGTTATCATCAAGATCATCTTACCACTGGTCTTTTAATGACGGATAATGACATTTTGCACTCTATTTTATTAACCCGAGAGGTTCTTACCACACTATATTTCAAACTTAAATTAAGTGAAACTGACCGCACGTTTTATGTCAGTGTCCACTCATTGTGTGGTTAGGTTAATAAATTACCTGGATAACAGATAAACAGTGGAAAAAAATCCAGCATTAGATATCCAGTGAAGTAGATCATTAGAAATGTGAAGAACTAAATATTAACCACAACTATGACCAAATATGGATGATGGTAGCACCTAATGAAATATAAATGAGTATTATTAGTCGGACTCTATTACACATTAGGTTATGTTACACAGTAGTTATTGGTGGCTCGCTGGATTTCCATAGGTGAATAGTGGCAAATGTAATGCATATATGTAGACAGATATTTAGAACTATGTAATATGTAGATGCTTATGAACAGCTATGGTGTGCACAATAATCAATAGTTAGATCTACTGATAATGATAATAATGACAATAAGCAAAGTCACAGTTTGAATTCTAATGTCAACTTTTAAATGTGTGTTCATTCTCTCTGACACACTCATTCATCATTGCCACATTTCTTTTTTCTCCTGCTGTTGTTTATTTCCTCAATGGTTATTATTGGATTTTATCATTTCCCTCCCATCGTTGCCATATTCATAATAACGGCTGCAGGCCTAGTAATAACTATAATTATATCCAAATTATGATCATTATGGTAGCATCATGGCACAATCATTCGAATTCTGGGCACATCATCTATAAACACATTATAAGTAACACTGTCTATTTTACATGTGAATGTGATCAAATCATGTAATCTAAGCACATTTACTTGAGTATAACATTTAGGTGCTTGGTTATTATTGAATGCTACTTGACATTTATCATCCACTGAAGTTCAGAGGAAAATTATTTTCTTCTGACCCTTTATCATCACAGTAAATGAGAAAATAATAAAATATGAAGTACTACTAAATAACTTAGAAGGACGTAAGATCGCTCCATGAATGTAATATTACATTAATATTATGTTGATGCCCAAAATACATTTTAGTAATAACGTCTATTATTTCTGCTATCTCAGTATTTCTCCCACACATAGCCAAGCAGAAATGGAAACGGGAAGTCTGATGGAAGACGAAAAAGAAATGCTAAGAGAAGCGAAACATTGTGAAACATTAGGGAAATGAATATAGAGCAAAAAAATGTAAAAACAAAACCTTCTGGTTGAAGCTTTGACAGATCAGCAAGTGGAAGCATCTGCTGCCCAAGGAATCAATCCAGCAAATGCAAAATAGACAGAAAGCCAGCTTACACCGGGGGAAGACCCCGACACAATCGCCTAACTAGCTTTTCATCTGCTCCCGTTTCTTTCTCTGCTGGTCTAATTACCATGTCCGGCTTATTGTCCTCTTGATGACTGTAATTAATCAAGTTCTGCTCCCTAATCTCTGAATCTCATCATCCTTACAGTACACCAGGGCTGGCCACACCGGATGGTAGCCTGATGTAAGCTCTTTTGGGGAGTGTAATTGTGTGCTTGTCTGCAACTTTGCGTGCAGCAGCAAATTGCATGGCCCAACCCTGCTGCCCTGCCGCGTGTGTTCATTTAGGTTTTTTAAGGAGTGTGTTTTTTCATCAGCACACAGGTTGGATACTCATCTTTTCCTGCTGGAAGCTGTATGCTTGCAGACATGAGTTACACGACTTATCGACAGGTTTCATCTCTGACCATCACCTACACATCCCCAAGCTCATGTTCCAGAAAAATGGCCTCACAAATACAACATGACCCCAGAACGTTGGTATTCCACAAGAGTTTTGCCCACATGACTTAATAAAAACAAGACCGCGCACACATTAAAGAGTCCTCCTCTGAGCTTCAGGCTTACCAGGTCCTTAATCTGTCCTCTGAGTGACATCACCCTCTCCCTGCAGCTTCCCCACAGGACAGCAGGCGAGAGGGAGGGAGGGAGGGAGGGAGGGAGGGAGGTAGGAAAGCAGAAGCTGGTGGCCACTGGTGTGCTTGGGAAGGTGAATGAGCTCCACAGTGAAGTTCAGCAGACTCAGTGAGACACGCTGACACACTCGGTCGAGGCCATGGCAGCAGGCACAGAGGACGGAGACGAGCACATGGAGGAGCTGGTGGACCACGGTCTCGGGATGGAGGAGACGGCCCACGACCTGCTGAGGAGACCCTCGCTGAAGCAGAACTACCGCGGCGACTGCCTGCTGGCTCCAGACACTGACTTCATGACAGGTAGAGCTCAGTGGGTTTAGATGATAAAGGGTCAACTGAGATTTTCTCTTTGACACCACTTGTCTTGCAGAAGGTTTTGTTTTTATAGAAGCATAGGTTTTAAAAGTACACGTGAGATTAAAAATGTCTGTGTGTAATCGTACTCAGCGTCACGGCTTAGTGGGACAGTTAATGGAAGTGAGCCATTGTTAACCAAATTAACCTCACCTGTCCTCTTCCTGTTATGAGAAGGCAGAATGTCTGCCTTGAAAAACGTCTGTTTGCACAATGTACGGTGGTTTATGCAGTTTTGTTTTGAACAAGTGCAATCAAAATACATCAGTTCTCAGAGGGGTACGACTCGACGCAAGTAACAAATGTGAACGCTTAAGGAGTGAGTGCATATGTGACGTGTTAATGAAGTGCATCTTCACTTGCAGCCAGCAAAATGAAATGCACTTCATGCCAATGCGTGGTTTGGACAGATTTGCAGTTTTGCAGATTTCAGTATTTTTTCAGATAAAAGTTAACAAAAGGAGTTAGATTTAAAAATACGGCTAAAGTAAGGCTTGACGCTCAACAGGTGTGTCTGCTCCAGCTTTTTTAATGTACAACTTTAAATAAGTTTTTTTTTTTTTTTAGAGAGATTGCGTTTTATCCCTACAAAAACATTTTAATGCCACTTGTTAGCTGGCGATTTTGTTCCATTTGGCAATGTGTCAAAATATGCAGTTTTATCTCTGGTCAGATACACTGACCATAAAGTAGAACCTTCACAGACAGATAGCGTTTCCTAACCGTTAGATTGCTCACATTGTTCCCAAATAAGATAAACTTGAACTCTAATCCCAAATATCTGGCTGACTTCTCGCATGCCACATAGTCAAACTGTGGATGTTATGGAATGTGCCTCAGCTGAGAAGATTTAGGAAAATGCACTGTCCCTTCAGGGGATATTAGTATCAGTGGACTAATATGTGCTTGTGCACACGTGGCCTGTGTGTGTCAGGGTGCAGGGTGCTGATATGAGCAGACAGATGCTGTTCCTTCATTGAAGAAACACCATCTGTGAGCAGAGATTAAACACTCCACTTGCTCTCTGCGCTGCAGTTATACCTTAATGCATTCCCATTTTGTTCAAAGGCGTAATAGTTATGTGAATTTTGTAACCGAAAAAAAAATTGGCACTGCGTGTGAGCGAGTCAGAGACTTAATGCATGTATTCAAGTGTGTGTTTACATTCCCACAAACTGCATCCAGGGAGCTCGCCTGTTCTTTGTATAGCTGAGTTAGTGCAGAGACTGAGCTTTGGGTCGCTAATTCCCTTTTACAGCACCAGGATTATGTGCTATTCTAATCCCAATCCCATATGGGGGTGTGGAGGTGGCACGAGGGTGATGTCATGGCCAGGACAAGAGGAGAAACAGGAGATCACAGGCCTACACAGAATCACAACTCTCCATGAGAGACAGATTACTGCAGGCTGCACGCTCTAATGATTACACCGAGTCTTTGGCCACAGCAGATGATCACTGTTTGGAAGAAAAGCTCAAGTCTCAGAAGGGTTACAGCAAAATGGCAGAAAAACAGCACATTTCGTGGCCTTACAGACACTTAACTCAGAAAAGTCTTTATATATCACTGAATCAAGCAGTGGTTTAGCTCAATCATTTAAAACTCTTGAATATGAATGTGGTGTTTTTTAAGGTTTGAATACTGCTTGGAAGTGTTTGGAGCATCTTGAAATTGTAACTGCATTACTTTCATAACAAACTGCTGGTTTGGTGACACATTGTGAAAGACTTGTTATGTTTCCCCTTTTTGGTTGTCTTCCTTCTGTACCAAAATGTATTTTGTAGCGCCATAGATTTTTTTTTTTAACTCTTCTTCTGCTAACATTTACCACCTGTCCATTAGTTTCATGTGACCATTTCAACCATTTATGTGTTACATTTGGTAATTCAGCTTGAAATGCTACCTTTAGCCGACTCATAGTGTTGTTTGTAGTATTCCTCAAGCTGCTAACTCACTAGCTCTAGCTTGTTTAGCCCTAATCAAACTATACAAATATATATTAGGATACTTTAAGATAGCTATATCAAGTATGGATCAAATATCTTTAGCTGATCAACCAAATATTCGTTTGAAGTGTTAATAATTTTATTTCAGCATTTATTGGTTACTTTTGGTTAACTAAGCTAGCTAACATTTAATTATCTAGCCTTTTCAGACATTTTGCTTTTACCATGTCTTGGTTTTGCTTAACAAATTTTATTTTAGTGTTTTTATTTAAACATGTATCTATTATTTTAAGGCAAGATCAAGTCATTAATCTACTGTAGCTCAAGATTTCAGTCATTTATGACTTTTAGCTACTTCACAGACTGGCTGCTTCAAATATTATGCTGCTTTTAGCTATATCTGCATTCTTTAGTTCATTTTAGTTCTTTTATTTATTTATTAATCATATACATTTTTCTGTTGCTTTTCTGTTGTAACCATTTATCCACTTATGTTTACCATTTGTTCAACTGTGTAATTTAAACATGTATGCACTAAATGTAGTTTTACTGATTCAGCTTCAAATGCACGCTATGTTTAATCTAACTAAAAATACTCTTTAATTTAACTAAAACTTTTGTTTAATCAAATTAGTTGAGCTTCTCCATAAATACCCACCTTTTTTTGGGATCACACGGATACATTACGTAACAGATGCCTACTGCTCCTCATAGGCTTTGGCTGAAAACTGCTGAGAAATAATTCTTCACAGCCCCATTTATTTCAGATGATTGCTAGTTTTTTTAAGACTTTTGTTCAGTGTGCAGCTACAAACATGCATAGATTTTTATTTTGCGTCTGTCTCATTTTCCCTGTTACTCACCTGCTGTGTAACCTCCACAGCTAAGTGGATGCACAAGATGTTTACCAGAACAGGCCACATTTCAGGTTTATTTCTGATGCTTCCGCTGTGTCTCTCCATCTCTCATAGTGACATGAGGCTTATGCGTGGGGGCGGGGTCAAAGAGGCTCAGTCTGCAGGATTAACATTGTACACTGTACACCCACCCACCCACACACACACACACACACACACACACACACACACACACACGTGCACAGACAATTTAGGCTGAATTGGACAACGGCAGAGTTTTTAAGCATTATCAACCCCGCCCCCACCTTTATACACACACACCCTGAGGAAAGGGCTTTAATCTCTATCAAGCACATCACCCCATCCCAGAACGTGCCCGCAGACCATCGGAGAATCACAACACCAGTACCTTTGTCTCCCGCTGCTGATGCTGTAATACTATTTGGATGCAGTATACAGAGTCGGACAACACAGCAGATCTGTGAGTGTGACATAAACGGCGCAAAAGAGATGAGATCTTAGTGGACACCATCTAGTGGATCAAAATCTGATGGAGAGAGAGTTGGCTTATCCGACCGGAGCCAGAGGAGGTAAGAGTAATGAAAGGCTATGCTCCTCCTATGATGAGAGGAAGAGGAGGAAGACATCCGGGGTGTTGGAAGAAGGCCCAACTCGCCAGCAGAGAAACCTTGACTATTCATCAGCGTCCAGTGTCTCCCACGGTACCTTCTACTGAATCATTGCATTTCACCACATTTCACTGTTCTGACTGCAGTAAAAGATTGTTTTTAAAGTCAAATAGATATGGTTTGGTGTATTTTGCTTTGGATATGTGCTTCGACACCGTTGTTTACATGCTGCTGTGGGATGACAGTGTTTATGATCTGCAGTGTCCAGCTGTGCTGTGACCTCATTACCTTGATTTCTGCTTTACAAGGGATGATAAGGAGCTTTCTGTGATCATAGCTTTTGTAGATCTTGTTGCCCCGTCAGCTGCATATATATTATGTTCTTGTCATCTTTCCCTCCCCATCTGTTGGTGTGTATAGTGTTTCATGCCATCCTCTGAACCATCAGGTCTTTATTACTGTTTGGGGAGTTTGCTCTTGCTTTTGTGCACAAAATCTGCACATTTGAACATCTTGTGTGGAAGCTAGCAAACATTCAATGTGCTTTAGTGGAGATGAAGACCTTTAAAGCATGCAGTTTGTTATGTAATGTCGTTGAACAGAATCCGAATCCTGGAAGGACACGTGACACTCACTTTCTGAACTCTGAACTGTTTCTCCTTCAGATGACCGCAGCTCAGCAGCAAGCGGCTTGGATGTGGCCGACCGGCTCACTTACCTAGAGCAGAGGATGCAAATGCAAGAAGACGAAATCCAGCTACTGAAGATGGCCTTGGCCGATGTCCTCAAGAGACTCAACATCTCTGAGGAGCACCAAGCAGCTGCTGCAGCTGCTGCTGGAGGCAGGAGAACATCAGGGACCAAAGGTGAGCAAAGACCTCTGTGTGAATTCTCATTATTGTCCATGTGTCAGCTGAAGGACTGATATAATATAAGCCTGCACTGGTGGAGTTTTCTGTTGATTGTTGGCACTGAAGCTACGTATTGATAATTTATTCTTAATGGCAACTACTAGCACTGTACCATACTTTTAAGGTGCTTGTAGCTCAGTGTTATATTTCCTTCTACTTCAACTCGTATATTTCATGTACTTTTTACTCTGCCACATTTATCTGACCGCTGTAGTTACTTTACACCAGAGTGTGACTTTAAATGTTATGATATAAAAAAGAAAATCACATCACACCCTGTTATTATACCATATGACAGTGCAGACAGGGCGCATTTTGGTAATGAATACTTATGTAGACAACAAGCAAAGCAGCCACAATAGTAATCTCAGTCCACAGAATTAAGATTAAAACTGCCTCTTGTGTGTGTGTGTGTGTGTGTGTGTGTGTGTGTGTGTGTTCTCACAGCCAGGCCAGTGTCACTCGCTCTGCCCTCCAGACCGCCCATGGTGACCTCCAGCGCTGCTTCTCTGAAGAAGAGCTCCACGCTGCCCTCCAGCTCCGTAGCCAGGAACTACAGCCCAACGCCGCCCCGAAGGTGAAAAGAGAGAAGTCTCAGTCTGCTGGATATTATTTCATGACATTTTGCACCTGGAACATACAAGATTAATTTCATTTTCAAGCTGATATGAAACGTGACGGGAGGCACCCAAATGAAACATGTTATTTTTCAGCATTGTGCTTTAAGTACAAAGGTAACTTGTTAATTGATTTCTTCATCACTCACTATGGAAAAAAAAAATTAAAAACCCACAATGGCATTCCTCTAGTCTCCAACACCACCCACGATGAAGCACACTCAGTGAGAGAGATACCGCGTCCAGTGCTAATGGGAAACCATTCTAATCAAGCAGCTCTTAGCCAAGCTCCAGTCTTAGATCTCAAGCTTCACTTCTCATTATCTAAGGTGCAAAAGCAATCAGCAGACTCCCTCCATTACCAAAGAAACACTGCACATGGATGCTCAATAATTATTCCAAACGCTCGCCTTTATTTCAAAGCAATAAAGCAGCGAACCATTTTCTGCCAATCTCTTCCTCTCAATTACCTTTCAGATGATACTGCCATTAGATAGTATTAGTCAAAGAGCACGATAGGGTGTCTCTATGGTACCTTAATGCACTGCAGCTATATCTAGTGCACACCGACATAATTACACAGACAGAGGTAAATCTCCATTCACTTAAGGCTGTCCATTCATTATCGGGATAAAGCGAGGAGCAGAATCACCATCACAGGCATCACATCTCTCCTCTCTTATTTCACGTGCTCTAATTAATCTCAACGTGCCTTCTGTCTTCTCTTCCTCATCTGCTGTCCACTTCTTTTGTTTTTTAATCTTTACTACTTGTTGCCCTCCATTTTTCTCAAGTGGGCACGTCAGAAAACAAGCCCTGACTGTGTTTTTCCTTCTCTTCAGTGGTGTAAAGAGCCCTCTGGGTAGTGTGAAGGACAGTCCATGTAAGACCACTAAAACACGGCCCGTCCCTGCAGCCTCTAGCTGCAAGAAACCTCAGGAAGGGTAAGCAACTGTATCAAAATGCCCCTCCATTATTAACAAATGCTGAATACCTGGTAAGATTTCGTGCAGGAGTGTTATATTAGAGTGCAGTTGTTTTTACTAGTGTACCTAATCAACCGGCAAGTGAATGTAAGTTTTTTTTCATTTATACCACTCAAGCTGCAAACAAATCACTGAAATCAGACAGAGGTTATTTCCAAAAACCAAACATCCTGTGTAAAGTGAAAACACACCTCAAACCACCGAGGAACATGACAATCTCCAGCGCAGCCTTCGAACCGTTTACTCAACCTGAAACCGGCGCTACGGCTTATTCTGCACAGATCTTTCTTTCAGATTGACTGTCTTGTTTCTCTGGTTTCTCGCTCCTTCTCATGTCCCATGTATCATTTTTGCTTTCTTTCTCATTGTAACAGTGGCAAGTCCAAGGAGGCTGCAGTAAGTGTAGGTAAGAGAGCATCATCTCTGGCTGCCTGCAGCAACGTTTTAATGCTCTAACTGGCTGTATTGGTTATAGGAAAGGGAAACCACAGCTAAAAAAATATATCATAGAGGTTTAAGCAAAAGGCTTGAGTGACCTGTGCGTTTTCTCTTGTTTTTCTGCAGGGTCAAGGCGTGTGACGCACTGCAAAGGTAGGCTTCGTCCTTGACCATTAAGGAAATATACTCTTTTTAAATCTAAAGAAAAGAGAATTGTGATTGAGCTCTTATTTCATCCTTCATTTTTCACATCTCACCATGACTTGTATGCATTTCCTCTCCCCTTGCGCCACTACTATTTTTTCACCCCCCTCTTTGTTTCAAATATCCACTCTACCTGCCCTTAAATCACTCCTTTCCTCCTGGCCAACCTCCGCTCTGCCTGTTCTCTCACTGTCCTCACCTCATTTCACCACTTCACTTAGTGACTATGCAGATCTATCTGAGCCCCCTCGCAAAAAAGACTGGGTCTTCTGAAGCCAAGTCCACGTCTGCGGTCCCGGCCAAGAGCGGCCCCGTGGCCGCAGCGAGCCAACCCCAGGCGAAGGGGAGCAGTAAGCCAGAGATGAGGAAAACAAGCCCATCCTTCACCTTGAACCTCCAGAAAACCTCAACCAGCCACAATGTGCAGGAAACGTCCACCTACAGCTACAGCCCCATCAAGTCCCCCAGCCAGTACTTTCAGATCTGCTACTAAGCCAGGAGTAGTAGAGGCAAGGGGTCAGACTTCTCTTCCACTAAACAAATTAACCATTTGCTCTTGTTTACTACAAAATGCTGAGTCAAAACGAATGATTTCAAGCCTCAATCAATCACCTCCAACTGTAAACACAGACTCTCTCCCTATGAAACTTGTAACATTTCTGAATAATTCAGAAATGCCGTGTTTTATGGCATCATCATTTATTTTGAGTATAGTGGGAAAGCTTGAGACTAGCTGTAGCCTCGATTGACTCCTGTGTACCGTCTCACTTGAATGCCTGCGTTTACTGTTAGTGTTCAATCTACCACTCCGCACGAGAAGTAGTCAGTCTGTTCGGCAGCGTGTGTGAGCGTTGAGTGCTCGAGGGAAAATCGTGTTTGATGTCGTTGAGTGTGTCTCCATAAACCGTTTGCCGTGATGTTTTCAGTTTTGTAGTCGTTCCACCGTACATGTACCAGAAAGTCTCATTCAAATTCAGGAGAAACCAATAATAAAAAAAATGTGACCACTAACAAAGACGACTTTTGTTTGTGTATGTGCAACTACGTATGTGTAAGAGTGTGTGCGGCGGACTGGGGCTGGGGCCAGATTACACTGACTAAAGAGATCCTGTTACACTGTGTGCTGTATTTTCCTGGCATGGTTGAGCTCAATCAGCCACATGGAGTGCAAAGAAGAAGAGTGCAGTCACCTAAATGTGATGCTCAAGCACTTCTCTGGTGATGACTTTTACAACGGCGAGGAACAAATGCCCAGTGAACGCTTTGGTGTGTGGGAAATGAATGAAATTCAGGTGCAGTGACCTTTTCAGCTGAATGAACATTAAAGTTATTGCTTAAGGAAAACACTAAATCTGTGCCCAGTCATTTCCACCATTGCAGCGAACACAGCAAAATTCCCTTTCAAAGACTGTGATTCACTCCAAGCCGAATCCATGTTAGGGTGCATTAAAACTGGTGTCTTAAGCAGCGGCCAGCGTCATGTGTTGTTACAGCTATGCATACTTTTTCATACAGTGTGAAGAAGCTTTCTGTGTTCACAGCCAGAAATAAATCCAGACAAAACCGTTTCCGCCTTATCTGGAAATACTGTAGCGGTGATTATCTTGCAGTGTGACCTTAAAGTTGTGTGAGGCATGAGGAAGTGGGTAGGCTCCACGTGTGCTCAGCTTCAGCGCCCTCTGGTGGACGTACAGGCCCAAACAGCGTCCATCAACTGAATCAGGGAATATGATGAAGGGGTTAAAGTGGCACCTGTGCATCAATTTCAGCTACATGAAATAGTAAGTATAGTCAAGTCAGTGTTATGTACACTCAAATCCCAAACCACAAATTTATTCTCAAAAGGTTTAACCATCTGTAAGGCAAATAAAACATTTTATCCATAGGGAAAACTGCCCAAATAATGACTTAATGAGGAACAAAAAAAAAAAAAAAAAAAACTGGAAGAGACTTCAGGAGGAGCAATAGGTGCAAATGCACAGTATATCAGGGTGATACATTAATACATAGGCTTTAAACATAGCAAAACAAAACTTCCTTTTCAAAAAAAGATGTAACTTTGTCATCAAAACCAAGTCCACAGATGAGGTCGGCGTGACCTGAAAGCAGATCCTCACCGGCACATGAACTGTAATGGAAATTCTTGTGCTTTTGTGGAAACTAGGAGGACCTCTGCTGTTGAGAAGAAAAACTCCAACTCCAACTGCATTAAAACTCATGGTTTTAATGCATGAGAAGTTTCAGTTCTAAAATACTCCGGTGTATTTATAGAGGCAGGGGTACACCCTGGACAGGTCGCCAGTCCATTGCAGGGCCAACATTCACACATGCACACCTACGGCCAATTTAGAATCATCAATGAACCTAATGAGCATGTCTTTGGATGGTGGGAGGAAGCCGGAGTACCCGGAGAGAACCCATGCAGACAAAGGGAGAACATGCAAACTCCACACAGAAAGGCCAGCCGGCCCATGGATTCAAACCGGTGACCTTCTTGCTGTGAGGCATCAGTGCTAACCACCTCTCCACTGTGCCGCCCCTATTTATAATCAAATAAAAAAAATAACTAAAAGCTGTGTCACTCAGTAACGACATAACATCAGCAGGGCTGTCTTGTACCACTACAGGGTTTAACAGATTTTCAAGCAAATAAACATATATATATATTCCGCAGAAAAACACATTAGTCCTGTTAACATATGGGCTGGGATTTCCCAGTGTCAGCTTTCCAATGACATAATACGCCTCAAGCTTTATTATCACATTGGACGGCCACTGCTAACTAAGGACCTGTATCTCTGGAGCTTTTATTAGAGTCTGTCAGTCCTCTTTGTTAGGAAACAACAGCAGCTGGCTGATGCAGACGGAGACAGATGTTGTAGCTGGTCAATCCTGCCTGCTGACAGGTTTGTGTTTGTACTTTACACTGCATAATGTATCACATCATGTCTTCATTGTCTGTCAGGCAGCCTAATGATGTCGTGCAGACTCAGTCAACAGTCATGGAGGGAAAAAAAGAGGTCAAACAGCCATGACAGCAGCACATTTCAAAGAGTGGAAATGTGTATTAAGAGGAGCACATGCAAACATGCAAACAGGGGCACAGGCACATCTCCTCCTCACCACCCAACATATAATATTATATTATTTCTCCAGGGTCTTAAAGGCTTAAAATATTTGCAGCGGCTGTGGTTTTATATCCAAGCACACACTAATGTTCTTGCTGAAACTGTTATGGTTTGCTGTGGAATAAAATCTGTGTGGTTATTGTAAGACATGTGTGGTCTAATTGTCTAAAACATAAGAACAAATCTAGCTTTCATTTGCGCAGAAGAATATCCAAAGAAGATGGTGTGACTATGTTTGGTTCACCTGCCTGCACAGTTGCTCCATCACCGGGCTGAGGGCGCTACCGTGCAGGAAAACCAGCAAGACATGAATATTTCAGCAGCCCTCTCTCTCTCCCCCCTCTCTATCCCTCTCTCTCCTTCAAGCCTCCCAGTGGTTGGAGGCAGGAAAAGATGGCACCTCACAAGCCGCTGTCAGCCACTCCGCCCGGCTTCTTGTCCCTCGGAGAGCGGCGTGCAGCCCTCTGATGTGGCTCCGACCTCAACCGCAGCCGCCCGACACGAGCGATTCTTTCTCTAAAGAGACAGACCTGAAAACTGTGACCATCCGTGTAGCAGTCTGCACACCCTGTCGCCTTTTCCACCCTCAACATCTGCACACCCAGCCGGCTGCTGGATTTTTGCTGCTTTCTGTTTAAAAACACCCAGAACTGCTACTGCTGCTGCTGTCTCCGCCGCTGGACCCGGGTCGTTTTTTATTAGGGCTGAACTTTGACATTGAGCTCAGAGAAAATAGTGCATTTCATATCAAACGGACAGCGGAGGAAGATGAGGTAAGCAGAAGCATGCGTTGCCCTTTTGCTGCACATCACGCCAGTACTGCTGTGATGCATCTGCGACGTATTCAGGGATATTAGAGGATGTGGCTCGATGAGTCAAACACCCTATTAACGGGCATGCTGTCCGTTTTGTCGTAGCAGTTTAAGTCAGGGGCCCCTGCCGTGCATCACACCGCAGCACAGTAGGAGTATGACAGGAGCAGGTCACCTGTTGGCCGACACATTGTGGACCTTTAAGAGGATGTGAGGCACATTAAGCTGTCCACAGCTAGAAGTAAGGAGAGATCAGGCTTTATATATGAAGCTAGTTCACACCTCTGACTCCAGCTCTGTGATGTGTCACGCGGAGACTGTCTGCAGAGACAAGGGGGTGTTGTCATGGAAACCAGACTACACGTGTACAGCTGTAGCACTGACCGAAACGCTCATCCGATCCACGAATTTACAAAGCAACGTTACTTAGAGCACGTCTGTGCTCACAGATAAATATGAAACCCACACGCTCGCGCACACCTTCCTGATCGGCAGCCAATCAGCTGCGAGTATTCATTAGCGCATCCAGACGCAGCTGTGTCAGGGACGCAAGCACAGGCTTTACTGGCTGCCTGTAGGAGCCTATCGGGTGAAACGTTACTGGCAGGCCCCTGCTTTGCAGTCGCACCCTCCATCCAATCAGCTGCAGGGCTGCTGCTACACAGATGTAGGTGGGGCACCATCTCTTGGCACAGGTTCACCATGATCAGGAGAGGCCAGGAGCTGACTCTGTTTTTGTCACCGAATTTGTGTGTGTGTCTGCTTACTTGTCTTACTCATGTTGTGGATACATTAATCTGTTTACATTTTCACATTGCAGGGACTTGTCTTACCTTTGCAGACCAAAAGAAAAACACAATTTAAACTATTGCATTTCAAGTTGAATATGGTTCACACCGAAAAGGTCCCAGGTTGTAATTCATGGGCTGACTGGGCCTTTCTGTGTGGAGTCTGCATGTTCTTCCTGTGTCTGTGTGGGTTCTCTCCGGGTACTCCAGCTTCCTCCCACTGTCCAAAGACATGCTGGTGTGAATGGTTGTCTGTCTCTCTGTGTTAGCCCTGCAATAGACTGGAGACCAGCTGGGATAGGCTTCAGCAGACCCCAAGACACTTTGCGGTTACATAAAATAATGATATGTCATTTAAGGGTTGAGGTCTTGATTGTTGTTAAAGTCAGGGTATGCCCTGTAAAACACTAGTGTGTGCCTGTGTCCCAAGATCAGGTGTTACTCACCCAGTATTTTCTATAATGTTTCAGTTTTTACTTCATCTCAGCTCTACACTTGCTTATCCCAAAACACACAGTTCATTCAGTGAAATAATCAGCATGTTGTAGCATGCATGCTTATATTTTTTTGGTCACTAGTATGTTCCTCATCCAAAAAAATATATATAAAAAATAAAAATGCAGTCTTATGTGTTATAGCTCATCTTCATTTCTGCCTTTCAAAGGAACTGAACCTCATCAAAATATAAAACCCTGACTGCAGATTACCAAAATAGATTAACCAACCTTTCCTGTCATACAACTATGTACGGATTTTGATTTAAACTACCCTGACAAGCTGTCTTCTAAAACACTTGTCATCCCATCAGACAGCCACTTAAATCCACAGCTGTGATTTAGCACCAGCGGTTCTGTGCTTTATGGAGGCGCTCTGTAGGTGGCAACATAGACTGTGACTCGACAACAAGCCACAAGCTTCAACACACTTTGCGGTGGCTCATATGGAAGCGTGCGGGTTTGTCTCTGCCTTTTTTTGTTTTAAGTTTTCCTCTCTGCTAGTTTGCATGATTTAAAATCTGACAGATTAAGGGAGTGCATTAGTTCTGCTGAGAGTTAGTAGTGGGACAGTCTGGTTGTATTAGCTGATCTGCGATGGATTCAATCCATGTTTGTAGGACGCAAACAGTTGTTCTGTGCCGTGATCTGATGAGCATTGATCTCAGTAAAACGTTGTGAGCAGCTGTCCAAACATAGTGCACACAAGTAAGAGACAGATAGTCTGCAGTATTACGACAAACTGCGGGAAAAAAATCGCTTGGAAGAGTTTTTAAAGGTCACAGCTGTATATGAATTCTGTCACATCATGTGAAGTCCTCTTAAGATAGCTTATTGGAAAGCACCAGCAGTTTTAGAAATGGACTTTATCATGCAAAATCAGGGAGTAGATTGCTCTGTTGTTATATTTCATATATCATATGATACGAGCATTTGAATGTGTTCATAAAATCAACCAGGGCTCAAGCTTCGTACCCTTGATATCTCATGCCGTAGTTCCTTTTTTCCATTACCGAAGGAATCTAAAACCTGAATCCAGCACAGTTACTGAATCTGTTCCTCATTTGTCAGGATTAGTCGTATTAGTTTCAATTGTCTCCAGCTGTGCTGAGGTGGAAGATGCTGTAACGTCCCAGGGGGAAAGTCCTGGGACAGTAAAGCTCTGGTTAGAGATTCTTGTCTGGGGTTTGAGTTGAAGGTCTGATCCCTGGCTCGATGGTGCCTGTCTGTCGGATTGCTCTCCTGGAGGCTGACTGTATCTGTCTCCCGTTGTCCTCTCCGCCATCAACGTCTGCCTCTCTCTTACAGATCAATAGACTGCGTTTTGCAAAGGCAACAGCCTATGTTTTCCTACTGGCTAATCTGCTGTTCTGACTCTACAACAGTAACTCTTGGGTATTGTGGTGCACTTGATTGTTTGCTTTATGGGCTAAGTAGTGAACACAACTTCACCACAACTTCTCAGCCAGTAACCCAGAGCAGCAGACTTAGAAAGACTTGAAATGCAACTCTGCAGACCTGATATCTACGTCATCTCTTTCTTGAACACAACAATCTAATGATCCAACTTTTCAAATATGGCCTGCTGCATTTTTCTGTTAATTTATTGTATTTTGAATATTTTAGAATATGAACTGTGTGTCTGTCTAAATGAGCATTTTGAAGACCTCAACTTGAGCTGAAAAATTATGAACATAATTTAAAAATGTTTAAAATTGATACGGAAAATGTTTAATTAGGCAACCACAGTGCTCTTGCTGAATTACAGTCCTGATTCATGTAGTTTAACCACAATGTGGGATTTTTCTCTATTTTTTTTTTACTACTTTAAGGAACTAGACAAAAAAAGTCAATTTCCTGTTGTGCAAGGGGTGATGTTATTCATTCCTTAACAGTGATTGTCTGTAACAATCCAAATAGTTTCTTTGTTAGTTCTGTAAAGCTGTGAAAGCCAAGACTGAAAGAATTCTGTTCTGTTTTGGGTTGTACCTCTGTCTCGTCCTTCATATGGTACTTGTAAATGAGAAGTTTCCTCAAATTTGGTCAAAGACTTAAGGACAATTTTGTGATCAAAGGTCAGAGGTCATTGTGACATTTTTGGTAATAACTTACTCACATAACTCGCATAACAGAGATATAGATGTAACCTTTAACTTGACTAGATGACGGAGGTATTCAGCTCTAGTTTACTTTGAATTTATGTATTGTCTCTTTGCTGACACTGACCAAGGCCAAGCTGACATATTATATAGAAACATTACTGCACAAGAGTCACTCTCCAGTGCACTTAGAGGAAGGTTTATGTGCCTGTTAAGTACACTTCAAGTTGTATATACAGTTACTAGTAGTATTAGTTACTAAATGCAAACGTTTGCTTGTGTCTGAGCCGGCACTGCAGTTTGACAGCAGGATTGATGTATGGTGCAGCCTGTGGCCTCCCATCACCACCACAGCCTCCATTTGCATGGATAGGTCTGTCCTGCTCTGCTCTGAAAGTTAAGTGTGGCCTCTATCGATCCAGTATGGGCAGGGTAGCCTGATGTGTATTGACAGGATCAGTTGGTGGTATGCGTGTGACCCATATGAATAGCAACATTAATAGTGACTGTGTGCTGAATTAATGCAGGACAAGGGCAAACACATAGAAAAGAACTCAGTTTAACCCTTAATGCCCATTCGTACCAACAGGCTAAAGCTAGTGCACAGTGAATGAATTGCTGTATTGTTGGTGTGTTTAACAGGAGGAGAAGCTTCAAAGAGGTTGCTGGTGTGAGAAGACAATGTGCATTTCCATATTATGCTGACACAATAAACTAATATTCAGTGCATCTGGCGCCTGACCTGAAATAAATCATAGACATTTCTTAGTTTATGTCCTGCTGTTCAAAGTCACGAGCACCAGCGGAGGTCAGATTTCTCTCAGTCCAGTGTTCTCAGTGTACAGCTGTGTTCTTTGAACTTGTGCAGGTGTGTGTTCCTGATTACACCCTCATTAAATACCTTAAAGTTGAGGTATATATGTTGGAGGGTTATCAAGGATTCCGTCATCTCATGTTCCCTCAAAATCTGAGCATCAAGCTTGTGGTCAATAAAATCCATCTAACGTCATGGTTCAGGGTTACGTGTGTTTATAAGTCCATCGCTGGGAATCAGATAAAGCCGCTATAAAAGCATTTGTTATGAACAATAGGTCAAATGACTGCGCGTGTATCAGTGAGTAACTCATGCCAAAACCACAGATGAGAATAACTCTGTGTACTCTCCTGTTTATAGGGTGATTTAGCATCTTTGCTGTTTAACTGAACATGACTGAGCGTCTGAAGGCAGCTGAGCCCCAAAGAACTCCGTCATGCACCACCTGCCCAGCACCAAACAGCAGGAGGATGAAATTAGTTACTAGCTTGTGAACTTAGTGAAGACTTTAGTGGCCACATACATGTCTCAGAACTTGGATGAGACCAAATCAGTGCTAAAAGTGATTCAAATTAGTGAGTGAGTGATGACCCAAGTTAGTGACTCAAAATAGATTCAGATTTGTCTCTAATGTGACAAACTGTTGATAACATTTGGATGTGTAAATGTTCAAAAGTAATTCAGATCTAAATATATCAGCTTCCATAAGTCAATGCTGTACTAATTGCTCTCTTTGCCAGGTTGTTGACTGTTCAACACTGGAAACCACTATTGATTATGGAGTCATATTGCACTGACAGCTTGAAGACTACAATGCTAAATGCAAACATACAGTTTACAAATGACCAATATGAAATATTATATTCATGTATGTATAATATATATATATATATATATATATATATATATATATATATATATATATATATATATATATATATATATACACTCTATGTGTTGAGTGTTGAAAAAACAAAACAAAAAAAACAATGATCATAATCCAAACAAAAATTGTGAAGATTAGCTATAGCAGCTTGTTGATTACTTCATTTACATCCTTGGGGTAAATTAATGGTTTTCCAGTGACATGCATTCAGTTATATATCGCAGAAGCTGATTGGATAATGATACCTCTGCACAAAACAACCACATTCACAGCTAGAAATAGTTGATGTTGCACAACTTGATAGATCCAGTGTCAGGTGTGGGATCACGTGTCTTGCCTCTCTTGTGAGCCTGAATAATAACAGTGCATTTTGGGTGACAGTAGTGTGGTTTATGAGTCATAATTATGCAGACGGAGGCATCCAGAGGCAGAGCAGTGAAGCTGATCCACTCAGACGTGTGTGTGCGTTTAAGAGAGGAATAATCAAATCTTTGTGAATGAGAGGGAAATCACTCCCTCCTCCTTTTCCGCGCTGTCTCCCTTCCCCCCTCCGTATATCCTCTGCCAGCTCCCATTGGTGCGTGGCGTAATTAAAATGTTCGGCTCATGTGAGCCAGGCGGTGCGTGCATGCGGCCGGTGCTTTTGTGTGCGCGTGTGTGTGTTGTTTGCAATTCAATCGCCAGGCCTGAGAGGATGAGCTAGTGTGAGTTAACTGAGAAGACAGGAAACGTCAGAGGTGTTTAACCTGCTCTCTGTCACACCTCTCACGCTCATTTAATCCCCTTTCTTTCACCGCCTCACTTTGCTGTGTTTAGCGTGACGGAATACAGGTGGATTCAGGGTGTTGAGTGGATGAAATGGGATGGGAGTGAGAAGTCAGATTATATCAGACCAGATTATACAGAACCGCTAGACTGGATTAGCAGAAAAACCTGCATCTGAACAGTTGGACAGTGGCCGATTCTTATTTTGTTTGACTTAAAGGATGTTGAAGTACATGTTAAATAGTGACAATGCGGTCAAAGGAGCAGCCTTAACTTTACTGTAAATTGTGCGAGGCAGAAGCACTTTCTGGTCCAAATTTAGGTACAGCTGTTGACTCAAAGGTCAAGTGTTCATGTGCGTTGGTCCCAGTAAAGCAAACCATCATGACGCCTGAGAATCTCAACACATTTGTTGAATTAATTAACAGTCTAGTGCTCTTCTTGCAATAATATCACAGAACCAAGAAGCCAGTATTTGTCTTTGCAGACACCTGACAACCACTAATAAACTGGGAATTCCATGGGTGGTGCTGTAATAGCTGTAATATTTGTATCTTATTCAGAATGAACTGACAAAATAGTGGGTAAATCTCTACGAGCCTTGCTTGAGAATCTCCCCAGTAGCATGATGCTGCTACCACCACGCCGCACCATGGCCTTTTAAACTGTCATCTGCATTTTAGTCAAGACTGGCTTCTCTCGACCGTCTACAGCAAAAGCAGCTTCACTTTCCACAAAATCTAGCCTGTGTCACGTGACTGTAATCTGTTCATGCTACCTTTTTTTGCCCATTTTTCTCTCCGTCCTTGCTTTATGTGAGTCACCGACTTTCGCCCCATAGCTCTGTCACACTCTCCCCATGCTAGCTCGTGCTCCTCTCCACGCTCTCGCACATGCACACACAGTCGTGCTGTGTGTCAGACAGAAGGCCATCCCTCCTGCTGTATGCTAATGGCCAGGTTGCTACAGCAGCACTTGCACTTGGCTGCACCATCTCTCCATCTATCTCGCTGTGTAGTTTAGTATTAGAGTACAATCTGCTAACCTGAGAGAGAGAGCAGAGAGAGAGCGAGCGAGCGAGAGAGATATGAATGGGGGATGGGTGTACACTGCAAGTGGTGACTGGATGTCCTTCCACCCTTCCTGTTCCTGTTTTGCCCCTCCTCTTTTCTCTCTACATCTTTTACTCCCCTGCTTGCTTCCCTTTCCGCCCCCTCATCCCCCCCCTGCCCCTTCTATGCAGCTTATTTCCATCCCACCCCGTGGATTTATCTCTCTCTACCTGTCTGTCCATCTCTTTACTCCACTGTGCCCTCCCCCCAACTCCATCAGTGTTTTACTCATCCTCTTTCCTCATCAGTTCAAAGTAAATTCATTCCAATATTCCCCATCAGTGACCTTCTGGATGTTTTATTTCTTTTCTCTCTCAGTTTCTGTTGAGCTTGCCGCCCGTGGTGACAGTCCCTCCACGGCGCAGATGAAGACGTCTCTTCTGACAATCGGTACATAAGTGCTTCACAAAAGTGAAGGACAAATGATTTTAAACAGGAGTTAACATTCAGCGACTGAGCAGCCATTCTCTTGCGTTTCAAAGAGAAAATTAACATGCGTTTGCTTTAATATATTCAAGTGCGCTGCTTCAGCCTGTTTCAAAGTGAGTGTTCTCAGTCAGGATTATAGTAAAACTGTAAGAGTAAATGATGGTGCAGATGGCGCCTGGAAATTGAATCTGGAGAGAATCCCCTTTATTGATCTGACACAGAAGCAAAGGATTCCACAATTTTTAATTTCTAATAAGAGAATTGGACACTTTTACTTTATAGTAAAATCATTTTGCTACATTGGAGGAAACGGTTGCGGTTTTCCATTCCACTTGTTTGAATTTTCAGAAGTAATTAGTGCTAACCTAAGACTTCATGAGAATATTTCAGAACAAGAGGTGTTCTTCACTTTGACGTGTAACGTGAAAAAAACTGTCGTCTTATGTTAAAATGCGACGCTTTCTCGACCCATTCATCCACCCCATTTTGCCAGTCTGTTTCTTGCAAGCCTCCTGAGTTTGTGCATGACGTAACTCACTGCAAGCAGATAACTGCAAGTAAATACATTTTGGATTTGTCTGGCAAATACACAAAGTAATATCACACAGATATTAACGGATGAAGTTTTATTGGCATGAACATTTGTGGCCAAACACCATGATGTCGAGGCGAGTAAACTGCACAAACTGCGATGTCCGTTGACGTCCACAACCATTACAGAACAAACCATGTCATCTGGCAGTTCACAGCCAGTCCGATCAATTCCTTCTGGAAATACGCAGCAGGACAGATGGGGGGTGATGTGAGCGAGTTGACTATAGTACTAGAAAGAGACCACTGGTAAATTTATTTTCGTTTGATGCCAAAGGATGTACAGTAAATATGAGAGGGATTTATTGGTAACTGGCAAACCACTCTGATGTGGATCCACCCGAGGAGATTAATGTTATGGCCTCACATCACTTACTTATATCACGTATAATCTATATGCATCTGGACATATGAACTGCGGAATATTAAAAGGGTAAATGTTTGCTTTACATTCACTGAGTTCACAGTCGACTGAGCCACCAAGTTGCAGCAGATGGTCGTATGTCTGTGGCTCTATCCACCTGTGTCCCTGTCTGTTAATGAACATCCAGCTTTAGCTGTCAGATCGGTGTGTGTGCATGTTTTTTTTTTTGTGTGTGTGTGCTGCATCTCGCGCTCCACCCAAGCATGGCGTGCCACCTCAAATCATATGCGAGGAAAGATGGGAGCCATCAGATGAATTAAAATCTGTTGCTCCTCCTCTTCTCCTCTGTTCACTCACTCCAAGCGGACTTACGCATCCACGCCTCGGCCAATCCGACAGCCGGGAGAGGAGACGGGGAACTGAGGGGTGGTGGAGGAGGAGGAGGAGGAGGAGGAGGAGGGGGCAGGACCGGCAGCCTCCAGGGCTGGCAGCCCATCGTTCTAGTCACAGCTGGGAGGGGAGAATGGGAGGGATGGAGGGAGGAGGATGAGGATGGAAGGGGGGGGTGTGGAGAGGGAGGAGGTAATCCAATGAGACACAGAGAGGAGAGGCAGTGCGAGGGCAACGCCTCACAGCACCGGGAATCTCTCTCTATCTCCATCTCTCTCTCTCACTCTCTCTCTCACCCCCCACCCCCCTTTTCTCTGTGTCTGAAGCGTAAAAACCAAAGGACTCTCATCTTTCATTCAGTCTTCTCTGTATGTGGCCGAGGAGTGCACTCCTGTCTTTAAACCTTTACTTTCACCCACAACATAAATCCCTCTTTAATTTTCACCTCATTTTGCTTCTCTACCTGCCAGAGGATGACTTGGTGACTGAAAACCAGGATTTTTTAAAATATTATTTTGATTCCTTGGGAGGCGGCGTCTTTTACTGGAGTCATCTTTGTTCTTGTGCTCACAGCTGCTGAGTGCACGGTGGCTGCTAGTGGGAAATAGGTTAGTGTGCCTGTTCGTTGCCGGGCAGCAGAGGTGGTTGAATGTTCAGTGGACGGAGGAGATGAAGAGGAGGGAGATGCCATTCTGGCGGTAGCGTCCTGTAGCCCTGCGACTGTTTGGGGAGAAGGTGACTGGAATGCTTCCGCCGAACTCCAACCTTTAGCGGAAGTGTCAGCCACGCATTTCAGGACAGACAAAGGAAAAAGCAAGTGAGGCATCAAATACAGACATTTGTTTTTGGACATTTTTGTACTCCCGAGCAGGGCTGACCTGTGTACCTGCCACGGACCATGGACATCAACCTTCAGTCACACCGATTTTACTTCCCTCAGATCTACTGTGCTGATCCGGGGGCGCAGCCTCAGCTCACTGAGTTCAAAGTCAGGTAGGCTTCCAAGGCAGGGAAAGGTGTTTGTGAAAGATTCATTAATAAATGAGAAATCCATCACTCTTTGTTGAATGGTCTAGTCACCCAAGTCTGATATCTCCATTTGCTTTTGTCCTCATCAGTTGCCTTTTGGATTCCCACAAAATGTAGCTGGAGCTTCAAGACTGTATTTTCCGACACATCCCCAGCTGCTGCTGCTGTATATGAAGCGATTCTGTGTATGATGGGTGCTGCTGCTTACTCCTGCAGGGGGATGGGGCTGCATGCTAATGTATTAGCTAGCTGTGCAGAAAAGTGTTAGGCTCCTGGGAGAAGCAGAGGGCATTGATGGCCTATGAAGGAGCTTGCCAAGTTTGGACAGAAGGACTGACAGTGGCACAGTTGTGTTATATTTGCCATCCAGGGATCTGTGGGCCTTTTATTGGGTGCTTCCGTGGCTCTTTTGTTCTCTGTGTTTGCGCCTCTCTGTTTCTTTTTACTACTCTTCCTATCCAATCAGTGGTGAAAGTGCTCAGACTGGCTTGTTGCATCCACAGCCGACGCCTGCCGTCATGGTCCAGAGCGCTCAAAGACGCATGCTCAGATATGCAACAGCTTCGCCGCTCTTTGTCTTGTTCAGACGTAATTGTGCTGGATGGAGCTGTTGCATTCAGGCATGCAAGAACTCAGATGCTTTGTGACGTCCATAGAAAGAGGAACATAGTAGTCATTTCAGTTTGGTGAAGTGTACCTTATGATTTCAGTTACATGTCTTAGCATCCATGACCCTCCATCCATTCATCAATCTTTGCACCCACAGCTAGAGATGTTCTTGTAATCTCATGTGCGGTACATTTGACGATTCCTCCTCTAACAGCTCTGATTAGTGCAGCTTTAAGGGACTCAGCCAGAGTTTTGCCCCACTAAGCAGCTTTGAGTTTGGCCAGGCGTCCAGGCTGGTGGAGCAGCTTTATGGGGCTACAGCGTGTCACTATCACGACCTGGCCGAGCTCCCTGATGGCATCACGGGACTCGGTGGGCATTCACATCTGGATTCTATCGGCAGGGAGGAATAGATAAAAGAAATGAAGAAAGTAAACATACCTGTTTACCGAAAAACAGAGCTATGGTTTTACCAACATTATTGGAGATGGGATCATTTCTCATACTTTTTGACATAATATGTTTTATATAATATACCTGCTACCTATTTCCAGGTTCACTTTTTGACAGGCAGGGCGATTTTCCACAGCATTTAAGGCCTAATAAGCAATTTAAGAGGCTTGTTCTGTTGTAGTCTCACCTCGGTGAATCTCCGTGAAATGTCCGCATCAGCAAACGTCAAGAAATGTCAGCGAATATCAGCGTTTAATGCCTCTGTGTACACCGCTGCCTTAATGGGGGGGAGGGAAAAAAACACATAGTCTCGCACATTTCAAACTGGGCCTCACACCTCCTAGTCAGGCTCACACAAACATATTAAACACACACAGCCTCTGTGATGCGTTTTCACAAAACCAGTTCAAGACTTAAAGCAATATTAATGTTTCCAAAATCAGATTTTATGCAATGAATACTCGTTCAGAAAAACGGAGGGAGCGTACCTGCCAGCCAACCAACAGACTGCTGCATCATTTTCTGTTCAAGTGTTGAACAGTGTGTCAAGAGTGCAATCGGAGATTTAGCAGCGTCCATATGTATATTATTAAGCAGGTGGGCTTATTAGAGTTGGATGAGAAGGAAGAAGAAGAAAGATTTGAGATGGAGAAAATGAAAAACCAAGTGAGACAGAGAGGAAATCAGAGGGAGAGGAGAGAAATGAGAAGAGAGGGAGAGAAAATAAGGTTCCTGGGGAGAATGGAGGGGGATGGTGAGAGGAGCGAAGCTAAGCAAAAAGAAGGTAGAGTGGATTGTAAATGTGAGGCAGATGAATGGAAGTGGAATAAGAGGAGAATGGAGAGGCCAGTGTGACAGTGGAAAAATGTAAAACCCAGTGTATGAACATGGGATTTAGTGGTTTTGGTTTTGGTGTGGCACACTCCTTCGATGAACATTTGCGAGGGATGCTTTGATATCAGCACCAACCTGGGCTCTGTGGCGACCAATGATGGCCAGATAACCATGACAACCGGCGCTGGCCAATCCATGAGCGCACAGTTGCACATACGGTACATGTATGCGCTGCCTCTTACAGCTACAAGCAGACACCAAACCTTCAAGGTCCTTCTTCTGATTAATGTGTGGAGTGTGCCATAGTCTCTTTATCCTAAAGATCAGCATATTTACTTTACAAAAGGTTTGTCATGATTGGATACATTTTGTACAATCTTATTATCATTGAATATATATATATATAATCAATATTTCATGCAATTATGTATACTTTCTGAAATACCATTGAAAAAGACATTGACAAATACTTTTTCTAATGCTGCTGTGATGAAGATTCATCATTAGCACTGAGCCACTGGGCATTAGCAGTTTTTCACTTCTGTTGTGATATCCACTACTGTTAAGTAATTTATTGGCCCTGGTACTTCAGTACACATTGATAAAAGATATTAATATATACTAAATACTACCCTGGTGTAGTCAGTAACATGCCAATTGGATTGCTCAATGAGGTGTGTTTCAACCAGTACAGAGAAAAATACCTCCACACGCAATTGGAGTTGCCATTGCTCCTCTGTCCATCTCCACATAAAGCCCACCCAAACTATTTGATTAGCACTTCCCCGAGCATAATCAGTTCTCAACGCAGTGACTCCAGACCCACTTTCCACTGCCAAAGGTTTGATAGGTTGGTCTGACTTCTAACTGAACACAGTATATTAGCATGGTATCCACTGTATATTTCCCTAGACTCTATGCCATTGTTTCTTGTTTGATACTAATATTGCAGCTACCAGTCTAATCTCCCTCTCTGAAACAGGACCACTCATTTCCTTGATGCCAGTGCAAGCTTTTTGTGTAGAAGTTTCCAGCACTACTGCTGCTGGAAACACATTGCATAAAATGCATATGGCTATGTTGCTGACAGGTGTCACGCACATTCTGGCGTAAGTTCAGCGACAGCTCATCTGTGTTATTTGTGAAGCATCTCTCTTTAGACTTTTGCTTTTCGCCAAGCATTTGTGTGATAGTCTAAACTGAATCAAAAGAACATCACCGGATCATACGTTTTTTTTCCTCCCCCAATAACTGATCCATTGGTGTGAAACTAGTTTCAGTAACTAAACCAAGCATCATGCCAGGAAGCTGAAGCTGTTCTTTTGTTTTGTCATCTGTTCTCACAAGAGAACTTGTGACAGCACTGATTTATTTGAATATCTTAAATTACCTATTGTTTATTTATCTTATGAGGACTTCTTCATTGACAACTTTTGTGTGTCAGAAACAAAAGCTGATGTTTGGTAGAATCATGTTGTTTTAGCGATGCAAAATGACAACGTTAGCATGAACATTTGGTTTAGAAAAGCAAAAGATCAACCAAAGAGAGATTCCTATTAACAGACAAATCTGAATGTTTTGTTACCAGTGGGCTTTCCCTAATCTTACCCTATGGTTTTTATTTTGACTTTAGAATTTTCAGACCAGCTTAAAATAAATGGAAAATGGAAAATGTTTTTTATCTGCCATGACGTGCCAAAATGGTACAAAGAAAAAAAAAAGATTTTTAAAGGTCTCACAGGTCACTTTAAAATCTTAAATAAATCATTTCAACCCCAGGGAGATCTGGAGCTTGGTTCCAAAGGATAGATGGAAAGATGTGATGAGACGTTGGCTGCATCTTTCCTCCAAGTTTTAAATGTCTGATTAAATTATATCTTTGGATTTTCTGACCCCCACTCCTGGCTGATTCTCTCCTCAGCTCACGTATTTCATTCACCTTAAAAGCCTTTGACATAGATCCAAGAGATGCTGTAATGTGAGTTATTGTCTGAGGATTATGTCTTGGGATGACGGGAAGGCTTTCAGTTTTTCAGGATTCTCAGAGGAGACCAAATTATCTGCATTATTCCCTCAGCGTGCTGCGGTCTGACAGATTAGAGACGTAGGCTGCCGCGCATGCATGTCAACCATAAGAAAGCACTGCTGGAATGCTGTGAAATATTCTGGGTCATTGAATCCGATATCTGATGATTTGTGGCACGCACAGGAAGGACACCATGTCCACTGTGTGTTTTTCAAAGGAAGATGAGTTGGGCAATTACACATTCCTGTGAGTGTGTGTTATGTTGACTATCAGGCTCTACTGTAGTCTGCAATGGAGTACACTTAACCTATCAGCAATGCTCAACTGTAAAATATCTCATATGTAAACATGTCTCCGCTGTGTGAGTTTCTTATGCATGTGTGTGTTTCACAGTAAGCAGCAGCAGTTAAATGGCATCATGGGGTAGAGACAGCCCAGCCTCAGGGCATCTTCCGGCTTCCCATTCTCCCTCCCTACACACTCTTCTTTTTTACTTTCGTCTTCGAGTGTCTCTTTTAGACAATCCAAGTGTTAATGCTCCAGCCATGCTCTCACCTACAGTTTCTAGTCTGCTGGGAAATTTTTCCCATCTGCCAAATGGAGACACATGCATTTTTAAAGCCACTCCCGCTCTTTGCTGCTCTTCATACCTCCTGTATCTCCTGTGACTCCTCGATGATTTATCTTTCTGTCTGTCTTAATTTCTTTTTACCTTCTCCAATTTTCTTCCTCTATCTCATCTCCCTGTCCCTCAGTTTACCCCTTATAGTCTGGTAAATGTCCGCTCTGTGTCCATCCGTTCGATTCGTTGGCTCGCGCCCGGCTTGATTCGGTGATTGGCTGACCTCCCTAAATTCATGCACGTGCTCACCAGCGAGAGTCAACAAGGTTCGACTTCCCTAACATGTTTACAGTAGGTCATAGCTGTAGCTGGACTGAGACGAGGAAAAGCCCAAGGCTGTAGACGTGGTATTAAACATTCCAGCAAATGCTCATTAAGCCGAGATCAGGATTCCCACGGACAACAAACAAGACAAGAATGTCGCTTACTGAAGCATTTAATGCCACGCTCTCAAACAGAAAGTTAAATGTCAGAAATGAAATGTGAAAAGGAATGCACTCATCCATTTTTTGTCCTGCATATCTTTGTAATAGACATTTCATTAGCTCATTACCACAGCTGGCAGGACCAATCTGTGTGCTATGAAGAGCTATGGCAGCAATATTTTAGGTCTGTTAAGTGTATGCAAACTGCAAAGTTAAGTTGAAAACCAACGTTTCATCCAATTACGTGCAAAGTACCTTTTTCCTGCCCCTTTCCAGCTGTTTTTAACTTCTATGGTTCTGTGGAGCAGATATAGTAAAATGACTAGACTGACTCCGTCCAAATGTGAAACAGATCTTCCTGTTAGCCCCGCCAGGCCTCAGTAATTCACATATACATGACAGCAAAGCAAATTTTGGTAATCCATCCATTTTTCTAGCTCACTTGTATTTGGATTATGGTGGCAACAGACTAAGCATGGGATTCCAGACGTCCCTCTACCCAGTGATGTTTTCATTGGTCACATGAATTTAAATGCAGATTCCTGTCATGAGGTGTCCTCCCAGCTGGTAGTGCCTAGGAACCCTCCAAAGGGAGGTGGACAGTAAATATCACATTTCCCCTAATTGTGAACTTTCCTATGAGGTTGTCTTGAGATCTTAAATTTCATCTGCTTTTCTAATCCCAGCTGCGTATCCTCAGGTTGTATCCTCATATTAACTCATTTGTTTAGGCCTGCAGTCCACTCATCAACTGATCTACTGGCCATGTGTTGTCACAGCCGATGCTTCTGTTATGTCAGAGGATTTGGACGTCTTTGCGGAGACATAAAGGACCATCCGAAGCCTAATCCCCTGAGGCGGAGGCTCTGAGTTATTTTCCACTCTCTTCTGTGTCTCTGATCAAGTCAAGCAGGGTCAGACACAGGCAGTCCTCTGCTTAATTTCTTTTGTTCAACCTGGCTATAGGAGGGTAAGTCAGGACGATGTAAGAACAACAGTTTTGCCAACATGACAGTAAGCCTTCATATTTTGTTTGTTGCACACGTAATTCAAAGCCACAGTCGGGAATGAAAACCTCCTCTTTGAACACCTTTCAAAACACTATATCAAGGCAAGAGTTTCCCACACATCACGCTTAATAATGAATGTAGTTGTTGGCCAAACATAAAAGTTGAGAGTACCTGATCTCACATTAAACCTCCTCATTCTGCTCCGCCTAGCAAGATTTCCCTCTGCTTTTTCAGAAGCTCAGCATTAGCTCTCCGGGGTAAGGAAACTCTTAAATGCTTTATGCGTTCATGCGGAGCAGCAGTAAAAGAAACCTCCTCCTTGCTTTCTCTTCGCAGGCTTTCAGCTGGAATTAAACTATAAATTCAGATCTCAGCCTCGGCACCAGAAAGTGGTGTTATTCGTTTTTGGCTGTCCCAGCTGACCTCTGCGGACTGTCGGAGGCGTTTAGGGTTTTATTGGGCGTTTGAAGAGGGAACCGCAAACCCCGTAAATCAAGGAATCTTGTAGACACAGTGGTTTAGTTTAAGTATGGTTTACAATCTGTAATGTCTGTCTTTTGGGGACAGTGGTTATATTTCAGTAAAATTTCCCACATATGCAAATTCACAGCATCGCGAGGCAGTTATTCGGAAACAGCAAAGCGAGTGGGGTCTGTAATTAAAGAGCACGCGGTCAGAAGGCTTATGTTGCTGTTTTTTATTCATATCTCGCTGCTCATTCATCTTTTCTTCACAGCCATATTTTCTAGGCCAAGCGAATATTCCACTCCAGTTGTCATGCCAACAGATTAGCGTGCTCTTGCGGGGCCGCAGCAGTAGAGTCTGGGAGAATGTGTGTACGTACGTGACGTCCAGTGTGTTTGCGTGCGTGTATCTTCTCTGCATGGCTTATGCAGGCTCCGACATGCGTTCAGGGACGCACAAGCTGAATGTACTCGAGTGCATGTTCACACATACTCAGACAGTGGCTACATTTACTTCCACGGTGTTTATTCAGCCCGACTGAAATCATTCTCCTTAGAGATTCCAACTTAACAGTTTGCATGGACTCTAAATAAAACAGAGATCAAGTGGGTGCAGAGTGAACATTTACTGAGGAAACAAGACCATGCAAGGAAATTGTTTGGCAGTTAGACAAAGAAGATGCTATTGCCATATTTCCCTGTCCCTCCCTCATGTCCCTCCTTGAAACCCGTCACATCTACCCACTTTTTTCTACCCCTATGTGGGGTGAACATGCACAGAAAGAATGTATTTAGTCCAATGGTTATTAAATCCTAATTCAGTATTCAACGGATTATCAAAAGGTTTACACCACCCCTCTAAATCTGATTAAAAAGTGCTTCCTGTCTGGCCAGTCTGTTCTGATTGAGGTGTTTACATGATAGATAGCACGGCTGCGATCTCAACTCCACTTGACAGGCTGTTATTCTGATTATTAGTGGAATCCTAGTATCCATGCAGATGCTTTTGAATAAACATCTGATCCAACTTCACACCATCCAGGGTTGTGCAAAATCTGAAGACAACCACTTCTTTGACAAGTGCGCAATGTATTTTCTTTCACCCTTTTTCTCCCTGTTGGGATAATGGAATTGGTAATATTGTAGCTAAAAAATGTGTGAAAAACAATCCTGTCTGTCGTGTTTATTTCTTTCTTTAGATGTTGTATTGGTGAGATGTCCCTGCATATGAGTCAGTGGTCTAAAGCAGTTCACCATTTGCTGGATTAGCTTGCACAATAGCCCTGCAGAAAAGGGGCCAGAGAAAGATAATTTAAAACTCTGGGTCCTCAGAGACGAAGGTTAAAAACCACTGTTCTATTTTGGGTCTATTATGCAATGTCATGGCCAACAATAAGTAGTATTCCTGAGTCACACTTTACAACTATTCCATGAACTACTGCCCAGTAGTCAAGGCGAGACTGATGAGCATGGAAATTTCTGCCCTTAACTAGAAAATGTACACAGTGTGATTAAACATGTCATCCAGTTCAGCCAAGGCAAGTTATTTTTAGACATTTCCCTTGCAAGCTGAGCAGTTTGGTTTGTTTTTTAAGGGTTTGTATAAGAGCCGGCAGGCTGTTTGGAAGTCTGCTGTCAGTTCAAGCCCATTTTTCTCTCTTCTCAGTCTTCTGTCTTCTTCTCCCTGCTTCACTTTTTTCCACCCCCCACCCCCCCCACACACACACACACACCACCACCACCACCAAAACCTCAACTACGCAAGCAAGCTGCTTATGTAACTGACCTGCAAACCAGCCCGACAGTTTACTTTCTTGTAGCCTATTTTTCACAGAACTATGCATAAACATGCACATAAGCATGCAGTGATTTATACAATGGGAAAGAAGCATGTACTAACATATTATAAAGATGTCCTTATTTATGAATGGAGCGTTTCTCTGAAGTTAAAGAAATAAACCCTTCCATTGCAGTTACTATTTAAGATGGAGAGCCTATATCATCTAGACATCATATAACAGATGATCATGTTAACGAAGAAACAATGAAGATATTTTTATTGTATTATTGTAGTGATATATATTTTTCTAACTGACTACTCCACGATGATTGAGACCTGTTATATAGTTTCATGTTAATCCAGGATACTGCTGTGAATAATGTGGGCATAAAATGCTCTTCATTTAAATATTACTGACAAGTAATATCAGTTACCCGGATCAGTTAAATATTGACATTAACTCTACAAAATTCTCTTAATGTCAGATCAGCCAGATGGCTCTGATAATTTAGGCCCTAAATTTCCACTCTGCTTTGTGGCAGGAGATCCTCACATTCACAATTTAAAGTTATAAAAGTTGTCCGCTCTAGATGAGGTGGTGACGTTGATGTTTAAAATGATAATAAAAATTATAAAATAAATTTGGCCAAATTATTCTTAGGTTCATAATTCATAGGTGAATTAGTGGTTAATATGTGGCTTGTAAATTTCACAACTCGGGAAGTTGTGCACAGAATAAAACCTTGCCTTTCAAGTGGCAAGAATTCGAGCCTTAAGTTGTAAGGACACAGCTGCAAAGGCAACAGCTGGTGTATAGAAGCCACTGAGGCTAACAAAGGGAAAAGAGAATGAAAAGGCGCAATGAAAAGATGACACCTTTGGAAATATCAGCTTACTTCCTCAGATATGTTATAAAATATATATTATAAAAAAACTCCATACAAATGAATTGGCCTACATTATAATAGCTTATCCTTCACCTGCACTGTGTCTGAAAACACACTGCAACCTGTTCCTACGAATTTTTCTCTTGTTCTTCCAAAGTCATTGGTGAATGCAGTAATCATGACTCCATTTGAAAGGAGCATATTGTGTGTATGCAGTATGCTGAGGAACTAGTGTAGCTAGCAAAGCTAATTGCTAACATAGTGCTTGTCCAAACAGTTTTCTGTCTGTTAGCATGCTAGTTAGCTCAGTAGCTTTGGTTAACAGGTGTTCAGTCAATCTTGCTGATGTTAATTAGTTAGCTAACAGTAATGTTTGAAGCTACAAGAGAAAAAGCAACTGGCTGCAAGTCATTAATATGTGTTTGTTTCACCAGCTCATTTTTAAATGGATGACAACATAACATCAGTGACCTCTTGAGCAACACTTCAGTGGCAACACTGACAAAGCAGCTGGCCACTGTGTAACATTGTCGCTCATGATGTGAACCTGGCATAACATATAAGAAATAGCCTGGCTTACTTTCTCAGAAACTATTTCTGCCTGTGAACGTTGTTGTCTGCTTCTAGTGAGACCTGCCGCTCGCAGAATTTTCCCTGCACAGAGAATAAAAGCATGTCAAAACAAAGTTTCAGGATATCAAACTGCCAGAACATTTTTGCAGAGCAAACATGGCTGACATCCAATACAGCAAGTACCAGTTTCACAGAAGCTGCTGCAGCTGCAACTGGCACAGACTCCTTCTGCCAGTGTTGGTGCATCTTTCCTGAAGATGAGTGTTTGTTGAGATACTCAGGCACAAAAAGGAGTGTCCGTCAACCGAAGTGGCTCCTCATTATGCCAACTGGGGCCAGGAGGTTGGGCTGCAGTGACGATTTAACACCATTTATCCCATTTTCTATGAAAGCCGAGGTTTAATTCGGGCTCTGTCTCATTACTCATGTAGCTTTGCTCTGGCACACTTATAAATGTTTAAGCTGTCGTCTGTTCTTTCTGCTGCATTACGTCTTTGATGTTTCATGCAGTTGATTCTCACATGCGCACCAATACACACACACACACACACACACACGCACACACACACACGCACACACACACACACACACACACACACACACACACACACACACACACACACACACACACACACACACACTTGCTTGCATATACAAGAAGTTTCATTGTGCACCATTTCTGGCCACTTTCCAGGCGGAGGATTCTCCCTCATTCTCCTCCTGTCTAGGAAAACAGAGAGCATTTTGTAAAAAGAGTTTGACAAAAACACAAACAACTTGTGGTGACGATTGTTCTGCCAGCTAACTCTCGGGATTTGGCTGTTCCCTCGAAGCAGCACAAAGGCACTTTCTGTGATCGGTTCTCCCCTTTCATTGTCCCAAATACAAAAAATAATTCACTGTGTTAAGGTTTTCAGCAATGAATTGTTATGAATCTGAAACAGTGATGGAATAAGGACACTATCACTGGTGATTTTTGCCTGTTCATTCATCTAACAGGAGTTGATGAGGTTACAGGAGAGATGTGAGTGAGTCTGTTGGGCCACTATGACAGGGTGCAGGCAGTAATATTAGCCAGGACTGATGGAAGGAGATAAATCCTAGTCTGGGAGTAATGGAGCTGTTTGCCTGCTCTTAGCATTGCTACTACAGTAATTGCACTAAGGCGACTGTTGTATTCGCACATCTCATGGAGTATTTCAATATTTGGTTTATAGATGACTAAGTTTGCTTTTGAGCCAATTTCTCCATCTTGGATCTGTAACCTTTAAGCATCTCACAGCCCTGCACACACACACACACTTCTGCGTGACTGACAAGCTGACTGATATTTAAAATGCAAATCCCTTTCACTGATGACTGAATGCTGTCGATTACAGTGTGCATATGTGCCTTTTCACTTCACTCTCTGAGTGACTGACAGTACACGTGCTTTAGTGCCATGCATTGAGTGTGCAGAGTGTTGTGTCTTTTTTTAGGAGTTTGTATATTTAAGTAAATTTATATGCTTTAAACACAGTGCTTTGATTTCCATCTTTCCATTGTTTTCTATCTCTTTCATTGGTGATGCGTCATCAGGAGGTTTACTATGTAGTAGCCTTCTGTTCTGGCTTCAGCGGCATCACTGGACAAGCTAATCCATCAAATCAGTTTAGGGACATTTTGATCTCGTAATGACAGTCACTGCTGCCTGGCAGCAGATTTCCGTTTACTGTCAGTCAGTCATCAGTCATTTTCTATACCCGTTTAGTCCTGTTAGGGGTCACGGGGGTCTGCTGGAGCCTATCCCAGCTGTCATCGGGCGAGAGGCAGGGGTACACCCTGGACACCCAGTCCATCGCAGGGCCAACATTCACACATGCACACCTACGGGCAATTTAGAATCACCAATTGTCTTTGGATGGTGGGAGGAAGCCAGAGAGAACCCACACAGACACAGGGAGAACATGCAAACTCCACACAGAAAAGCCAGCCGGCCCATGGATTCGAACCGGTGACCTTCTTGCTGTGAGGCATCACCTCGCCACTGTGCCGCCCCCTGAATCTGTTTATACCCAAGTGTTTTGTACCAAAAGAGGTTTGGCAGTGTTTACATTTTACTTTTTACTTTAAGTAGTTTTATAAATATTCACAGAGGTCAATCACTATTGGTTTCACTGAAGCAATCAGTGACTGCGTTGTCTGTCAACTCTCTTAAACCTTGTAAAAGACCATTTCATTTCATCTGTTTTGCACCGACATAAAAACAATATAAGAGTTGACTTATATGCCTGTAAAACTAAGTTCAGTAAGCATTGCAAAGCAGTTTCCTGATGATTTCTCCACCAGCAAGCTGTAAAGAAATGCTTTTGAAATAATTTCAGCACCTCATACACCTAAAGTGATACAAATCTGTGCTGTGCTCATGCACAAATCTGCATGCAGATAGTACATGTGTGGCTATTTTGAGCAGATTTGTCTTTGTTGTTAGCGCACCGGTGCCTTGAGCACAGAGGCCCCAGAAAGTGGAGCAGCACAATAGCTTTGATGTTGTGATGTCTGCAGGGTGGTGTACTGTAAGTGCCGCAGCACAGCCTGCTGTGTCGATGGAGGACTGGAGGCATATACAAGACCCTCTGACAGCATAGATTACTGTTGGAGACACAGCTTGGACTGTCACATGCAAACACTTGTCAGCTACTGACAGTGACAGCATTTCCACACAAGGAGAGTTACACACTTCTTGAGACAAAAGACTGACAGTAATTATGTTGATATAGTTACCCCAGACAGATACAGACACTCACTAAGTGTCTCACCATCTGGCTGCTAGTGCTGGTTTATTAACAATGAGTATCAGTGAAATTCTATAGATAAGTATAAAATAAATCATGTTCAAATGTGAAATTCAGCTCACAGTCTCATCAAAATACCATTACTAAGCAGTTATTTTGCTAATCTTCAATTCTACCTCCCTCTGTTATGGCATCTCTCTCTGCAGAACAGAGCATTATACTGCTAATTATCTGTCTTGTCTTGGGCTTATTCATGTGTATGATTCCTAAAATATTTCTCTCACTTCTGTTTTTTTTTGCTACCTGTGTTTCCTGTTCTCTGACAGCTTGCAGTTGCGCTGTTCATCTCATATCAGGGGAGTGACGCTAGAAGAGTGAATCTAGTGCAGGCAGACAGGAAGTTTGGCAGCAGAAATAGAGAGGGGAACTTAACACCGTGACAACGCCGGTTAGAGTGAATGAACATGACGAGACCAGGTGTGAGCAGATTGTTGTGTCAGGGATGCGACGTCGCTACAAATAGTCTGAGAAGTCATTCCAAAATATATGGACAGGGACGAAAATGCTGTGTATGAGAGAGGCAAAATCCAAAGAGTTTGAATGAAGACAGCATCTCATTAACCCTAAAACGACCCAAACCCCATGAAAAACAGCTTCATTGATGTGTGTTGTGTGTGCACAGTATTATTTGTGTCTGTGTGGATGTTCAAACGATGAAAAGGATAAGATAGTGTAGACGTCTGTATGTAATTGGTCTTTTCAACCCTCCAAACGTTCCCTGGCATGAATGAATAATTCATGTGTTTATCCTTACAGATGCTCATTGGTCTGACCTGAGACATGCAGTCACACAGACTTATTAACTCAATATGTTTGATGTCAGAGTCATTTTAGGCTACAAATCAGGATGTACCCGACACTCTGGGATGCATGTGGAGTTTTTTTTAATCATTTAGCTTGCTGCTTTCCTTAATAGAGTGCTGCATAAGACATGAACTTTGAAAACTGCCTTATGAGTTCAGAGAAAATTCATCACATTCAGAGGCTGAAGACGGGAAAGTTGTACAGCTGATAAATCTGGAGAGGAGCTGCAGATATAATATGGGCCACCATGCATCATTTCTTGCATTTGCTCTCGTTATCTGTGTTGCATTAAGTTGCCTATGGCTGCAGTTATCACTGCCTGCACTGTCAAGGTTATGTTATTGAAATTATACATACATGCTATACCGATTAGCTAACTAGAGGCTATTTAACTATTTAATGAGTGAGCACATTTTGCTTCGCCGCAGGGATGAATAAAGTCCTATCTTATATACACTGATCAGCCACAACATTAAAACATCTGACAGGAGAAATAAATAACATTGGCCATTTTGTGACAATGCAATGTTCTGCTGGGAAAAGTTTGGGCCTGGCATTCATGTGGATGTTACTTAGACATGTAGCTCCTACCTAAACCAGACCGGGCACACCCCTCCACTAACGACATTCTGTAGCCAGACTCCACAGGACACCCTCAGAAGGCCTATGTCCATTCTCTGATGAGTCACAGCTGATTTAGAGGCACAAGGGAGGTCATAATGTTATACCTGACTAGTGTAACTCCCCTGCATCAATCCTTCTGCTGTGGCATTGACTAGAGGAGGAGAGGATTCCCGAGCAGCACTCTGAGATTTCTCTGACTGTCCCTGTCAGCTTGAATTTACTGCAGCAGCCACAGGATTCAGCCCAAGGACCTGTCTTTGTCTATGTATGCACATATGTGCACTTGAGTGTGTGCTGCCAAGGTAAATTCAGAAGCATCTAATTTATTCATGTCTTGTGCAGCAATTCTCAAATTTTCAACGGGTGTGGTGTGGAACAGTCCATATGACATTTGAGTGCATGTGTGTGTATGGTTGTGTGCGTCCCATAACTGCCAATCAGGAAGAAAAAACAACTTGTTTTCTTGATTCTTCAGCTCTTATTTCTTTCTTTCCACTCATCCACTCCATCTACTTCTCCCTGCCGCCTCCATTTTTCTGCTCAAGTCTCTTCTAGCACAAGAACCTCATTTATTCATGCTTCTGGGCCTTCAATGCCATTTCCATCTTGCTGCACCAACTCCTTTTTAAAAATTAACAGAGTCGACAAGTTAACCAAAATAAATTAAACACATCATGCCTGCTGGTGCTGGGGCAGATTTCAGAGTGCAAACGACCAGTGCAGGGCAACGCAGATGTGGAGAGTAAGGCTCAACCTGGGAGAAAGCTATTTATACCTCCTGGCAGCGGGATAGAATATGAAGCGTTTATGTGATATGGTTTGAAAAGATTGTGGATCTACAAGTTTGAGCTCCTTCCTAATTCTTCACTTTCACTTTGAAGTGCATGAGAAGCAGAGCTAGTATGATTTCCTTTATTTTTTGCCTGGTTCTTTCTTTTCATGTATTCTTTTGAAAGCGTTGACTGAATTTGTGCTCAGGCCATTCTCTTACGCTGTGTCAGTGATGGATGCTACAAGGAAATTTTAATTTTTTTTCATTTTGTCCCAGAACAGAATCAAGAGACAGTTGGCCTAGCTTAGCATAAAAATGGAAGCAGCTAATTTTATTTAAAAATCCAAAATACACCTACAGACATCTCTGAGGTTGTTCAATCTACAGCTAAGCTTCCAGCTCAGGCACAGTGGTGATTCAAGCTAAATGCTAACTATAGCAACACCAACCAGCTTTTTTAAAGCTTTTTTTTTAAAAACAACAGTATTTGCCTTGGTAGCATGTGGCTAATGTTTGCTCATTAAACAACACAGCTAATAGAAATGCTAATGGTTACAGTTCTAAATCTTTTTTATTTAAAATATTTAAATGTCTCATTACATAAGACATTTTTCATTTCTGTTAAAGCTAAGCTATGTGTTCCTCCTTGTTTTCAGTAGCCACGCTAAGCTATGCTAATCCCCTCTAGAAACCAGCTAATGTCAAACTTTTCATTTTATAATATTCCTTCGTCATCATTCATCATATATGATACTTTCCTAGCTTCCTATACCATACGCTGCATGACTCTAAAAGCCCAGAATTTTCCATCTTTCTCTTTGTGCTCTCCATCTCTTCTCTGACGCAGCGCTTTCACTCGGCCTTAAGGCCTGATCCACTAATTTTAGCTTGGCAAGGAGGCTAAGACACAGATGGGACTCTTCTCGTTAATCTCATTTCCAAGTCAACATTGTTTCTGTTTCTCCCTCGCGTTTTCCCCTTATTCTTCATGTACTGCCACGTTGGTTTTCTCTTTGGGTTGCAAATCATTGCTTTCGTTGTAGGCTGTAGTGCTGTTTACGATACTGACATCTGTGTGTGTTACAGTGAGGAAAAGAGGGAAAACAGTGGTCCGTGATGAACGTAGTTGACAGACACACACTGGAGGCCACAAACAGACGCGCGCACACACACACACGCACATCATACACACCCATACACACACATACTGCAACCACGCCTCATTAAGAAAATCAACAGATGTTGGACAAGCGCTTGATTACATTTGGATTAGACTATTAGTGTAACATGGGATTAGAAGACAGAGTTGTTGACTTGTTGACCATAATTGTCCCACTTACATACTCATACAAATAGATGGGACACAATTTTATATTTATTTAAATTTATTTAAATTTAAATACTGGATGTCTGTTGACTGGTGTACTCAGTAGGTCACTATCATTTACTTGTGACTAAATCTAACATGTAACCACTGAAGGTTTCTCAAGCCAAAGGCTGGATGATTATGGAGTCCAGGAGACATTTAGCTCTAATGAGACAAGAAGCATGTTGGAGAGCAATGTAGATGTGAGCTTGCTGATGATATGTACCATTATAAACAGATGTGAGAAAGGTGCCTTTTTGCTAAAATCACTTTTTCCATGGATGCATATAATGAACTCTTGTCTTTCTTCCTTGTGTTTCTGTATCACAGTGAGCAGAGCATCTGCCAGGCCCGGGCCTCTGTCATGGTCTACGATGACACCAGTAAGAAGTGGGTGCCCATCAAGCCTGGACAGCAGGGATTCAGTCGCATCAACATCTACCACAACACTGCCAACAACACGTTTAGAGTGGTGGGCGTCAAACTGCAGGACCAGCAGGTAGCAGACACACGGTGCTGACATGCTGCTGAGAGGCAGCCGTAAATAATATGGGGTTAATTCCAACCATGTATTCACAGGAGAGGAACATTTCAATGTGATGTGGGAGGATTGCAACATATAGAACATTCAGGCTATGTTGGATTATGACAGATATTTCCTTTGAAGTAAATAGCAAGATAGAATAGTTGCCGTCACTGAAGGAAAGTTTAATAGGGGGTAATTATGGTGGTTTAAAACAGAAATAGGTCTCATGTAAGATTCAAAAACACCTTGTGCATTTTGTCAGAGTCAGTATGTGTTAATGTGCTTGAAACTCAGTCTGATCATTGAAGGTCTGTCGTAGAGCTCATGCTAGTTGGTTTGACGACTGGAATAAAATCTTCTTTTCACTGTCAGTCTCTCCAAAGGCAGCAGCCTCATTAGCACTGTGATGTCTTATATACTGAATGTGTTTATGTGTGAAGTAATAAGACACAAAGCATCTGAACATCTGGGTTATCAAAGATGACAGCAATTAAAACTGGCATTGGCAGCAACAGAGATGTATGAAATTAGTAGAAGACGTTCAGAGACTCATATAATGAATCTGATTTTTTGTCAGTCATTTCTGCTCTGGATTTGTATCTCCCTTAATGGTGCCTAAATTTAAAGGTATATAGAAGTATGAAATGTTAAATGCTAAATTAGAAATATGTGGGAGTTACTTACACAGGATTTATGAAACACCTGACCCTTCCAGAGCAAGCTCAGCACAGTGACACAATGCTTGAATAGATTTCATCTGATTTAAGGGGAACCCTCAGTGGCTCTCCAAGCCCTGGCAGACGTTTCGTTTTTTTCTCCAGCAAATACTAGAATGGGGTATTTTATGTTATACTAAAAACAACTCAACTGTATGTATACATCTAGAGGTGACGGACAAAACTAGAACACAAATGTGCTTCTCTTAAACTGAGAGGACAGATGTGCATGCATGCTATTCTCTGTTGTTTGAAAATTTGTCAATGTGCTAAGGTAGAACTGACAAAAACACTTTCTAGCCTCCTAAGTGAATGTCAGGGTGGAGCTGTGGAAATAAATCACAACCAGTAATATTTTTTCCAAGAAGCAGCTCATTACAACCTCAGTAAACACAAGGTTCACCAGTCTGAACACCTGCCTCACCTCATGAAGTTAATGATTTCCTGTATTCCCGTGCCACACCCAGCTTGTGTTTATTGGTGTGTTATTAAACCGGTAAAAGATGACAAATCCAAAAGCAATATCCAGCTATTCTGACAATAAACAATCTCTAGACCAAAAATGTATCTTTATATTGGGACTCATATAACCCCCACAATTCATTCAAAATCCTCAAGTCCTTTCACGCACAGGACGATCAATTCTCTGGCATTTACAGGACCTTTTCTGCCAGTAACACAAGGGGAGTTATGAGAATAGCAATCATGTTGTATTTATATCCCCGCGTCGCCGTCTGTAGATTTATATCAGCTTCCAGATAAAGAAGAAGAATGGGTGTTTGAAATCTGGTCACAGGTTTTTCTTTACAGCTCTGTCTCTCGTGTGCTCTCCTCCTGCTCGTCTCTCGCAGGTGGTTATCAACTACTCGATAGTGAAGGGCCTCAAGTACAACCAAGCCACCCCAACCTTTCACCAATGGAGGGACGCCAGGCAGGTCTACGGCCTCAACTTTGCCAGCAAGGAGGAGGCCACCACGTTCTCCAATGCTATGCTCTTCGCTCTCAATGTCCTCAGTGCTCAGGATGGAGGTGAGTTTTTCCCTCTGTTGAGAGCACATATTTCCTTATTTTATGATGCACTCGTGGCCTCATCATTACAGACTATTAGCTGCATCCGACCTCCCATGCAGAGGATCAGGTAACCTTGTAGCACACATAGTTAATTCCATGCTAAACATGTGTGAGTAAACACAACTTGTAAAAAAGTGCATGTCAGCAGCTAAAATGCTAATCATCATCTGGATAGAGGTTAAATGTGGGGTAGGTGATGTGCCCTGCATCCTAAAAAATATAAAAGAAATAGTTGTGTTCTTGCTGATAAAGCAATCCCACACTTCTTACCGAAGTAGTTTGTAAGTATTGCCAAACATTACTATTATGCCTATTAATAATAAATGAATGAATGGATAAAATTCAACGCAGTAGGAAGTCAATTATGGGCTTTACTAAGACAGTCAGTAAGTGTAAAAATAGCCAATAGGATCACTTTATATACGGTGCTTATCTCACTGCATTTCTTATGACTACTCCATAACAACTCCTGAAATGCTTTTAATGTGAAGCTGCAGCGATGGGAAATGTTCAGTTTGCATGAGGGCTAATCTCTCTCTAAACCCTCCAAGTTGCTGTCTGATGATGATTTAGCACTCACTTCATATCCAGATATCTCTTTGTAGAGATTGCAGATTTTTCTGACGCAACAGACTCGCACCCAGTTTGTAGTAACACAAATACATGCCATTCGAAGCGGACACGCTGTCACATTCAATGTATATATATATATATATATATATATAAAACATACTCTGGCTGCTTTAACACTTTTGTTGTGACTACAGTACATAATTTCTCACGTGTTCCTTCGTAGCCTTGAGTATTGAGCTACAAAGTAGAAAATAATTATAATAAAGAAAAACAACTGAATGAAAATCTTCAAGAAGGCCTCTTTAAATTTGGACGAAAGCGTGACTCCAGGGATCTCTAGGACACTGACTTTGGCCAGGACATTTTTATTACCTTCCATATCACTTTTCTGTAAACTCTTCAGCTGCTGCTGTGAGCTCCAGGATCGAGTCTTAAAACGTACTTTAGATTAGCTTCATCTGGACACCTACTCCCCGCTACTGGACGCTTAAGTCCTCTTTATGACTGACTACAGATGCTGACCTACAGTGAAGCAGCAATCCTTTCAAGCCATCAAATGAGAAAGAATATTACTCAGTCACGTAACAGTGTAACACACGTGTGATTAATAACATTAATAACGTCTGCATTTCATTACGGTCACTGCTGTGGCTTCCTGGGACTTGTCAGTGGAACAGAGCTGCTGTTAATGTTATTAGTTCTGTCCGGAGTTTTTCTGCTGTGTGTCAAAACGTCTACTGTGGAAAAGGTCTATTTAAAGACGGCAATAAACATGCAAGACAGGCGATCTCACCGTCTAGAGCTGTGTGTACATGTGGTGCAAATTGAGATGCAGACAAATGTAAGTATAGGAGTGACAGAACAAGACTGAGAGACAGACAGAGTGGGTTATCACAGCTTGCCAGTCATTACTCTAGCAGCAGCAGCAGCAGCAGCAGCATTGGCAGCAGCAGCAGTGTGTCTCCCCCTGCAGTCCCCTCCAGCCTCTTAATTAGAATGAGTCATTGAGAAGATCTCCCCTGGGTCCCGTGCTAGAGAGGAGATCTTTTCATCTGCCTAATAACACGGGACGGGGGAACAAAGAGGCTCGAGTGACAGCAGTCAAACACAAGTGCACAAATACACTTAGAGGCCGCACATCTGAGAGATAGCTGTACCGATAGCCCAGGAGTGAACGGCGATACAGCAGTGACACCACAGAGTGTGTCGGCTGTAACGCACACTGCAGAAAACCCAGAAAATAGCTCATTTGTTACGGAGGAATGACTGTTTACATTTACCCCTCCAGATCATTACATAAGACATACTGACACTTTATAAAGGTACAAACATAACAATAAAAGGCCGTTTTTTGTCTGTCTAAGCAGGTGTTCATACACCCTCTAGTGGTAAGGAGGTCAGAATCTTCTCAGTGTTAGAGAGACCATGTTCCATTGAGATAATTAACATTTGGCTAAATACACCCAGTAATTATTTGGGGCTTTGGGTGAGTCAGAAAGATGCATCACCTGTTCAGTGTGTCACCCTTTCTCAAGGCCAGGGGAAACATGTTGTATAGGATTGTCAGGACTAATTCCACTTGTACAGTACAAACGCAACACTTGCAATATTACTGAGACATTATAATGCATCAGTCCTCATGTACTAGTGTAAACCAGGGATGCGTGTGGATAAGCTCGCTGTAATATTTGTGCCTCTAAGCGACAATAGCCCGCAGACCGACCCGACCTTTTGAAACGTTACCCAGAGATGCTCGCCGCACTGCTGCTGCTGGTGTGGGTTACATGAAGATGACAGGTGATCCTACTGCTGAGTGGAGGATGGGAGGAGGGGAGAGAGAGAGAGAGGTAGCCAGGTGAGGGAAAGCGGAGCTGGAGAGGGAGGCGATGGAGGGGGAAGAAGAAGAGGAAGAGGAAGGGCAGCTGAAGGCAAGAGATGGTCAGGAGTGAGTGGCTCTGCCAGTGCCTCTGTGTCTGCTACAGCCGGTTTCTCTTCTTCAGTATGTCGTGTAGGTAGCAAAAACTCTGCGTGTGTGTGTGTCTGTGTGAACTTCTGCATGACAACTGTGGTTTGAAGTTTCTGTGCGGTGTGTGTGTGTAGTATGTTAATTGTTTAACAATTAGGTCACTCAAGAATGGTTTGGTGACAGTGAAAATTAACCCAGCCTCTGATACTAGATTTAAAAAAAAAAAATCAAGATTTCTGTTTTATTATTATTGCTTTTAACTGAATTAGCAAAGTTTTAATCATTTTAAAGCACTTGAAGATGCTTTTTGGGATCTAAGACACTGAGATGCACATGTCCTACATTGTTTAGACATTTTATAGATTAGATGATTAATCCATGCACAGTCTGTGCCTGTTTGTACATCAAATTTGACATCAAAACACATGAAACATGGTGTCTTTGGTCTACTAAATGAGCAGACTCTAACAAACCAACTAATATACTTCTACATGTAAGTTTTCAAAAGAATGGCGCAACATGATACTGGACCAGAGTGAAAGGCATGAAGTTGTTTACTATAGATTGTCTGCGAGTTTAAGAAACGTATCAGAATTCAAGCAGGCATTAATAAATATCCAACAGTTTTGACTGAGACTACCTGGTAGAAGCGATACTGTATATCACTGGGACCTTCCTGGCTTGATAAAGGATGGATAGACAAATAAAAGTTGGCAGTTAAACTAATCACACATACGAGGGCAAAATCTAAGAAAACACATGTTATACTTTTCCGTGTCTATTAATAAGAAAAATCCACCAGACATTTTTACACTTCCCTCTGTGAAAAACGATTACACCTGTGACATAAAAAAATGTAAAGACTAGATGAGTTGGCTTAAGCGTGTGCAGCCTCATTCTGCCCCCATAAACATGTTGTATGCACGGCCCTACACATCTAAAGGTACTGAAACAAAGCTGCTACTTGTTAGCATTTTAAACAGTGTGTGCGCGTACGGGATAAGGTATCTGATAGTAGGCATGAGTCAGGCCTTTTGTCACCCTGTGTTATTTTTGGGTTCCTGTTACTTGATAAATGGCAGCCATTAGCGCCCTCGGCCCGCCAGAGTCGCTTCCATTAGAGATGTGCGCAGTGGAGAGCGTCGTCAGTGAGTGCTGACCCTGAAAACGGCTTGTGTAGGGTTGTAAAACTGTAATGTAAGGAACACCTTCCATCAGACGGTCTTTTGGTCAAGATGAAGGACAATTGCTACACCTTCACTGTCCATTGGCGCTGATTATTTAAAAAAAAAAAAAGTCTATTCTATTTGTTCGTTCTTAAAGGAAGCTTGTGCTAAAGCTTCTAAAGTCGTTGTCATTATGAACAATGAAGATCAATATTGTCCCAGAGGAGGTCAGTGATAAGAACAGCTTCACTGAAAACTGATTTACTCAGATTTGATTGTAATCCCCGAGCAGACGTCCTGTTGCACTCATCTTATCGTGTCTTAAATTAATTACATTCCCTATCTGGATTTACATCTGCAGACCTCACTCACAGTGTTAAAGGGATTACGCTGCAAGTACACTGTAGCTCATATCATGAGAAAGAGGGGATTGAAAGAAAGAGAAGCATACAGACAGAACATTTCATTGTGAGACTGCAGATCCTCTGATTTTTGTACATTAGTAACGAGACTGCATATCCTTTAGCGCACCACATTCCTTTCTGATTACGATGAAACCAGGAGGAATGATGCATCTTCAGTACGTGTTTTGAAAAACAGAACAAAATGATCAAAAATCTCCCCGGTATGTGAACCTTGACTCCACTAGCAGATGTTGAAGAGGCTGCAGAGTGTCGTCACTGACTCTGTTCCTGAAAAGGACTGAAATTCCTCTGTTTCCAATTTAGGTCAGTCTGCTTGGAGAGCTTAAAACACACATTCGCCTGCTCTGTTTTTGCTTTCCATAACCCATCGGCAAGTTGTATTTCATCACAGAACAATAATCGCGGGGGATCTGGCTGACGTTATGGGCTTGTGTGTGTTTGTGCTCGTTTTAGTGTTCTTATGTCATTACACATATGGTCCCCCCATGTGAGCTGTGTTCTGCTCAAGGTTTCATCCTATAAAAATGTCTTCTTGTTTTCTCGCCACTTTTACACCTAATTCGTGCTCTGTGAAGTTAAAGCTCTCTGTTCTGTTTAGCTGCTTTTGCTGGTAGTCGTGCTGTATAAAAGCAGTAGAAACAGTAGAACGGTGTGACACCAGGGCCGAGCAACTGTGGATCATGTTCTGCTTGTCTTTAGCGGCACGAGTAGATGAATCGATTTGTGCTCGTTTACGCAGATTGAAGGATTAATACGCTTTTCATTACACATTACTCGTTATAAAAAAGACAGGACATATGATCATGTGCCGTTTAATTCCCCATCATTTGGTAGTTAATTGTCTTGACTGTCACTAATTTGGATTACCATTATGATACTGATAATGGATTATTAAGGTCAGCTTCACTTTCTCTGCGTCTTTTTCTTCTTTTCTGTTTTCATTTAGGTCCAGCTCTCCAGCGCCAAGTCCAGAACGGGCCAACCTCAGATGAGATGGAAGCTCAGAGAGCAAGGTAAAAATTCATAACCGACACCGTGTGAATGTTTAACGCTTCTCAGATCCAGAGCACTTCCACCCGCGAGGAATTATGCTCTCATTCTCGTCTTCTGAGGGAAATATCTGGTTCCGTTACAGCTGTGGTGGTGGACCAAAACGGTGCAGTTGTTATCAATAAAACCAAAACAATGAGCTGAAAGATGCTAAAACGCAACTGCTGAGTTACAGTTCTGTGTGAGTCCACTCATGTTTGATCCATGCTAAAAAAATAATGATTATAGTGCCTTTCTATGTTTGTGAGAAAATGCTGTGCAGGTGTAGATACTTGTAACATAGACAAAAACTCACATAGGAAAAAAAAAGCCTTTAATGTGAAATTACCAATCCTGTTCTTACAGCAGCAGTATTATTTTCATATCAGATCATCCCATGACAAGAGGCTTTTCACTGTTTTTCAATGAACAAGGAGTACAGATAAAAGGCAATGCAAGAAACATATTGCAGTAAAGTCAGAATGACACTCCAAACACTAAATTATTGAAAGAGATAAATGGTTCTTTGCTATATTTAGAGCTTACTGCTGCTGACGTGTCGTGAAGTGCCTACTGGTGAGGCTTCTGGTATTTTACTACATGTTTAATGACTTCTGTTCAGGATATTTTGATGGATTATCTCCACACCAGTGCATGAACTTTGAGTGCCCTCTGTTAGGATTAGGGTTACTCCCATGTGTCTGACAACCTGTCACACCAAGGGAGTAGGAACTTAAGCAACTGAGATGTGCAGACAGCTGCCCAACTTTTATTAAAAATGGCTCAAACATGTGAGGGTTTTTTTCTGAATCAAAGTGGTAGATTGAAGAATCAAAAAAGCATGCTTGAGTAATATTCAAATTGATGCTTTGGTTGGGGCTTACATGGTTTACAGTGTGGACTGCATTACTTCCACTGCAGCTGATTTTCCTCTCTACACTTTAGAGAAAGGCCTCAGGCACAACTAGGTCCTTGTTGCCATTTTTAAACCTGTGTCAGACAAGCCTATTGGTTCATCTGAATACCAAATGCCAGGGCTTAAGAAAACAAATATGATGGGGAGCTATGGCTCTATTTGATCCTGTGCGGTTTAAACTGTTTCCCTGGCACAAAGGATTACGGCTGTGATTGTGAAGAGAGATTGTGTGCTTATGCATGTAGCTTTGTATGTGTGTGTTTGTTGGCAGATGCAAATTAATTTGACTGAGCTCTCTCCAGTGGCGGCGAGCTGGTATTGCTCAGCAGCTCTGCTCCTGCTGCGTGCACTGCTGTCACATCAGGGAGGCTGCTGTCTCAGCACTTCTCCTGTCCGCCACACAGCTGGAAAATTCCACTTCCTCTCCACAAGCTGTCTCTCCTCTCTCTCTGTCTCCCGAGCCGTGACATACATATGCTTCTCACATCAAAGATAGACGGACATGCGAGTAAAGCTGAGGAAGGTTTGATGTGGGCGAGGGGGCGGGGTGGAGGTGGGTGGATATGAAGTAAAAAGACATTTACACTGGGCTGTACTCGTGAAAAGAAAACTGTGCAACAGTGGCAAGACAATGATGGACATGTGGAGAAGTTTGCAATGTCTTCACATTACTCAAAACTACTTCCAGCATGGTGACGGCAATAAGGAAAAACATCTCATCTGCTAAAATACAATTTTACACAAGTTGTTGGTATCTGTCCCAACATTAGCAAAAACAATTGAAAGCTTGGAACTTGAAAACAATTTAGAAGTGTTGATGACTCATCCTGCATTTGGGGGCATGTACTAAACATTTATCCAATGAATGCGTTCCCAACCTCTCTGGCCCCACCTGCTGCAACTTAGCTCAATAGCTCAAGTAAACAGATACTATACTAGCTGTATGGTGGGGACTTTAACTGTACCAAGTTTAGTTGTTTACCAACAACATGTTACTGTTAGAGAATAATTTCTCTTCCCTACCTCTGGGGTCAGTTATCTGCCCTATTTACATTTTTAGTTTGTGATCTCGTCAAACGCAGACAGGGCACAGCACAGTATATAACAAGACATTATACATTTGCACTTACCAAGTCGTTGTTCCATTGAGATCCTGTTCGTAACACCAGTTGTTGGGAAGGAATTTGTGGTGATGCCGATGATGAAGAAGAAGAAGCACCAGAGTCCTGTATGTCTTATGCTGAAGGAGTTTATTTAGGTTCGATTGAGGAGAACAGAAGCTTCGTCATCACAACATAAGTGCATGAGTTCTACCTCAATTCTAAGGCACAAACAGTAAACTCAAAGTCTTATACAAAGAAGGTGGACAGAGGCAGGGGGAGATGTGTCAATATCCAACTGGCTATTAAACATGAAGATAAGCATTCACACCAGCTGTGTGTGTAGACAGCCAGACAGTGAGACTGAAGACGGCAAAAGAGGGACCATGGCCTTGGCATGTTCCTCAGAGAGAAAATAGGGCAGATAACTGACCCCAGCAGTAGAGAAGAGAAATTCTTCTCTAACAGTTACCCTCTCTTGTTAATGTTTTCATACATCATTTCTGAGTACTAAAGTAGACTTGCGTTCATCAAGTCCAAATGGATGCTGGTTTGACTCTGTGTCTGTTTGCTGCGTTAGTATTTGAGAATGCTTCCAGACATCATATCAGCTATCCAAATTGCTTGAAAATACACTGGCAATAACAATAACCTAAAAAGAAGAAGGTAGGAATCCTATTTAATGCACAATAAATCAGGCAATTGAAATCCCTTGTTACTACATTTTGAAGTAGTGCAGCCTTAAGGAAAGAAGACATTTCTCTGGCTATTAGTGTGGTTGGCTGAGGCTGGTAATTTAGTGTAAGACTTTGAGATATTATGTTACCAGCTGTGTTTCTTTCCTGTCCCTTTAGGCAAATGATGGAGCAGCAGCAGCAGATGCAGGCACACATGGAGCGGGAGCGGCGGTCCTCCAACTCAGGTACACACCTGAAGGGCACAGGTCGCTTATAGTGGAGCGCTTCTTTTATACACATCATAGTTTGCTTTCTGAAGTGCATCTGAACCCAGATAGCCATACAGGTGCAGCCAGTTACTAAATAATGTGTCAAACTTTCCCTCCAGGTTCTCCTTTTCAAGGCCACCCTGCTGTGCTATCCGTGGCCCCACCAGTAGTACCTCCACCAATGAACATGGGCGGACCTCCGCCGCCTCCACCACCGCCAGGCCCGCCGCCACCCTCAGCAGTGGCACCCCAACCACCCCTCCCGCCTCCACTGCCCATAGGTGGAGGGAGTCTCGTGGATGAGCCCCCAGCACCGACGGGCCTCGCTGCTATGATCGCTGGAGCCAAACTGCGTCGTGTTCAAAGAGTGAGGCACAAATTTGTGTTTGATGTTCTGACGTTACTTCTCTAGGTCACACAGGATACAACTGGACTGTCTCTTCCGAACATGACTGAAATCCTTCAAAAGTTTACTATTTTCTCACAGTAACCTCTCCTCTCCCCTCTTCAGAGTGAGGACAGCTCGTCAGGCGCCAAAAACGAAGCCAACCGAACAAGTGGGGGGAGTGGAGGTCTGATGGAGGAGATGAACGCTCTGCTGGCACGAAGGTCAGGGCAATGAACTGACAAATCAAAATGCTTTTATAAATGCTCTCTGGAGTTTTTAAAAAGCATTTAGTTCGAGATTCACGTTTATTGTTATCACAGTACGTAAAATTAGTGACGAAACAGAGTTCCTTGTTCTTATCTGAGGCTTCTTCTTTCCCCCAGAAGGAAAGCAGCATCAGAGAAGCCAGAGGACAGCCAAAATGTAAGTATATGGGAAACTGCAATCCCTAAAGCCTAAACAACTGCTCAGTCTGTGATATACCATGATAATTAGGGTGATTATTTATGTGTCAGGATAGTGCTGATTGTGATTACAATAACGCACAAATGATCATTGATCTCAAAGTTGTCAGCTTAAAGGTTTAATACAGATTTGTAAATGCAAAATATTCCTTGTTAAGGTGCCGTGTCTGGTAATGATGATGATAATGATTATGCTGTGTTTGTGATGCTTACCGAATCTTTCTTTTTTTCTTTTTTTTTTAGGACGACCCAAATTCTCCATCGCCCAGCACTAGGAGTGGACAGAACGCCACAGGTGGGACAGCCAAACAGTAAACCACTACACAAATCCACAAAATAAGTAGCAATTCATATTTATTATTATTTTTAAGTTAGGCAGAGTCATTCTATTTAAAGAGGATACAAGAAGCTGGAATTACTTTAAAGATCATTCACTTGAGGAGTAATCTACATATGCATGTGTCCTAGAGGGTTTATCATTGAAGGGTAGTAGATGTAATGATGCTTCATAATGACAGAAGGAACTGTGTAGATCCAACCTATGTCACCTTGCATGGCTGCGCACGTCTCCAAGTGTGCTCCCTTGGAACAGATAAAAGTAGATGAAGGACAAATTCCTTGTACATGCATGGAGATGTACATAGTAATTAAAGCTGATATGATTTAATCTGAAATGTAAAAAAGAAAAGAAAAACGCACAACATTCCAACACTAATGAGATCATTAGGAAGATGAGAGCATCATTACATGCACATTAGTATCCTGGTTGTAATCTTGTTCAGAGTATAAAAAATGAAGAAGCTTAGTTATTCATATTCCTGTTTATGTGGTGCCAGATTTTTATGCACCTGAACATTCCTGGGATGTTAGTGTACTTAAAAATGCACTTTGCATTTTCTGCATATTTAGTCTCAATAATTATTTCTTGTTTTTTAAGTCCTGTCTTTACTTTGGAGTCAAACTGACCTCCTTCCTTGGTGTAAATGTGCATATTATATACACACAAGTTGCATGTCTATCAGCTGGTGTACCTCTGTCTATATGTGCTATTACTGTTATGAAATTTCAGTAAAACCATGCTGGCTGCTTCATCTTACCTTGTTTTCCGTGTCATCTAGATGGTGCAAAGAAGCCCTGGGACCGAGCTAACTCTGCAGACAGGTCAATGGTTTCAAGGTGAGAGGTGAAAGCTCCTCAGCTCTATGAATATGTCTGTGGAGTAGAACAACAACTGTCAGTGTAACAGAAAATGATTTCTCTTATTATAATACAGGGTACGACCTGCAGGGAGTGGCAGCGACACAGACTCATTAGACCTCGATAGAATGAAACAGGTAAAGGAAACACAAAGCGTTCACTGCACGCTAATACTTGCTACTTAAGATTCAAAGGAGCATTTGAATGAATGATTCACTTGTTTCCAGAAATTTATAATGTAACTAAAGAAATGTGAGATATGTTATGAGCTATTATGTTATGTATTTGTTTGTGCTTCAAAAGGAAATCTTGGAAGAAGTGTTCCGTGAATTGCACAAAGTGAAGGACGAAATCATCGATGGTATGTTTAATTTTGTTTTGCAAGCCCGAAGAGGGTTAATCAGTCAGCGTGTTGGAACACTATCTGTTTCCTAATTTATGTTAATGAATATTTAATTGGAAATCTACCCAGAGGGACTGTGGGAGTGTGGGAGTTATGTGAAGATGTAACCACTAGGTTGCACTAGATTCCCAGGAAACTCAACATGGAGCTACACAACAATACACACAAACACGACGGATGATGTGTCACCTCCCACATGTTAAAACAATATAAATACATCGATTTTTTTCTAGAGTAAATCAGAATTATCACAATTCTAGAAAGATGGTGATACATTTTCGTGGACAATGGATAAACTAGACCAACTAAATAGTAACTGTGACAAATGATAATAACTGTATTTCTTTAATTAGATAAAAATATTTTATGTTGTTCATATACCTTACAAATTGTGTCACCTCCAATCCCTAAACTATGAACCTACATATATGTACACTTTAACAACAAATATGTTGCATTACACAGTTATTATGACATGTAATAGGAATATATGTTACAATATTATAACAGAATAGTACGACACTGTATAATACTATTAAAGATAAATCAAATTTTCATTATAAAAACTGCAATGTCACATACGGTAGATCTATTTAATTTTAATGCAAAACAATATATAAAAATTAGATGACTAAATTATACACCTGTCAATTTACCATGTTTTCATGTTTTTTCTTAAGAATAGTTGGTTGTCTTTCGATGAAATCTCAACAGATATATAATTTCTCAGTGCAGTCAGAGCATCAGGTTGGTAAATAACATCTAACCTGTGCCACCGACCTAACATTCATTCCCGTGTTCTCTCTCCTTACAGCCATTAGACATGAACTCACTCGAGTTAGCACGACATAATCTTGGACAACTTCTCCCAGACATGAACCCCCCTTTTGGAACCATTGCCCCTGCAGCAGCTGCTGTGGCCCTGAAGGCGAGGAGGAGGAGGAGGAGGAGGAGAAGTCGGGAACGGAGGCCCAAACTGTGACATCCACTCATCCTGTCCAGCTGTGGTGTTGAAGCAACGTGGCAGCGTTACTGTGACACCTCAGACATGTCCGTGTAACATTTGTTCGTTCTGAGAGAAAGACATGAATGGGGCACACTCTCGCACTGATTGCTCAGATTTCTTAACATTTTTGTCTGTTTGTTAGCCCAGTTCTCCCCTCTGTCCATGGCCCAAAGGAAAATGTATCTTATTTGTTTTGCTTTTTTCACAAGTTTGTTTTAAAGTTTTTTAATTATTACTATCATTTTCAATATTATTACTATCATTCTTATGACTGTCAGTGTAACGTTATATGAGTGGTAGTAGCATAGTAGGTACAATGGTAATAATCAGGAAACAGTTATAAGAATATGATAGTAATAATAGTGTCAGTAATATTATTGCACATAATTTTATGTCAGACTTTTTTTATAGATATATTGGTTTTGTTTGAGTTACATTTGAGACCAAATTTTCTTTGTCTTCATCTCCCCAGAAACATTTTGTTAAAGGTTTTTTATCCTTTTCGCCCAACACAGTTATATGTGGAACCATGGCAGAAAAATAAATAAATAAATAAAGACAGGTTTTGACCTGAAACCAAGGGTGGAATAATAAACTTCTTTGGATATCGCAATCTTATGAACTAAAATCTAAAAAAAAGAAAAAAAAAGAAAGAAATAATACACCAGAGTATTTGTGATCATGTTGTTAATAAAATGTTTATTGGCTGCAAGGATGTGGTGAAGTATTGTTCATTTTATTCTCTCCTTTTATGACAAAGTGCTTCCTGGTTTGACAACGACAACAAAAAAAAAGAAAAGAAACGCACTACGTTTAAAATGAATTCAAATAAAACTGTGAACAATGTCTTGGATAAACAAGGTTGTCTCGCTCCTTTTGTGTCTGTTTGGAATGATTTGTGTGACTGACTGGTGCTTTTGTGTGACTGAAAAGGTTCCTTTTCAGTGTTTTTTTTTACACCAATACAAAAACCTGTTCTTTTTGAATAGGTGCCATAAATTACATCTGATGCAGTGCAGGGAAATATGAAACATCTGAGCTGTTTCTGTGCAGCCTTATTGTATTTTTAAAGTGTTGCACAACAGTGTAGGGTGCTGCAGGAATATGTGCTACATAAATTCAAAGGATAAGTCTAAAACAAATGCAGGTTTACATCGTACACACACACACACACACATATATATATATGTATATATTATATACATTTTTGTCACAACTATCTGTGGATGTTAAATTCATTGTAATTTGGTAAAAACAGCACTGTATGAAGGGCTGTGACGGACTTCTAAAAAGCCATCTATCGCAGGCAGTCGCATACACTGATCAGCCACAAGATTAAAGCCAATGACAGGAGAAGTGAATAACCATCTTGTAACAATCCAATGTTCTGCTGGGAAACTTCTGGACCTGGCATTCATGTGGATGTTACTTAGACAAGTACCACTCACCTAGACCAGAACAGGCATCCCTACCCACATGACACTCCTTGATGGCAGCAGCCATCCCAGGCAGGATGCAGCCTGACACAGACACACACACAAAAACGCATTAGGAACAACTCAAAAAACATAATGGGATGCGCTGGAACAAACCTGATCCACAGAGGCCCCTCCACACTTTGATAAGTTTTTACCTTCAGCTATCAATGGAGCAGCAACGTGATGTACTGCATAGCGGCAGTAACTAGTTTAACTGGTCTCCCATATGTGACTACAGCCAACATGACAACATTTAGACTGTGGATCGATCATAATCATGTAGATCTACTATAATTGACTGCATACAACATTTTTGAGGTCACAGGTTACAAAGCTGAAAACCCTAATACATTCTCTTTATTTTTTTCCATTTGTGGTGCGTAGTCATTGGTCAGTAGAGCTACACAAAGGAGGAAGAACAATATTAAACAGTTAGTCAATAGGAAAAATATTATAAATGAACAAGGTTTACTTTATTTCCAATTCCAATAATGTATTCAATTTATACTTTGTGTTTTTTTCTTAGGAGCTGTCCAGTACATTTGTAATCGAGTCATCTGAGCTAGATTATAGACACAATTATGAAAAACAAAAACATAAAATGGAACAAATTGTTGTGATTATAATGTAATTTTTCCCGCTGAATCGTGTGTCAACCGGATGAGAACTTTTGGGATCAATACCTAGTATATACAGTCAATGATCAATACATTATATGTAAACCTCACGTCCACAATGATTGGGAACCCCCAGTGCCTCAAACTGCACGGTTAACGGTAGATTCGCTGAAGTCTCGCGATGTTTCCGTATGACAGAGCATAGTGGCGACGAGAACTGGCGTGGGACGGAGTGAAGAGAGTTGTTATCGAAGAAGAGGGAGAGGAGGCAGAAGCAGGAGCTGAGCAGGGGGTGTGTGAGTGTGTTTGTGAGGTCCAAAAAGGAGCACAACACGGCGTGAATGAGAGAGGCAAGCTGGCGGACTACAATATGGCATCCGGAGATACGCTGTACATTGAGACAGACGGCTCGGAGATGCCGGCCGAGATCGTGGAGCTCCACGAGATAGAGGTAGAGACCATACCGGTGGAGACTATCGAGACTACGGTGGTCGGCGGGGATGACGACGACGACGACGAAGACGACGACGGGCAGCCCATGATAGCGCTCCAGCCGCTGGTTACGGACGACCCGAACTCAATCCACCACCACCAGGAGGTGATCCTGGTCCAGACCCGAGAGGAGGTGGTCGGTGGAGATGACTCGGACATGCACACGGACGGTGGTGGCGGGTTCGAGGACCAGATCCTTATCCCCGTACCGGCTCCGGGGGTGGAGGACGAGTATATTGAGCAGACTTTGGTGACTGTGGCTGGAAAGAGCTCAGTGGGTCGGGTGAAACGAGGAGGCGGCACTGGGGGGAAGAAATCGGGAAAAAAGAGCTATTTAAGCGGTGCTGAGGCCGGCGGAAGAAAATGGGAACAGAAGCAGGTGCAAATAAAGACACTGGAGGGGGAATTTTCTGTTACAATGTGGGCATCGGGTAAGTAAACGTTAGCCCAGCCGTGTCTGTCAACTCCGTTGCATGAGGCCTCATTGCCTGGGCGTTGTCCTGCTGCACCAGACTAGTTCCTGGAGTAGTCCGTTGCACCGCCGCGAGAAGCGACATTTAACGCACGTTTTCGATGCAACGCCTTGCTGTAGCATAGCAAAATGTTTTTGTTTTGAAGGGAGGCCATGTTTTAGGTGTTGCTGGGCGCCGCCATATTCCCCGAGACTAGTAAGTATGGCGGCGGCCCCGAAAAAATGGCGATAGTCGCGGCCAGGCAGAGATGGCGGCGGTGCTCGTGGGGAGAGAGGCAGCAGGATTTGATATATCTGCAGGCCGCAACATTGTGGCGCACTTGCTGCACAGTATTAGCTAACATAACGTTAGAGGGTTGCGTAAAGTGTGAGAAAGTTTAATATTCGTAAAATTTGGAACGGGGCACTGTTTAGCCAGTGAGTCTTTTAGCAGTTAGCTCTGGCTGCTGTCGCTGGTAGTTAACCAGACAAGTTAGCGCCCGCATCAAGCAAACTGCTGCCTGTGTGCAGGGAGCTGATTAATATTGACCTGGTGGAAATTTATCATTAATATAAGAGGGTCTCCTTAAGTAACCATAAGCATCTGTTTCCTTTGTGTGACAGTTATACTGCCGTCTAAATAAATCAGCTAGTATTAGCTTACAGTAATATGTTTTAGTATGGGCGCCGCTGCTCTGTGTCTATTTTTAGTGCTCTCTGCTGGTTGGTAGAGAGAAGGAGTCATCTTAACACATAAAATACCTCATAATGAGGACATGTATTTTGTGTTTTAATGTTAGTTTGAACCGTTTGAAGACTAATTATTACCATTTACTGTAGATGAAGTGTATAGATCGTTTTAAAATTAGAAATGAAAACAGTCCCTACTTTGCTCATTACTGTTTTAGATTATTATTATTATTAGTAGTAGTAGTATTGCTGATTGTTTATAATTTTGCAGAAATTCCACACGCAACTCTTGATTTGTATTGGTTAATTTCACTACTTTGAAAACAAACGTAAAAATGCGGTTGGCAGTTAACAATCAGTTTGATAGGGTTAACAGATTTTTTTTCCTATTGCACTGCGTATTACAAAGTGAATTGACTGTATCGTTAAAAGTAAACTCCTCACTCTAAATATGTTGAAATAATCAAATACATATATTAGTAACTGTGCAGCAACTTATTACATAATGTAGATGCTTTTAGCCTCCTGAGGCTTGTAGCCAGGGCAACACCAATATGTTATCGGTTCAGTCTCTGTAATGTTTTTCTAGATGACAATAAAGACATTGACCATGAGTCGGTGGTGGAGGAGCAGATCGTCGGGGAGAACTCCCCCCCGGATTACTCCGAGTACATGACGGGGAAGAAGCTGCCCCCTGGTGGCATCCCGGGGATCGACCTCTCAGACCCCAAGCAGCTGGCTGAGTTTGCAAGGTGAGTGTCTGTAAGGATCTCTGCTCCACCTGTTCCCAGCGGTAAACAAAACTGTTTACACTGTCCACACGCATTCTGCAGAGTATGCTGCTGCTGCTCCTCAGATGCACTGCTGGGAGAGTTTCCAAAACCAAAAGCATGCAAATGTTTGGTTGTAAACATGCGCTGACTTGCCAAATCATTAAGTACACATGTCAAAATAACTGCATTCTGTTACACTATGTTTGCATTACAGGATTGTTATAATATATAGAAAGTTGGTGATATATCTATGCCCGTTCTGGAGGGTGTAGTTTGTGATGCTGTTAAAATGGATTGAAGTAAAACGAAATATGTCTTTACAACACAATATAAACCAACAGTTCTACAAAACAGTCTCCAAAATGAAAACACAGCTGAATCAACAACTGTCTGTTATTAGAAACAAGTGATGAATATCAAAGCCTTCATGTAGCAAAAATGTAGTGCAGGGCTGTTATATAAGAGTGTGTTAATTTTCACTAGTGTACCTAATGAGCTGGCAAGTGTATATGTTCTTTTGTATGCATTGGACATTTTCAAAATGCACCCTGGAAAGCTGTAAGTCAAAACACTAACTTTGTAATTACAATAAGAATGTAATTAGATGGAAAGAATGCAAATTAAACACCACATGAGAATTAAATGAAGAAAGACATCAAAATATAATAAATTCTGTAGCTGTGTATGTGTGTGTATATTTTTATACACAAGGTGTCATTAAGCTGCGATATTTATTCTAGAAAGTTAATTGTTATTGCAGTACAATAAAGTAGACCAAAGAGAGGCATGCTATCATTCCTTTTTATTGTGGGTTTTGTTATATAATGATGAATAAGTGATAATGGTCACACACATATGCCAGTAAAACATTTTCAGTCTAGTAACCAACACCAAATCGCATTATTTAGTATCTGCATGTTCAACATCCAGTAGAGTTACTTGATGTGTCAAACTGGGAAAGTCTTATAAGTGTATATTAAGGATTGACAGAACACTAATGCAAGTTAATGACCAGTTGTTTGAACCCCAGCAGGAGGTCAGCAAATATGGGTTGGGCGTAGTTCAAAGTGAGGACAGTGGATGTCTGGACTTGTATATAAAGCAGGATTTGATGTTAAAGGATGAATTTTTGCGTTCAGTCTATTAAAAACTAAAAGGCTTTTTCGTTGTTTTGTTTTTTTAACAGAATGAAGCCCAGGAAAGTCAAAGAAGACGATGCTCCCCGGACGATAGCTTGTCCTCATAAAGTGAGTCTGTCCCTCACAGGAAGCCTGTCATCTTTTTGGCAAAATTGTGTTCATAGTTCCTGACAGGTTTAATAGTGTAATGCTTTGTGTGTAATTGGAAAATCTCACTAGAGGTTATTTAAAAGGCAAGGTAGCACTTGAGCATATTGATTTTTATGTACAAGAACAGCCAGGCCTTACCCAAGCTCACTAATGTAAATGGCTTTCTCCACCCTGTGAGCAGTCTGCTTTTTGAGTGTGAGGCTGTTGATGGAACATTACATCTTCAGGACAGAGCAGAGGCTGCTCCAATCTTGAACTGGTTTCAAAGATACCTGTAGAAAACGCAGAGAACACTTGACACCTTGCCGTGAAGAGCCGTACGTCACACGATTGTCTGTGCTGTCAGTCAACGCTGTACTTTCTTTGGTCCTCAGGGCTGCACAAAGATGTTCAGGGATAACTCGGCCATGAGGAAGCATCTCCACACCCACGGGCCCCGTGTGCATGTCTGCGCAGAGTGCGGCAAAGCCTTTGTTGAGAGCTCCAAGCTCAAGCGCCACCAACTTGTACACACAGGAGAGAAGCCCTTCCAGGTTGGCATATGCATAAACCTCATGCACTCCCACGCGCGATTTCGCTATTTTTACATTTTAAGCTCTGAAATTCATCACTGCTCGATTCCAAACTCAGGCTATGTCATCTGTCCTTTCACAGGCTAAATATACAAATGTCAGTTAAACGTTCTTAATGAATAATGAAAGACCAACAACCCCTGCCTTCTAACTTTTAGAGTATTTGCATGATCTCAAACTTTAATAATGTTTACTCTAATTCTCTTTCACTGTTTAGATGTACCTGTTCCATTTTAATGTGTGATTATGTATAATTATAGGCACATTTCAACTAAAGTTAAATATTCTGGGTGATATTTTTGTAGTTGGCTGTGTCACACTGTTAAGTCAGCCTGTAGCCTGACTATCCTGCTCCTCTGTTTGCTCCCAGTGTACCTTCGAAGGCTGCGGGAAAAGGTTTTCTCTGGACTTCAACCTGCGCACACACGTGCGGATCCACACTGGAGACCGGCCCTACGTCTGCCCTTTCGACGGCTGCAATAAGAAGTTCGCCCAGTCGACCAACCTAAAGTCTCACATTCTCACACACGCCAAAGCCAAAAATAACCAATGAGAACCCATCCATCAGCGTCAGGCCACCAAGACGAAAAAAAGAGCATTCTAGCGGCACACGTGAAAACTTCTTTTGAAGACGGAATGAAAAGCTTGATTTATATTAAAAAAATCTGACAGATTAAAAGACTTAGAAACACTGAAATTCAGCTGGTTTTCCTGAGCCCCCTTTCTTCTGCTGTCACATTGGATGAGGAACGCATTGACTATTCCCCAAAGGCCCGGCCGACACAGTCCCTTTGTTTCTCCAGTGGCACTTGGCTGCCAGAAGATGGAACCCATGGACAAACATCAGAGACTTATTTTTACCAGAGTGATCAGAGAAGCAGCACTCTATTAGTATTTTTATTTTGTCACATTGCTTTTATTTCCTTCAAGTGTGCATATTGTACACTTGACTCAGGCTATGTTTAGTAAAATTGTGATTTCTTTTTTTCCTCCTGTGTTATGAGAACGTACTTATGATACAAAGAAAAAAAAAAGGCTCCGGCCTCGTTTGACCTGTTTCACACGTATGGGAAGTTTAAAAAAAACAGCTGTATGTTTGCATTTCCACACCTTCTTTGGTTGTATTTTTCTCTAACCACAAAATAACCTTGTATACTTGTATTGTATGGCTGTATTAAAATTAAGTAGATAGATAGAGGTGTGATTTAAAGTGTTAACCGATTAAACTTTTAGTCATGAGTTGCTTTATATTTTCTATAAACCGTCTTTACACAGATGAAAATGAGTAATATAAGCTTACTCAGAGCCTGTCACAGTTGAAGTATCTGAAGTGTACGTTGAGTTGACTGCGAGACCATCACTTTCTTTGTTAGAATGTAATGTACAGACGTCAATCATTAACATCCTTTGTTGATATTTACAACCATGTATCTCAACCGCCCACAATAAAATGGGTCATTCCAACTCCGTCAAACTACACAACGTTTTTACCAGGTGTGTCTGTCTGGGTCAAATGTAAAGTACCTGAAGTTTGTAAGTAATATTGTAAGTAGTAACATGTAGCACCCACCTAGACCAGACCAGGCACCCTCGCCCCATAGCAATGACACTCCTTGATGACAGCAGCCATCCCCAGCAGGATGCAGCCTGACACACACACATAAATGGTTTAGGAACAACTAAAAAACATGAAGTACAGCACAAGGTGTTGACCTGGCCTCCAAATAGACTAGATCTCAAACTGATCCAAGTATCTGTGGGATGATCCACAGAGGACCCTCCCCTCAACCCAAAGGCCCCCACTAACAACATTCCATTGCCAGACACCGCAGGTCATAGGACCATTTTGTGACTGACATGGGTGTGCAAAGCATTTTGTCAGTCCGAGTCCAAAGAGGAACATTGTCTTGGAGCTGAACCCTTGACGATGAAAGAAAAAAGGGAGGACCACCACGGGTCTAGATTCTGGTGATGGTGGATCAGCAGGTGGCTGATGAAGACTCCTAGAACAAACAGTAAGAAGTGGAGTTTGGCCTAAAAGCATCACTGAACAAGAGTAGTAGATATTAAGAAAACAGATGAGAAGAGGTAGTAGAGTGGAATGAATATCCTGCGCTCACCATAAAGGAAAGGAAACAGTGGACAGATAGTCCTCATTGAACTTTTACCTAATCTTCATTTCATACAAGCGATGCATGAATATGAAGAACATGTTTAAAATGTTATTGGATCAGGAAATGCAAGATGCTGTCACATCCTTTCCACTGCACCCATGTGTTTCACTTTGTCAGTCAGCGATTGCCTGCTGCACACACATCATCACACAGATCCCTTAAAGGTCCCATATACTGCAGTTAATGCACAAGTGTGTGCACCACTGAGCAACTGATCAATACAACCAATGCAGCAAACACATCAAAACAAGCCTCTCTGTAAAAGTCAGTGTTACTTTTGAGTCCATGAGAAATGGAACCCGAGTGGAAAGAGGGATGAGAGGGACTGGCAGTGAGGGATGAGTGAGGTCGAATGGGGAGATGGTTTATGCTCTTCAGACTCAGAGTGGGCTCTTATCTGAGGAAGCTTCCTCCCTTATCTCCCTGGTTCCTGTACGAAAGAGGAAAGAGGAGGCAAAGAGAGAGAGGGTGGTTGGACTCACCTTTATAGATAAATGTACAATAGAATTGCATGAGGTGTGACCTTGTTCCTGAGCCTGAGATACTTCAGCTTATTTGCAGCATTTGCAAAAGTTCTGCTTGTAAAGTCTGAGAACTTCATTGCCTCATTAGGTCTTGAAAGACAGGTCAAGGTTTGTGGTTGAGTACTGTCAGCTCATGACATTTGCAGAGCTCATAAATTCCACGGACTCCTCCGAGCAGCTGACTGAGGATCTGGGAACGCGGCTAATTGATGCCTGTGAAGCAGTGGGAGCCTATAAAAAGATGCAGCTTGTAGTTTCTCCCGTCCGAAATGTCATTAAGAAATGGCAGCTCAGGGGAACCGTGGAAGTCAGGACAAGATCAGGAAAACCATGAAAACTTTCCGAATGGGTAAAGACAAGAAATGCAAAGAAGGCACAGCATGATTGTGATATATGCGGGGAGGATTAGCTAACAGGGGACATCATTTTCTTGCACCAACACACATGAGTCATTAGAAGAGTCATCAGAAGGAAACCCACAATCTCATTACAAAAGTCACTGTTACCTCATGTCCCCTAGAGGGTCACAGGAGGGCTAACACCTTTCAACATCTCAACTACCACTGAGAGGCAGGGTACATCCTGGACAGGTCGCCAGTTTATCACGGGGTGAACACAGAAAGACAAACAAACACTCACATTTCACACCTACGGCCAATTTAGAATCACCATTGATGCAACAAGCAAAATCAAACCAAAGCAGCTACTGCCACTAATGGAAGTGTAGCACATAATGTCACCAAATCGGTCCAGTGAAGGTGGCTGCCCTCTACAAGTCCCAAAGCAGCTCTGGACTTTAACACAATTAGAAATATTCAGGTAGATCTTAAACATGCTAGACAACAGGTGATCTGAAAGTCAGACTGTGTGAATAGAAAAACATCGCTGGGCACAAAACATATTTCAAGATGTGAAATATAGGCCTACTGGGATTTCAATGAAACCAAATGCAGAACTGTTGCTCAACTGTTAAAGTACTTATATGGTGGTATTGTACTAAAGTAATGACTTATTCGTTCTTCTTTGTAATGAGACTCTGCTATCATCCAGAGTTTGTGCCTTTTCCATCTTTCAAAATTCACACAGTGAACGGCCTCCACAAGGACAGCACGTGTCAGTCTTCAATCATATTCAGCTCTGGATAACGGATGTTCTAAAAGCTGTAACATCATGCTGGGATTTCTTTCCTTCCTTCCACTTGCAGTTTTTGAGTTTACTCATAAGTCCAGTCCCTTTTCTGCTCATCCAGCAGGATTAGCTTTACTGCCTACCTCAGCGTCCCGCTAAGACCCTGCACTTCCCTCTGATCCCAGCCATCATGCTGCAGGCTCCACGCCAGCTCCTGCTGCCCCCTTCAGGCCACAGGCTGTAGTGACTTTACCCAGGTGCCAGTGCTATCCATGGTGCTGATCCCAGACACTGGCTACGTCCTCACCATGCCCCTCTGCAGGACAAGTGTCCTCACTGTCTGTCACACAAAAGCACTCAGAGGGCTTGAGGAAAACAAAAAGGGAGCAGAGCTGCTTTCTGTTGAGGAAATAAATTGATTTAGCTTGAGTGCATTCTTGATGTCTTATTGGCTTTTTAGAGCTCCTGCTTTACATTCAGAACCAGACTCACCCCCACTCCACCTGAGAACTTTGACTGGAGCGGTGTGTGAGCCCACCTTCCTTCTGTGGATGTGTGTGAGTCAGAGTACGTAAAGGCTGATTCAGACATGATTCCACTTGGGGGTCTCTGCCTATTTTCTTTTTTTTTCTAGGGGAGCATTTATTTACGGGATTGGTTGTTTTGATTGACAAAGGCAGGGGAGACTAAATGTGCTACTTGTTATTCAGCTGAAGTCTGTCAAGCCTCCAACACCTGCTCTCTTTCAGATGCTTATTTCATTATGGCTTCTCTCTCCCAAGAGTCAAGGCACTTTTTTTTTGTTCTTTTCTTTTTGTAATCCTCTGCAGCATGTTTACCTGGATGTTATTCCATTTCTCTCTCTCGCTCTCTCTCTCTCTCCGTCTTTGGTTTGGCCAACTCTTGGCTTGTTCGCAGCCGAGCATGATCTCACCTACAATCTCGACACTCGGAATTTTCTTTCATTAGTTTGTGCGCGCGTCTCTCTGAGGCGCACTGACAGAACGCAAACAAAGGTTTATCACACTGAAGCACACCAGGCAGCCTGAGCAGGGAGATACCCACAGTCGCTGCGCTAAACCCCTTCATCTGTGAGTGGAGACTAAATCAGGAAATCCGAAGAGATCAACCCTCAGCCCTCTGTGCTTTATTATTTATTTCTTAATAACACTCCTGCAAGGATCTTGCTCTTGCTTGTGCTCTGCCTGCCAAGAGCTAAAATTTATGTAGAGGGAGATGTAAATAAATCCCGAGGCAAGAAAGAACAAAATTGTATAAGCCTTGTCTAATATCTTGATTGAAATCTTCTCCACTAAAGCTGAATAAACTTCGTTCTGCAAATACAGAACTGCACAAAATGACTTTTATGTAAATTGTACCTTTCTCTTCATCCTTGGTTACACACAACGAAAGCCTCTCAGTGACTATTACTCTTCCTTTGCTCCTTGACACAGTCAGTTTGATGGTAAGACATGCAGAACAGTGTTAACTCCGCTCAATGTGCAGGTCAAACCTCTGAACTTATATCTTATCTTGACACGTTTAAATCCCGTGAAGTGCCTGCTTTTTTTTCCTTTTCTTTTTGCAGTGGGCACAGCGAGATATGCTATTTCCATGCAGAAAATATGTTGCCAAGGTAACAGAGGAGAGAGCGAGAGCATGTGTGTGCAAGAGCGAGAGAGAGAGAAATAGAGAGAGAGAGAGGCTGAGGTACCGCCTGAATACCAGGACTGCTGCTGCAGACGCAGAGCACGCCGCTCCACCCTGTCAGCATCACTACAACACTTTTCTGAAAACCCGTCTCTCAAACGCTTTAAATGTCAGGGGTTTTATTTCTGTCTTCATCTGCTGATGTGACACAAGGCACGGGACACTGGAGCCTGTAATGCACTTCTTTCCGCACCTCACCCCCTTTCACACCTCTGGTCCCTGTCATGAGCTCTCTTACTCTCCCAGTCTGTCTCTGCCTATATATAGACTGCCTTTCAACGCTTTCTGTCTTTTCCAATCTGTGCACACCTGACTCCTCTCTCATGTCGCCCTCTGCCTTTGTCTGACAAGCGCAGATTTGCCATAGTTAACTCAACGCTCCTTCTGTTGAAGCAAGCTGGACACGGATTACAATGCAAGTCACACTCAAATGAAGAAAAAACAAGTGCATGTACAATATTCAGTACGTCAGTCATTTTGAAAGGTTATTTCTTTATCTTGATCATCATGTTAAATGGATATAAATTCACTAGCTGATTGATGTTCTGAACTGAGTTTTCTTTTTTTCAGTTTCATGAACTGTATATGCAATGTATTATAAACTTAACATGTTTAAATTGTATTTGCTGTGATTGGTCAAAACAAATGTTTTCATCTGTCAGAAATGTAGTTTTTCACTCTTTCCTGACACCTAACAGAAAATAAATGAGATCTAAAAGTATGAGCATTTACTATGAACTCATACATTTTGAGGTACTTTTATACCTCTCCTTTAAAATCAGAGGGAAATATTGCTACTTTCCTAAAATCACATGATGATATTTTAAGATTCCAAGAGTCATTGCTCCTGCCGTACTTCCTGTCTCCTCTTTCTGTTTCTATCTCTCTGTGTATCGCTGCCTTCAAATGGAAGCTTGTGGTTACGACGTGGGAAGCCGAATACCCGTCAACTCAGGCCTTGTCAAAAATGTCCACGTTCGAGGTTGTGAATACTACGAGGGCGGGCCGTTCGTACTGAGCTCAACACCGTAAACACAACACCGTTAGAAGGCCCCCAGTGTCTTTGGTGTTTGCGTGTCCATGGGGGCGGATAAGTCACCTGCTCCTCCTCAAGCTGTGACTCATCAACTCATCATCCCCTGCAGTATTTAAGCCTGGGTGGATCCATCAGTCTTTGTCAGGCTGACGGGCCGCCACCAGCGGCAGAGAGCGTTCCAGGCCCCTGCATCTAGTTCAACCTGTGCTCTGACTGCTTTCTCTTCTGCTTTCACTTGCTCTTGTGCCAAGCAAGTCCACAGCTAACTCACCATTTCTCAGCCAGCCAGCCAGCCAGCCACTCTTAGATGACAGAGTCACTGGACCTCTGGCAACGTCTCTTCTTTGTACATTAAACCTTCTGGACCCTTCCTCTGTGACTGTATCTGCATTTCATCCCTCCTCAGTGTAAAGCCACCCTTAATTGAAAGCACCGCTCGCAGATATTTTTGACAGTGTGAGCTCTTCGTGTGTCTGTACCATAAGTTGTTAACATCTGAGAGTTGGTAATGCTTCTTTTGATGATGCATTCCCCCTTTAAACCTTCCTAACAGTTTATTTTAATAAGGTTGAATCCCAACAGCTGTAAATGCATCCAGTATTTCATAGTAAAATGTGTGCCACCACTAGATTTGGAGACAGTGAACTAAACTATTTAAAGTAGTTCAAACTAGCTTTACCTCAAACATGTCGAGCAATACATGACTGCCTATGTAGTGAAATTCCATCATCTAGTACCAGATACCTTTACTGTAGTTTATTTTTGTAATGCTAAACCTGTATTTGTATTATTCTGAGCAGAACTTCTTCCTCCATTGACAGCCTTAATCATCTATGTGATATAGATGCCAGTGTTAAAGTCTGTTCATGCAAATGTTCTCCTTTTTTTGTTTCTGGCATACCGTCTCTTTTCTGTGTGGCACCAAATTTGTATCCACGGCATCAATGGGCAGATTTACATTGTTCAGTCTGTTCAGTTTGTTTCATATTTTTGTAGCAGATCCACAAAGATGTCTATACTGTTGTTTTTCCTTTGCAATAATTTGCTCGAGTCTGTCTCCCGCTGCCAGATAAAGTCACTCTCTGGTGTTCTCCCTTATCTTTCTTCTGCCTCGGTCTCTCCCCGCATCAGGTCCCACACGTCAATCAGAGGTCGACCTTTGTTTGATTAACGCTTCATTTCAATATCCTCCTCACGTTCTGGCTTCAGTCCGCCCCGGTCGCCAAAGGTGAACTCCCTTCAAAAGAGCTCAGCCGTTGCATATACATTTCAAATCGACGAATGCGCGGCTGCCTGCGGGAACTGCATCGCAAATGTGGTCACAGTTAGATCAAGAGGCCTTTAAAGGGTTGTTTATGAAGAGCTACCTGACATTCTCCATTTCACCAGCCGAGGCTCCGTCCCTTCAGCTGCGGCTGATGACAGCTGATCAAACAATAGCTGTGAGGCCACTGCACTGATTTTTTATTTTTTTATTCCCCGTCCTTCCCCGTGTGCTCAGGCGCGTGAGCTTTATGTGCCCAATTAGCATGAAATTCATGTTAGATGTGACACCGCGGTTTGACATCTCAACTTAACAAGCTCACTAAAATGAGATCACTCTGAGCAATAAATAAGATTAGCACACAGAAACATAGTCAGTTCATAATCCTAGTGTGAGCCGGTTTTGAAAAGCCCACAATATTCCACAATATCCTGGTGAAATGCAGACGTGCATGCAGTGACATGTAAATGTTTAGGAGAAGCTGGCGTCTGTTTGACGGGTGAGCAAAATAATGTGGTGTATGACCTCACAACAGCTTCCTATGTTCTGTTACAGGAAGCCGGAAGCGATAACAAGATTAGTATAAGCACTTTTAGTAAGTCACTGCGAACAAGATCCTTAAAGAGGCTTAAAGTGTCCCCCTTCCCCAGCAGTTGATAGATAGCTGAGAGCTGACTGGCACATCTGCTTGGTTGCTACTCTGTTCTCTTAGTGATCTCCAACACTGGCAAATCAATGACAGATCCATCATTGGGGACGCGCAGTGCTGAGAAGGAGCAAATCACTTCTATAAGCGATCGCAGCTATCAGGCAAATGGGCAGAAAATGGTTCCTAATGGTGCCTGGTATGTCTGGTGTAAACTGCAGCCAGCCTCTTTGTCGTCCATCACCCTGGAGCATATGTAACTGAAAGGAGAGGAGAGGAAGAGGAGGAAGCTTGTTCAGCGTGGGAACTCCCCGACGCTTGGGGAGGGGGGGGTGTTTCACGTCAAATCAGATCTGGTGTCTGTGCTGCAGGATGATGCCGTGTCACTTACTGAGTCTGTGTGTCGAACAGTGGAAGTCACTCAGTCAGCACCCCCGGCGTGCGACCTTCACCGAGCAGCCTCCTCCACTTTCCGGTGGGATTTCAAAAATGCTCTCTCATTCTCTCTCGCGGCTTTGTCAAAATCCTGCTGGTAATTGAGGCATAGTTGACTCAAACGCGGAGATCATGAAAAATGAATGGGCTCAAATCTTCTCCAGACCCGCTGAAAGTGGCGCAGGAAAAGACCCGTCAGGAGGGGCGCGGGGCAGCTTTCAGGGCGAACGCCATGGCAGGACACTTGGCTGCATTAGTTATTGCCATTAGTTGTGAGTTTGACTTGACAGTTAACAGTCGCTGCTGAGTAAACAAGGAAGTCTTTAGTTTAGATTTGACCATTTCAATTATCTCCGTCCTTACCAAGACTTCTGTTTTTCCTAGAAACAGTAATCACATTCACTATTAATGAGCCATGATGTTCATTCTGGACCCATTTACTCCTCTCAATAATGCATAGTCTTTGGAATTGCCTGTGCATATGTTACACTGTGCCACCTCCCCCTCTGTCTTCACCTCCAACACTCCTAGGAGGATACCAGTGTCTCCCCTTACATGTGCTCCCAGGGATAATGCTCGCCAGAGAAACAATGTCTCATGTGTGACTTTGACTAACACTGCCTGCTGTGCGGAGATAATGAACCCCCGGGCTGCAGCACGGAGAGCGAAGGGTGCTAACACACTTGTTGGAAGACCTCAGTTTTTCTTCGATTAAGCTTTCCTATTACTCTTCTCTAAGTGTGATGCTAATGGGCTCTTCAGTTTGTCGAAAACAGGCACAACTATCTCTTTAAATAAGACAATTGGCCACAAATTGCATACATCAGTGCCCCGATGTCATTTCCCCCGCTGCATGATTGTCATTAAAAGCATGTTGGTATAAGTGCTCCATAAAGGGGTCTGTCCTGTCGAGATCCACTGGAACTCATACAAAGGAATGAAAAGCCCATTAGCAGTAATAGCAGAACATGGATTCATCAAAGCTGCTATTGAGAAGAGGGGGTTAATCAAAGCGCTTCTGATGATTGCTCAGTATATCAACCCAGATTGGATGGTCTGTTTGTAGAAGACAGGCCAGAAAGTCTGGCAGGTTCAGTTCTGGAGTAAGCCAGGAGGTGGGTGGTTTTGATAGCAGGGGGTTTTGGAGGTTTGTTCGGGAGCATGGCAGGACCCTTGCAGTGGAGAGGAGTGAGTCAGCTCGATGCAAGATGGTAGACTGGAGAGCAGGGGCGGGGGTTAGAGGGTGGCGAGGGAACGGGGAAGACTTGACAAGGGCCAAGAAGCACATCATAGGGGCATGGAAAGAGGGTCAGTCTCGTGCAGGTTTGTGAAGGAAAATGTGTAATTCTGATCTGGCCGCGGGGCTCACTCTGCTCTGCTTGCTGCCAGACCTCCAGCTGGGGTCTCTCATGCACATTCACCAACACTGCTGCCCCCTCCTCGTCCTCCCACTTTCTTTGTGAAGGTGCGCTGAATACCGAAGAGCCAGAGGCTGCATGGCTGCCTTACAAAGGATGCTCTTTTCTGTCTCCTGCACTCCTCGTTCTGTTTTGCTCTACATTCTCTCTAACGCTCAGCTCCCTGTGCCCTCTTCCTCTTTCTCTCTCTGTCTCTCTCTCCCTCTCTGAACTGTCTCACTTTCTTCTCTGCACCTCTCGCAGCCTCTCTGTTCCTTCATCCCCAACCCCGGCTCTCTACCTCCTACCCTCCTCGCCGTATTTGTTTCACAAAACCCTCCGTCTACATCTCATCGCATCGCCTCCTCTCCTCCCTTCATTCTCTCCTTCTCTCTTCTTCGCTCTCTCTCTCCCCCCGCAGAAATGCATCTATTATTAACATACACCTCTGGCTCTCGCCAAAGACTGAGCTAAGGTTCAGGCCAAGCTCCTCGGCATTTTAATCACCCCTAATGAGCAAGAAATAATGAAGAAGAGGTGGCTGAATACAGCCTGTTTAGGTGACAGCAATTAATTTATACAGTTTTTGCAGCTCGTCTGAACAGGTTTTACCATCATACTGGTGTGTTTTCCACTCAGTGTGCTGTATCCCTTGTGGTATGCTGTGAGAGGCTTACCAGTGCAAGCAGCGTATATAAAAATCAATCAGGCAGCATCCAACCAACAAAATACACAGTGAATCTCAGAGCTCATGTTCCAGCAGATAATGCATATCATGTCAGTCCTGCTATCAGGGAGACATTACTGTAACTGTAGAATTAGTGGTGCACGGGTTCCCACTGCGGGGGTTGAGTTTAACCTCTCCTGCGGCAGATTTCTGCAGTGGCTGCCGCCGGAGTGCACAGGCACGGCGCTGTCAGACGAGCGCGAAGATGCGCAGGCGAGAGGCGTCCCGGGTGACTAGCATAGCCTCTTTTCATCATCTGCTTCCCTCTTCTCTTTGAACAAACACAAGGGCTCAGGGCAGGGATCTGTCAGAGGTCCAACACTCGCAGAAAAAGGGGAATTGTGTTGGTGCAACACTACTGAAACCCCAAATTCATTACCGCTCCGGTTAGGGGAACTTGCAGAACTGAGGGACGCAGCTATTGTTTTGCTCTGAAATAACACTACAAAGCAGAAAGGGCTCCTCTCTAATTGCAACGTGGGAAAACTTGGGGGAAACACACGAGGCAAGCTGAAAATGATAATGTCCTTTTTATCACTGGTTTATTTATACTGGTAAACATCAAACAGAAACAACAGCAAAATCAAGAGCGGACGTCCTCCCATTCTTGTGATTATCTCTTACAAGTTAATTTACAATGGTTGTCATTGGCATGACATGATAACGTCAGTAAGTAAAAAATACAGAGATGAACCATTCCTCTGGATCTCATCCACACGCAATATCAGATAACTCCCCACACCTGTCATGCCGTTGGTGTTGGTTCAATTGTCGCTCAGATCAGTCACGACAGGAATCCTATCAGAGTTGAGTCTTTATGTAATTATGTGATAAAAATGTATCGATTCAAACCGGAGGGCAGTATTAGGCTGAGTCGACTTGTGCCACAAAAAAATGCTGCATTGTGCTGTGTCTGGGAGATGAAAAGATGGAGCATCGTCTGTCTACTACATTCTGTTCCTACACCTCTGGGATGTAAAGCACATTCGTAATCTCTCCAAACCGCCGCCAAGGTAATTAAGACATGTCATCGTCTGTCTGTGGAGCTGGAGACAAGAATCAAGTTCAGAGTCTACAGAGATCGTATCACTTTAGGTAACAGGCAATGAGACCGCGAGTAAAATAAGCCCATCCCCTGTGTGATGCTTTCTTTGTTATAATACAGTATGTCCAGGTTACTGCATTCAATAGCACATGAACACTTATGGTTGTACTGAGATATACAGTATCTCACACAACGAAACATTTTTGTACATGAACTTGTTTTATACATTGTTGTGCCGTTCATCAAAGTTGGGTCAAATGTTGTTATAAAGAAGACTTTGATAGGTTATAAGGTAGAAAATAAATGTGAACCCACAAACCTTTATGCCTGCCATCCCCCTGATACATGAGAGAAGCTCACAGGTCCCTCAATAAAGAGCCCAAAAGCTCAAAACAAGGCATAAAATCCCTGTCTCTTCCACAACGGGCCGCAAATCCAATCCGAGAAAGCTAGAGAAGGCGACTCATAAACTTCAAATCATAAAGTGCTCTCCAGAAGCCACTCAGACCTGGAGAGCTTGTCCCTGGCCCGGTGAATGTTTGTTGTGCTCTCGAGCTGCGGTAACTCCCCGCTCATCGACAGGCTGCGTTTGGAGCGCAGGCTGGCCCCAGTCTTGGGGTAGGCCACATAGCAGCGCTCCCTGTATGAGTCTGCATTAAGAGAGTGCCTGCGGTTCACCCTCACCCCCCCTGCGGGCACAGTCATGTACTGTCGAGGGGCTGGGTGGGGCCGAGGACCCCTCGGAACGGTAGTCCACTTTGTGGGCTGGCCAGGCACAGCGAGAGCGACGGCGGTGGCCATTTTAACCTCCGACGAGTTATTCCGGTTCATGTTATCCAGCTCGACATCTGCCTGGGCTTCAGCTCGGCGAGCCTCTGAGGGTTTAGGTGGAGCGCTGGAACGCTTGGGCCTCGGAGCGCCGGGGGAGGCCGGGTGCCAGCTGTGACTGCCAGCGGAGGTAGAGACCGTGCAGTCAGGGAGAGTGGGTTTTGTTGAGGCTACCACGACAGGCGGCCGCTGCTTTGCTGGCTCCGGGGGCGGCAGGGCAACTCGGAGGCAGTCCTTGTCATTCTTCTCCGGACGCAGAACCTGCTTAGAGAGGGACTTTGGGATCCCACAGCCCTGGAGCTGTCCATCACTGCTCAGTGACCGAATGTCCCCCATCTCTAGCGCCTGGGACAAGTGGGAGAGAGAGGGGAATGAAAGCAAATCCGTTAGATTCAATATCAGTGGAAAGAATGAACAGAAAAATAACAAAAGAATCATGCCAAACTGACCTTATCTGCATCTCCTTGGTTACACACCCGGTAGCGCACAATGAGGAAGATGATAAAAGCGAGCACAGAGGCCACAATAATCCCTCCGATGATAACGACAATGGTTCCGCCAAGAAACTGCGACTGCATGAAATGGCATCTCAGGTACTGCGGCTCAGTGGTGAAGTGGACACAACCTATCACCCTGGTGGCGGTCAGCGAGGTCACCTGGTCGTCGTAGATGGCCAGCACACACAGGTCATAGTGCGTGCCAGCAGCCAAGTTGTTCACCAGGATGTTCTTACTGGTCGGGGGTATCATTCTGTATCAAGAGAAAAGCTTTGTGAGCTCTGACATAGATTAGAGGGGGTTAAATGAAAGGAGGCCGCAGCAAAGCAGATTATCCATCTTATTGTTTTGTAGGGGATAAAATGACATGACAATCATTTCTCTCTCAGGGGGCTATTTAAAATCTGTCTAGGCATAATCTTTTCTGACATTTGATTTATTGTCTCCAACATTTTCACTGATAAAAGGTTGCCTTCAGATGCTGGGGACGCGAGATGCTTCCGTTTGTTCACAGCACCAGGATTACCGTCACACTCCTTTAATGTCTCCTCTGCTGAAATGTCTTACTGACTTTGAATTCCATTTAGGAAAGAAAAATGGGTCCGTGCAATCATCCTATCATATCACAGTGATTAGCACTAAATATGGAGTGAAAGAGGGTAAAGATGAAAGACATCTGTGTACGCCGGCTCCTTGGATGGGCATGTGCGAAGCCTCGGATGCTTTTTGTAAAAGACTGGCAGACTGCTCTTTCATCTTCCTATGAGTCCAGAGCTTAGTGCTGACATTCTGTTTTGATTTTGTTGATTAAGCATTATCAAGATTTTGCACATAGTAAATTATACACTCCGTCAAGGGGGGATTATGAGTTAAAGAATAAGGAGTCAGATACAGTGCAGTAGTCTTGTCTTCCTGATAGGACTAATAGACGCCGTGAATAATGATGTCGACAGCCAGGTCCAGTTCTTAATGACTAAATATCTAAAGGGATTTAAGTAGTCTATAAAGGTAACACAAGGGTCATGTTTGTTTCAGATTCATTCAGATTCGGATTTGATGTTTGCATACTAAATTATATCGATCAAAAAAGAGAAAAAAATTGTATTTTGCAAGATTTGATGCTCAGGTTATACTCTGCTTACCTGTAAACCAGAGAATCATCATAGGTGCCGTTATACTGGATCTGAAACATGCGGATTCCAGGAATACCCCTGTGGAAGTTAAACTTGACCAGAGCAGAGGAAGAGGTGGCCTCTGCAATTACTACTTTCTTCTCTTGGCCCGTCTTCGCGCTCCCCAGAGGCACCCCTCCCGCCTCCGCTCCCGTCTTGGTCACCGTGGCGATATCTGATGACCCGGGGTCAGGCTCCTGCTCTGCGACTGTGTTGTTGGTGATATGAGGGAGCTTTGCTATGACCAGATCCACGGTCTGCTGGGCCTCTCCGGCTGGGTTGGATGCCACACACGTGAAGGAACCTGAAACACACAAATATTTGATGTACAAATTAAAATTAAGTGTTTTTTTATGTGCAACTGAGCTACTGTGACTGTGTACTTTCCCTTGTGGGTGACTAAAGTCTATCTAAGTTAAGTCTAAATGGCAAATAATGTGTAATAGTGGTTAACAATTTTAGGATTAGTTCATCATTTTGACACACTTTAGAGGAGAATACTGACACCACTTGAAGTTCCGCTGAGGTGTGACCACCATTCCTGAGAAAATAATCCACATGGAAACATGCAGTTCCTCAAGTGACCACTTGAGGCTGGCTCCTAAAATGAGTCTCCATAGACTTCCACGTTAAGCTGTCCAACTTACAGCCTGGTACAAAAAACAGATTTGACCTCTTTCCCCAGGTGTTAATTTTTTTATAAAACTCACTCAGTTAAATTAATGCTTATAGTTATGCATAATTAACATCTAGATAGCTGCCTGCCTAGGCATTGTTCACCCACCATTCACACTGCATTTCTTTGGTCATTTATGAATTAGCCTAGTGTCAAGCTGTGTTAACACTTGCGGTGAAAGAGCAATGGGCTACGACTCATTTTAAATGGAGGCCAGTGACAGGAAGCAAAAAAACGATGCCTTCCACACACGCTATGTGATATGCATAGTGACTCTGTGACGAGACCACCAGCAACGTGTGTTTGTTTCACCAGGTAGCATTTAAGCTAATGACGACATCATCACTGTCAACGAGCAGTTTGCACTTTTGTTGCTCGTAGTGCGAGTGTTGCAGTAGGTGGAGTAAGATTATGCCAAGACGCCAGTGACCACAGCTACCGCATTAAGTTCAAAACCACTCTTCATAAACCTGTGGTTGAAGTGACAGTGTTTGTCCGTCTTTATATGCAGTCGACATGTTTCACCTGTCTTTGTGTCAATTGTTACTATCAAGAGCAAAGTCTTTATCTGCACTATTTCCACATGTTTGGGGCTCTGCCTGATTATAAGCAGAGACCAGCAGCATATTAACATTCTTTCACATGAAGATCTGTCCAAAACTAATAAACTTAGCCTCAGTAAGCAACATCTAGTCTGTTTAGTGCTGTGGCATCAAAAGTGCTGGCCTATATATTTAGCTCCAGGTCACTTTCTGGAGTGAACCAGTGGCAGCTCTTGGAAGTCACTGCTCCCTGAACTGGGAGTAATTTGCTCTATTTTGTCATCCATGCTCTTTGAACACGGCCACGATAAAACATTTTTAAGCCTGTTCCAGTCTGTGGTAAGTAAAGCATTAGCTCAATTTAAGCATCAGATTAACTCACCAAGCATCAGCTGTTGGCTCTACTCCATATTTAAGCTTCAGGGATGAGAATGATATCAACATCCCCATCTAACTAGGAGGTGAATAAGAAGGTTTCAAACAATGAAAACCTTCTAAATATGTAGCCACTGAGATGTAAAGATGTGAGGACAAACATGTTTTTTTTCTATAAAGACATATGACAGAAACTTCAAAATAGAAGTCACTTTTCATTTCATCGTGACTCTAATCAGTCTCCGCTCCCTAAAATTTAACACCTGATGTGGACAAATACTCCAGCCTTTTAGGCTTATGTGTACACATGCAAACAACTAATTACGTTCAGTCAACAACACAAGCACAGCCACCGGGAATGTAAACATACCAGAGTCCTTGACAGTGCTGATGAGGATGTCCAGCGTTCCATCTGTGTGAACCACAGCCCTGGAGGAGTTGGACATAAGGCGCCCATCAGGTGCGATCCAGTGGATAATGGGGTCTGGGTCGCCCCTGGCCTTACAGCGCAGAGTCACACTCTGACCCTCCAAAGCTCGCAGCTCCTGAGGCCGAGAGAGGAAAGCAGTTAGAGGGAAGATACACACTGATTACATAATGCACTGAATTCCATAACAGAAAACCACTAACAGTAAACCTGTGTGCTGTACATTTGGCTTAGATAATATATCTAAGGGCCAGGGTTGTCCTTATTATTTTAAAATAGTGTCACCTGTAAATGTAATCAGCAATTAATCAATGTCATCAGCATTATTATGAGGGCACGATAATCAATATGACAGTACGCTGTGATGTATATGCTGGAGTCCAAGTTAAAGTTAATTTTCTCCGCAATTATGCAAAGTATGTCCGCTGAATGTAAATGAGATGATATAGCTGTGGTGATTTGGCAAGGGTTTGATCAGATAACGCTGTTTGGATGCATGAATCAAGGGCTAAATTACTGTAAGCTTCCAGTGTGTATTAAGAGCTTCACTGCAGATCCATCATAAACCTGCAAATACCTTATTAGCATGGTAACTGAAAACCCTTCCGAAGAACTTCTCTAAAAGCTGCACCACGGGCCACGGTTTGATTACATTTTTTAAGTAAGTCCAATATATTTTACAATAATCTGTTAGCTGAGTAGGCCAGAAGAGTCTCACGAGTCCTGTGAGATTCCTCTGGCTCACAAAGCTAATATTTGGTGTGACAGTCGAATAAAGCGCAGAGTGCCACCTTGGATTAACTGAGGCACAATCCAAAGCGTGGCTCAGAGGGTTTAACAGCAGTGAGTGTTATGTCTGAACAGTGGACAGCTCAAATACCTGAGAGTGCCTGGTGATGAGCGGAGGCTCACACAGGAACTCTTCCTCTGAAACAGTCCAGAAATAACGTCCGGCTAGGTGTTGTGGTGAAGCACAGGTCTCCAGATCATCCTCCCTCCGCAGCCTCCGCAGCCAGAGAAGCTCGCAGTTGCACCTCAGCGGATTCCCTCCGAAGCTCAGAGCAAATGATGAGGGCCCCATTATCCCAGAGGTAGCCAGGACACCGGCTCTTTGGAAAATAGGATCAGGGGGAAGCTTTTGGAGCTTGTTGGAGGTCACATCGAGTCTCTTAAGCTTCTGCAGCCCAGAGAAGGTTCCCTCTGGGATGTAGCTGAGCATGTTATGGTCCAAATTCAGTGTATGGAGATTGGGCATCCTCTGAATGGCTACCCATGGAGCACTTTCCAAGTTGTTGTAAGATAGGTCCAGCTCCTCCAGCGCTGTCAGGTCATTAAAGGCCCCGATATGGATGTGGGTGAGCTGGTTGTTGTTGAGGATGAGGTGGTGCAGCTTGGACATGCCACTGAAGGTGTCATTAGTGATGCGGCTCAGCCGGTTGCTATCCAGGTGAAGGGCTCGTAGGTTCTCCAGGTCTTTGAAGGCATGAGGGGCGATGGAGCCAATAGTGTTCCGAGAGAGGGTCAGATCTACCAACTTGGTCATGTTCGCAAAGTCTTTGCGTTTGATGTTGGTCACAAAGTTATCCCCAAGACGCATCTCCACCGTGTGCCTGTCGATGTTGGGCGGCACAAACAGCAGCCCCTTTTTGTCGCACAAAGTCGCCAAATTGGGGTTGAGCACCTGGCAGACACAGCGCTTTGGGCAGATTTGAACTTTATGTGCCTTCACAGCCACACCAAGGACAATCAGATACACCAGGAGAGACTCCATTTGGCTTTTAAGTCAGGTTAATACACCTAAAAAGACGAGAGGAAAGAAAAAGAAAGAGAAGCGGGAGCTATTTGTGAAACAGTTTACGAATGCAAAACATGAAATCTGTCATCATAATTTGCATGATCTTTAACAAACAGCAATATTTGTAGCTGTGTAATCACACTGAGAAATCTTGCCTTGAAAAGAGGAACTGGGGGATTCTGTTCGGCTAAGTTAAAGCTTTTCTGCTAGATTTGAAACACTATCATTGCCAGCTCACAGCTTAGAGTTATGGGGAGTCCAAATTCTGAGCAGGAAGCTTAGCGAGTCAATGCCTGAACAAACAATAAATACTGTGCAATTAGACATGAAACTAATTAGTCACCTGCAGACTTGAGAGCGATCATCTCCAGTAATCTTGTATCATTTTAACGACAGCTCTCATTTTAAGCCCCTACTCCCCTGCTTATACTTTTTTTTTTGATATGATAATGCCAGTCCTTTTATGTTTGTGTACAGAAGGATGAAAGTCTAGACTGACAGTCAGGGCCTCGTCAGAATTAGACTGATATCTCTCTGGATCATATCGCCAATAGGAAGGGATGATTGGGCCCAGTGCCTCGGCGAGGATGTGCAATGCCTTGCTATTGATTTTCTCTCTTCTCTCTCTGCTGCTACTCTTACTTATGACACAACTGAGATGAGGGATAAGAAGAGATCCATTTGATGAATCCTGAGACATTGTCAGGGATATAGCATGCCATAAAACTAAGACTTTGGAGATCACAGCCCTGCATGAGCTCTACGCAGTGTACCAGAGCACGAGTGACATGAGTAGTGATTATATTTAGAACAGAATTTAGTGTCATTTTGGTTAAACATGCAATATTCATCCCTCTGGGTGTCCTATTACAGCACACAGAAAGGAACACCATTCCGATCAAACACAGAGAACAAGAGATCCAATCCCACAACTGTAGTAAAAATCCAAAGACCGACCTTTAAATACCGAAGAGAATGGCTGATTTATGATTATAGCTTTCTGTGGTTTGCTGGTAATGCCTCCATTGTCGATGTTGGGTCTCAGAGAGTGTGCATAAAAATCGTGCCTCAGCAAAGAGCCTGTCGGCCGAGGTCCTTGCTTGCTTCGAAAGCTGCTGCCGCACATGAGCGGTGACACTCATGGTGTAATAACCTTGACAGTATGAGGGGGAAAATACCATAGAGTAAAGAAAACAGAAGACGGGACGGGAGTGACACACTGCCGTGTGGGGGCACGTCTTTTCATGTTGAGGGGGGGTGACATCCTCTGACAACGGTTGCATTTTGACAGCTGGGTAAAATGCCTCACAGCCTGACAGGGAGGCAGGAACGAGGTCAACTTTAAATGGTCCATAATAGCAACGGGAGGAATGATATTACTGGAAAGAGCACACTGGGTGTGACATTTTCATGAACACCGCTGATAAAGCAGCGATAAATAAATGTTTTTTACTAAATCACACATGATTTGTGGATTTTATTCAAGGCTGAAACGCATTTGATTTGGCGAGAAACAGACTGTGGAGTCATTAAAGATAGAAGATTACTTCAGTGGCAAGCCCTGCTGCAGAGCTATGCGTGGTGGTTTCCAAGAACCTGCGTGGAAAGTTTAATGTCTACCCATATGTGAGCGTGGATGTGTTTCAGATGATATCCTACAAAAGCTGAGGTGCGCTAAGCGTGTTCACGTTGGTGTGCAAAGCACCTTCTGCTCTACCTCTGAGCAGTACGGCCCTCTGGTTGTGCAATGAGGCAGAGAGGACCTGCTACTTCCAGACTCGAATGAAGCTGAAGACGTGATATTGATTCACTCTGTGGAGATGAGGGTTGCTTTTTTTTTCGTTGCTGAAAAGTCAGCCAAACGTGAAGAGAGTGGTTGCAAAGGTAATCCCTACAAAATTTGTTCTGTGAGGACAAAAGGACAGCACCTCACCGCTCACAAGGGGCAGGAAATATCTGCTGCCGTCTCCCTAATTTGCATTTAATTATGGGTGTTCCACAGAGATTTGCATAACAGGTTGCAGTCATCGGGTACATGAACGAATAAGTAGATAATCAATCAATGCATTCATCAATCATGCACTTCATCTTTAAATGTCACACCCTCAGAAAATCATTATCTTCCAGGTTGCGCTGTTCATTATAGTGAGGCGACTAGGGAAGGCCACAAATAAACAAGAAAACAGATAATCTACTGATGCATTAAACATAATCTCCTTCTTAGTCAATCAAATGTTCGTTTACTACCTCTGAGCAGGTCTTTTCACCCTCAGAGAACAGAACAGACTGACAGCACACACCCACACACGCACACCAGTGGGTGGATTTGTGCCTAATAGAGGTAACACACTACACAACAACCCCCGGCTATACAGACACATTCATGTGCAGCAGCAGCAGTATGCTGTAGGACAGGATATCTATGGTCTCCCTGGGGTAGCATTCGCCAAGAAAAGCCTTATGCAGCACACTGCATGCCAATCGGCCCGGTGAGGTCATGGGGGATATGTTTTCAGATGGTCTAACTTATGTTGGAGCTCGTGTGAGAAAGCCTCTGCAATCCACGTCTGGGCAGGAAATCAGGGAAAGCAGCCCGCCGAGAGGAAGTTAATGAGATGAAGTCTCCTTATGCCTCCATGCAGGTCGGCACAATGGCACATGGCAGTGTCTCAGCAGCGTCTCACCTGGGTTATTTAGGGAAAAAGCAGCCGGACATCTGCCACTGCCAAAAATAAGCTCTGTTGTGTCATGGAGGTAAATTAATGCAGCAACATGACGGTATAATGGTATCGACAATACAGTGAAACAGGTCTTCAGCCTGCCTGCGTTATGAGACCAGACGGAGCTGCTGCATCTGCTGAAGTACATTTCGACTGAGCTGGTACAAATTCTATTCTGTCGGGTAAACGCTCGTGCAGCCCGAGCCCAAGCATCCTGACCAAACACTACGCCGTTATGGACAGCCTAACCATCACATTTTTTGTGAATGTGAATATGTGCTGTGACACCCTTTTCCTACAGAGTCTGCCAATGTTAGACACATGATAGCTCTTGGGTGACAGCCTCGATGCCATGGCAACACAGAAACGTCAGTTTTGGGTGAGATGTAATCAGTGGCTGATTTTCAGATAACCTAACAATATTAGGAAGTCTGCAGAGGAATGGGCCTTGATAATTCAGAGGTTTCTGGTAGGAGGCCAAAGCAGGCCCACTGTAGAGGAGACTGTACACTCAGCTATTTTTATTTTAGATTTCATATTTGAATCATTATCCTTTTCTAATCTTGCAAGTAATAAAAAGCCTAAATGGCTTGATGGGAGATTTGATGCAGCTGAAATTATTTTTTTCACTCTGGCAAGCTCGTGTGTGAATGTGTGTGTGTCAGGGGGGCAGCATACTAAGCAGACCCCACTGCATCAATAGAAGTGCTGTTCATCAGCATTTACATCTCCTCCTTGTAATTCCAAGTGTTTTCCTTCACGAGAAATTCAGCGTTACCTTGATATGGCGGATATCCCCCCGGGGAGCTGAGGCAAACTCACTTTTCCTGTGAACACATGGTGTGTTTAGCCGAGACAGGTGACAAATTGAAATTCTGATCACTGTATTTGGATGTTAGCGCTCCGCTGTGACGTGCCCTGGTGCGAGCGGCTTATGACCTGGGATTTTCTTCCAGGAAGAGTGATGCAGAATCCTTGAACACCACCCCTGAATATCAATATGGCTTCCTCAAGTGAATACTTTCCACAGTGCAGGCCATCAGGTGTGCAGATATTCCAATCAGTCAACTCCCGAGTGCAGTTTGAGATGCAGAAAATGCTCTGCAAGGTGTTTTTTCCATGTTATTCTCTAATGTATGGGAAATAAGGGCAGACAAAATGAAATCCTTGATCTGTGCACCTATTGGACTCATTTTCCCTCTTTCAAAGGCCCTCGGGATTCTGTGTTTTCCTCACGCAGCAACAAGGCATCTAAATAATGTATAAGCTTCACTCTCCTTATTAGGTCGTGTGATCATAAGGTACATGTAATAAACACACGCACGAATGCACCACATGTGGAGCAGGTGAGTATGCACGCGAGTTTGTGCCAGCTGGTTCCAAATCTTAATGAGAGCACTTCTTCAGCAAAAACAAAATACAAGAGAAAAAAAATGATTATTTGGCGGAGGAGCAGAGATTTGGGTCAGTGAATGTTGAGCTGGTGTGCTGAACGGCCTGGGTGACGAGGAGCCACATATCACTTCTCTGCTATCAGTGACAGGTAGCAGCACATAAGCACCAGCGCTGAGTACATGCACATAGCAGCAGGAGCAAACAGAGGCAGCAAAATGAGGCGTGGGCCTGGTTTCACTGGTGTAGCGGTTACAATGGTGCCTCGGGCACTCATGAATAATAAGATATGTGATAACTAACACTCGACATAACACGGGGGCCATTATTCCTCATCCTTTATAAAATAAAATCACTGGGAGCATATACTCACCTCTCCAGCTCAGTCACCTGGCAACATGCCCTGCTTCCCACAGACTTACCCTATTATCAGTTTTATTACTTAGGCTCATTTAGACTTTATCACAGCTCAAATGACTGATGTGCAATTTGCATATCAGCCAACCAGAGCTGATATGGATCCTCCTCCAGCTGATAAAAATACATAGATTTGAAATCAGTCTTAACCCGTGATGTATGAGAGCGGGCTGAATAATAGGCACATCAGACTCTCAGTATCACCTGTAGGAGAAAGAAAAAAAAAACACAACAGCACAGAAATGCAGCCAAGTGTGTATTAGAAAGAAAATCGCTATCTGACGGCGATCCTCGCGATTGAGGAGATTTTTTTGACCTTGCGGTGCAGGTCCTGGGCTGGTGGGTTATCCAGGCACAACCCCTGTCACAAGAGAAAAATCTGAGCCCATTCAGATGGGTCCTGGGAGAACTACTTCAAGTCAATATTTTTGCCTCTTGAAAGACAGCTTCCCTCCCCCCTAAAATAGTTCAGAGGGTGCAATTCACAGCAATTGCAGCCTATAAATCATTGAATTTACCTTGCAGATGGAACATCAAGCCGAGTCAAAGGAGGGTGGGATTGAGCTGATTTCCTACCAGGAGTGATGAGAGCATACCGAGAGCGGCTTGATTAAAAAATGGGACCGACGTTGCCTCTTGGAGATAATTCAGGTGTCCCGAAACACGCGCCTCGACTCCTATAACATGTGACGGCCTGCGAAACCGGCGATGCCCTTCAAGAAATCCATAACCAGCAGATAAAGGACGACTCCTCTGCGATCCCTTTTCACGCCAGTGAAATGTTTGCGAGACGTCCCCTTTTGTTCGGAATAAAAATGGCAAACCTGAAGGGTCCCGGTGTGGCTTGGACTCTGCAGCTGTGCGATCGCATCTACTGCGCATCCGCCTGCATGCACCTCCAGAAGAGAAAACGCCTTTGTAGCGACGGGCTGCTTTAATATCTACAGCGCTGCCGAGTGACTGGTGCTGTGCTGAATCCGGCCAGATGTTCGCATCGCTTTTACGGGGTTTTGCCGGCGACACAAGGCTCAGTGTGAGTTAATCCAGATTGACTGAAAGGTTGCTGCCATAATATATCCCCCCCTCCTGCCCCCGGACCACTGTCAGCCACCGACCCGGCTCCATTTCTGACCAGAGGTGCTGTGCTCGGAATGGTAATCGGTGCGCTCTGAGTTGCACAGAGACCATTTGTGTGCATAGACAGATGCAGTGCCTCCCAGCCTATCTCACAGGCAGGCATCATAATTTATTCATGTAGATTGAACTCCACTGCAAGAAAATGCAGTAGACCAATAATAATCTCTGAGAATTAAATTCAATTAGAGACAAAGGGAAGGTCAGGTTTATCGGGATGGGAAGGAGTTAGGCAACAACTCAAACAAGGCTGATATAGAAATCCATGCCTTGGATAAAAACCTTTGCTGTTCAGTACATCAGGTCTGGGTGAAGCCAAATATAGCAGCCTATAGCGGAGCTTTTCTGCATGTATTGCATAGATTATTGGCAAGAAAGTGTTGAGTTGGCTAAAACAGAAAGGCATAAATCCCTGTGGGTCTGCTTGGCACTAGACCCATCACTATTTGATGCAATAATCTTATGGCCTTTTGTGCAAGTTGGCAAAGTATGTGCACAACTCTGTGCAGTAATGCACATGAGGTATTTTTTTTATTCTTAGGAACAATGACCTGTGCTCCTTCTGGGCCCCCTGCACCTGGAAATAGGTGTTTTTTGTCATCCACAGAATTGCCCTGAGGATTTCTCTACCAGATCAATAGCTCCATCCAGTTACAACACATCCACTTGAGATCAATATGAAAAGCCTAAGTGGTTAAAGCCTTCATAGTTATCCAGAACTGAGCAAGAGCTCCACGAATTGTTGATCATAGCACTTGTGTCGGCACAAACTGATGTACATGTATGAACGAGTGCTGCGCTCAGTCTTTGTTGTCTCACTCTCTTTGTAGATTCACAGCTATTAATTTCAGATTAGTTTCAGAATGACCACGTGTTGGCAGCTGGCAGAAAGCCTAGTGGAATAAATGATTTGAAAAAAATACATATATACTAAGATTTTGCTGGTGGGAAGTGTTAATGCCAGTGCCAGCATGTGACCCACTGTGAGTGTCTCACAGAGTCATCACGAGCTGACAGTTGGTGATACAAAATGACACTGACATGTCTTGGCTTTTGCTGCGCTCCTTTACTGCTGAAATTTACATCGCCTCTCAGAGATGCATGTCATCCAGGAAGCGCTGGTAGGTGAGGCTGTCCGCCCGCTCACCGGTCTGGCACTTTTGCTCCAGGAACAGGGCCATGCTGTCCCGCCGAGGGTCAGCGATGCTGCGACTCCACAGGGTCTCGGTGATTCCCAGCAGCTCGCGCACACAAGCAGAGATGACCTGCAGGGAGAGCAGCAGGGTTGAGTCCTTTGATAAAGCAGAAAGTATTATCCAACTTTATCTAATTAGGTAGTGGGAGTATCTAGTCTGTAAAGGAGCTCTTGCTTCTTTGGAGGAAAGTTTTTGCAGGGTTACATTCCCATAAACAAATGTATCAAAGGGCTTTTAGATTAAAGCAAAAACAAATACAGACTAAATCATTACTGAGTTTTTCTCTCTCAAGATCCTTCGTTATCAGTTTTACAGTCACCATGAGTTGAGTTGATGCTTCTACAGTAAAGCAGAGTTGAAAACATAAAGGCTCTTTTAGCTTATTTACTTGTGACTTCAGGAGTGAATAAGAAAAACAGCACTGCAATGGTAAACAGTAAAATAATACACGTGATTGAGCTGATCTGAGGAGTGCGCTGGCAGTGATGCTCGGTCACAGCACAACTTTAATAGGGTGTCATACTGTTCAAAGAGAAAGTACAAATGCTGAACAGGACGTAGTAGAAAGGAATCGGTTTTCTGGTGAATACAGTCCATTAAGAGACTTGCAGTACAACTGAAGACACAAATTACTGTTATTATTTGTTGTTGCGCCTTTTATGTATCACTCAATCAGTTAATGTGCCTCCCATGAACTGCCAAAACATCTGATAATTACCTTCACAGATTACCGCAGTTGGACCAAAGTGATGCCTTAAGTGATGTGTGGCAAAATGTGTTGTATTTTTCAGACTAGCTAGTCAAAGAGCTATTAAATCAATTTTCAGACTGTAAATAAATTAAAGCAAATTCATCACGCAGCTTTTTCAAACGTACTTGATAGGTAAACAGGCCTCCAAAAATAAATTAGCTACTTCAAAAAGTACAGTTTCTGTCTCTTCTAAATACCTGCATGTCTTTAAAGTCTGTGATCCCTAGCCTTGGCAGGTAGATGCAATCTACATAAATAAGCTTCCTTCCAGTGATGCAGTTCTCGGTGAAACATGCCTGCAATAGAGATAAATAATCAAGTCAGGAAGTGAAATGTGATCTTGAAGGCTGAGACATTTATCAGTGTTATATCCGGGCTGTTTTCAGTCTTAACCTACTTTGTACTGCGGAAATCCTAAAGAGTCAATCCATCTTGCAACATCATAACAATCCCAGTGTAGGAACTCCATGTTGCCTGAAAGCGTGTTGCCATAGAAACAGTTACCCGCCACAAGACGTAACCATGTATTTCCACAGCAAATGTATAAACTCTGCGTTTGGGGGGAAAAAATGTTCGCAAGTGATAACGCAAGTTGTGGATTTTTTTATTTTAACATCGAATTGGGCGAAAATGGTTTTCTTCTAAGGGTCAATCAACAGCGAGACAGCTTAGGTTTGTGTTGCTTGCAGCAGCCAATCAGCATCTAGTCAGCTAGGGCGGCTGGCGTTTCGCGCTGAATGATTGGTCATTGGAAGAGGATTGCCCCGCCTACACTTGACGGGCACAGTGAATGAACTGACGCGCAACTTTCGTAGATCGACAAATCATCTGCTTCTCTGTTCATTGGGGAAATCCCCGCCGCTGTTTGTTGTAAATCTGATAAAAGCGCAGCGTCGCATCTCATCGCCCTGTCCTCTTGGAGCATTCCCGATAGCTGAAGTTTTCTGCACCCCTGACGTTTTGTGGGTCGGTTGAAGGGCTTCGGAGCTGGTAAAAGGCACTCGGCACTCCACAATGGCAGCAATTCTCCTCCGTTCCCTTATAAACAATAAGGTAATGTCGATTCATGCTTGCCTTTTGCAGAACTGTTGTTTTTTCTTTGATGCTTATGCAACTCGGCTAACAACGTGAGCTGTTAGCTAACAAAGTCACTGCCTTACACATACACACGTTGCACACCGCCCACTCCTCCTTTTGCACACATTTAATATTTAGAGGTGGTTTAAGTTTAGGGTAAAATAGGGAAGGTATCCCATTATTTGCATTCCGTGAACAGGAATAACATGTCAGTGGGGCATGCACACGTGGCTCATTCATTAGACCCTGTTGGACCATGAGTTAAATGTGAATTTAAGACGATTAATGTTCTGGTGTTTTATTTCTTGCAGGCCCCCCTCCAGCTGGGTCGCATGTGCTACTCCTCCTCGGTGGTAAGAGATCAACTTGTGACTGACTGCTTGCATAATTCTCATTCATGTGCCTTGAAACTCCCAATTTATGTTCCGATTCCTTTGGAAAGTCTTTTTGACCAATAAATATTTACCATCAGACATGGGGCCATAGGGAAAGCAAAATACTGCCTACTGCCAATACTGGTACCGGTACTTATGTACAAAAGCTTAATGTATTCTAGAAATATAAAGTAGGCTGTACCCTATAAATTCCACAGACAGCTTTGTTGTTGCTTTTGAGAAAAGCAAAAAATATCTTGTTAAATATATGCTATAATGAAGCTCACCTCTCATCTTCTCATCTTCAGTCAACTGAAGGATTTCAAGTTGCTCAGAATTACAAGGGCGATCGAATTTAAGGCAAAGTTTCTTGAGAATGATTAACACACACACGTTCTTTTATTATGACCTCAGCCCAAAACATGGTTTGGGAAATCGAGAAGTGATCAGAGCAGCAGTAATGTGGTGGAAAACAAGCAGAATCTGAAGTGCGGTCGTAGCAAAAATTTACCCTGTGGAGGGCAGTTAATCGCAGTATACTACGGTGGCCCTGAAGGTCAAAACACAACGACATTTCAGATTACGTAAAGGGTAGGGACAACATTTTCTGTTTCTGGACAGAACCTGGAAGTGTAACGTAATTTCCTGTTTCTACTCCGCTGTGTCCGTGCACGAGTTTTAAACTGCGTTGGAAAGAATGGAGGACGAGATGGCATTAATAGAGAAATATTTTGAAAGAAGACATGCATATAATGTCATTCTTGATATGCCATTATGACATTGACATGTCCCTCGGAACCCTGAAAACACGGTTGAAGGAGTTGGGACTGAGGAGACAGGGCAACTACGTCCTCATCGTGTGTGTACGTCCTCATCGCATATTTAAATAATGCCAGTGTCTTTCTGCAAGACATGCAGAAATTTGGCAACAATTGATGCATCTTTTCACGATGTGGACAGCACTTGTTGTCGGCTTTCAAAGCGCGTCACGGTCTACACTTCCGTGTAGTTGACTATTCACAAAGCATCATTTCTTGACTGGCAGCGAAACAACCAATCACATCAGCATATATTTTAGCACCTGTTCTGTCCAATCAGACGCAAGAAGTGTTGTCCCTACACTTTCCGTAATTTGAAATATCATTGTTCGTGTTTTCCGAAATGCTGTTGTGTTTGACCTTCAGGGCCACCGTAGTATACCATCAAACCTGACAAGGCATTTTTTTTATTTGCTGACTATTTTGTTATTTATTAACCAATAAATAATGAGCATTACCTCCCCTAATAAACTTTTAAACATATATTTTAAAATAATATCTTTGAATGAAGAACCCATTTCAGGTTGTACCCAAATGATGATATTACAGAAGTTCATATTCATTCCATGTAATTAGGTAATAAGGAGTTTATATTTTTTACTACATTCTGTCATTAATAAACCCATATATTATATTATTTATATATATATATTTATAATTAGCGTCTGCTCTCGAGTCTCTGTTGAGCTCCTTTCTCAAAAATAACTGATAACATCTCCAACCAAAAATCTGACTAAATTCATTATAATATTCCATATACTCAGCAGCTCGGCTCCAGTAGAGAGCAATTTATATTTCAATAAGCTTTCAACTGCCTTTGTTTTTTCTTTCCTTGTTTTGGATTTGTAGCGATATTTAGTTCCTGGTCGCATTACTGCCCTTTACAAGAGAAAACCATTAATGATGAGCATCTTTCAAGCACCTGGGTCACAGTTAAATTAATTTCCTTTTGTTGTTTGAATAAGACCTTTTTCAGTAAACATTGCGTGCGTCAACGTATTCCAAATTGACGTCATCAGTGATGTCTACTGGCTTTAAACCATTATTCATTACCTGTGTGTCATCAGATAGATCTCTAAACCATGTAAATGCGCAGGAAGAACTGATTAACTGTCCTGTGTTTGTGCACAGCCATATATACGTGATCTTATTTATAGCTTTGCAGCCTCTGAAATACACCTGCTAAAGTAGAAGAAGAGAGGAATTGACATGAGTTGCTGTTTTATCTGGGATGTCATGTTATTCAATTTAGAATAAAAATGCCAGTGATATAAATGATGAAATAAATAAATAAATGAATGCCATAATGAATATTTAAATGAGCCAGTCTGTCAGCTGTCAGACAGAACAAATGAAACGGAGTCAGTCAGCGCTGGCTGCTATTAATAGGACATTCAGCAGGGTAAGGTTTGCTGCCGGCTGAATAAATCATTTACTGTAAAAAGGATGCACAAGTGTCCTGATTGATAGATTACTGGCTGTGAAACTGACATTTCAGCATTACAGGCTTTGGAAAATAATAACACAACTTAGACATGTTGATTGAATTGTCGTGAGGTGATTCCAGTGACAAACTCACTTTAAACTGCACTCAAAAGTTGTAGCCTTGATCTTTATTTAGCTATTTATTGCAACGGTAGTTTGTTGTTACGTCTGTTCCATTGCTTGAACATGAATCCTGGATGAACATCACCACAGTCGGTGATAATAATAATAATAATAATACATTTTATTTATGATGAACGTTGTCGTAGTAACACACTTTCCCTTGATGCATGGATATTGCTTGCCACTGCCAAACGGCTCGGCTTGTATATTTACATGCACACTAATATTCCACTATTATTCCAAATGTAACAATACTCTTAAGTTTGATCCTGGGCATGTGAACAGCTTACTTGGTAGGGATATTCGGAATTGGGCCTTTTTCCAAATGTAACTAACAAGGTTTCCCAAAAGCAAAGCCCATATATGTGGTCTGAACACACTTGCTTTGAACATTACCAAACGCTTGGATACCAACAGATTTCTAGATGTGCACCAAAGTTGAAACACTGGCTTTTGCAGGCTGTAGGAAAGAAAGGGAAACGTTGGTTGGTTCAAACAGTATTATTTATTGGGTATTCTTTTTTTTTTCCCGGACAACTTTTTTGAAATTCGAGCAAAAACCGAACTGTTTTTCATGAATGTAAACGTAGTCGTTGATTGAAGTCCATGTCGCCTGTCGACAGTGAACTCAGTGGCTCGTGCATTTATTTATACAGCTGCAGGAAAGATGAAAGTATTTCCTGTCAACTGGGTATTATTTAGACTAGATCCTCATGGCAACGGCTTTACTTTTGTGCTCCCCTCTGATAAATTACAAAGTTTTGATATCGATCTTTTAATGTTTGATTCAATCTTAGCACAGAAGCGTTGGGATGGGAAACGTCAATATTTCAGCAGCGATCTGCAACACTACAGCAAACAGTTTTTCCATTAAATTCATACGTATTTGTATCTCTTTTGGTTCCTCTGTAACGAACCGTCATCTGTCTATCATTGATTAGCAGTTTTTCTTTTTAGATTGTTCAGTCAGTGTCACAATCAAGCAAACCTGCTTAGAATCAGTAGGAGTTATGTGATGACGCTGTGCATGTGGTGATGATTGATACATGTCCTCAGTGAACTTAGTAGTGATGTAATCAGGCCGGATGAGATTAAACCATATGCTTCTGTGATCCTCTAGCCCACCACCAAGCTGTTCATCGATGGCAAGTTTGTCGAGTCCAACACATCCGAATGGCTTGACATTCACAACCCGGTAAGTGTTCATCTATGACCTATACCCAGCCGGCTGCACAGAGGTTGGCGAAACACGATCTGGCTGCAAATAACCGGTGTAATTTAGCAGCAGTTTCTTGTCACAATGGCAAGGGGAAATACGTCTTGATATGCCAATTGCTAATAGCCCAATTTGTACAGTGAGACAGCCCTTCATGTTTTATATCCTCTGAAAGTCCAGCCTGGTCGAGCACAAGCTCTCTAACATGGCAGTGATGGGTGATTATAGCGTGCGGATATTTCCATCTACTTTGATCACATAAAAGCTAAAACCCGTAAAGGGTTGAAAACAAATATTCAGGTATTAATATTGATGAAATAATGTACACGCAGTAATATGAAGTAATGGCTTCCCCTGCTCTCAGTCAACTTGTCTGTATGGACTGTTTGTTTCTCCTCAGGCCACTAATGAAGTGGTGGGACGTGTTCCCAAAGCCACTCAGGAGGAGATGCTGGCGGCCGTGGACTCCTGCTCCAGAGCCTTCCACTCCTGGTCCGAGACCTCCATCCTCAGCAGGCAGCAGATCTTCCTGCGCTACCAGCAGCTCATCAAGGACAACATTGTAAGGACGCCGATCACAAGCCAGTCACTGTTGATGACCGATCTCGTGCTGATCCCTGTTTATCCCTCTAATATTTCAGAAAGAGCTGGCTAAAATAATCACCCTGGAGCAGGGAAAAACGCTCGCCGATGCAGAGGGCGATGTATTTAGAGGACTGCGTAAGTAACGCTTTGGCTTGACTTCTAGTTGCGCTGTTGGTTTTTAATATCCTGATTGGATTAGAATGCCCCTGACTGTACAGCAGAGAAAAGATCCCCGTGTTTGAAACTGTTGCTTATACCACAGTATCCTAATCCTAATCCTGCCATATAGTCGGCACTTGTGGATGTTGATGCCTGCATGAAAGTTTGATAGGTCTGTTATTTGTGTAACCAGACAGTCCCTGCTAAAGTAAAATTGTCCTTCAAATTTAGCCTTCTTTTAGCCACACACACACAACCCTCTGATGCATGAATTATGAAAGCTTTGGTCAAGATTTTTTCATTAAGTGTTTTTTTTTCTTCTTAGGACATGAAAAAAATATTCAACTTTTTTTCCCCAAAAATATGGTTCATAGAGTTCCAGACATGTCCACTCTAGTGGACTTCATGCGCCTGAGAACCCAACATAAAGCATTGTGACATATTGTTAAAATTAATTAACTTGTGTTTTATTCTAAATATAGACACAGACTTTTTAGGCTTTAAAAAAACAAAACAATGGTCAAAGACAACAATGAAGTGGACATCATGGATCACCCAGTGTAGTTTTAACACAAGGCATGTAATTGCGTCACTGCTTCTTGTGACTTTTTTTTTTGTTATAATTCATTATATACTGTATATGTTATATACTGTATATGCTATATTTACAAGCTATTCATTTAAAATATGTTTGTGCAGATTAGCTGTAGTCTGTGTTACTATAATAATTATTTTATCATATTCTGTAGACTTCAAATGCAGCAAAGAATAAGGCAACCTATAGAACAGTTCAGGAAATTAGGTCCAGCTCCAGTGATGATGAGTATAGTGACAACTGTGATGATGAGTGGCTGCCAGAGAAGAACAGAGACATAGGAACTGAAGATGATGGAGATACAGACAGTCCAGATGCAGAAAGTGAGGGTGCCTATAGTCAAGATGACGGGCAGGATGCAGAGCCTACTAGTATAAAATATGAGAAAATAATTACCATAGTAACACAAACTACAGCTAATCTGCACAAAAGGTTATATTTTAAATGAATAGCTTAAAAAAAAAAAAGCAATTACATGACTTGTGTTAAAAATATACTGGGTGATGCATGACGTCCACTTCAGTGGACACATGGTTAAACGTATTTTTCTACATATTGGAAGTAAAAATTTCATATTCCAAACAGATAATATGCTTCCTTAGATGTTACTGTATACTACCATATTTTTTTTACTTATGTGGTTCTTCAAGAATAGAAGCTTTGACAGGATATACTAGCAGTGGTCAGCACGGATGGCTTTTTAGTGACCACGCTGGATTCAGAGGAAGTTTACTTGCAGTTACACGGACTGACCACTGAATAGACCTCAATGGAGTAGGGCAGCACAGAGCACTCTAGAGGCCGATATGCAGTTCCACCGTAAAAACAATTGCATTAAAGAGAAAATTGCTTTTTAGTAGCTGTCCACTGTAGTGACCGCTATGCACGAGAGGGTTTTTAAAGTATTCAGTTGTAATGTTACTGCCTCCCATGTATCTCCATATGTTATTTTTTTCTGCACTTTGCAGTCTTGTCGTTGCATTCATTGTATAAAAATAATTATGCAGTTCCTCGAACACTTGTTGAAAAATCAAAAGAGCTGCGTGCTCTCTCAAACAGAAGATTGTATTAATAATATAAGATTATATTTTGGTTGTTATTACAAGAAGGAGCTGCCAAATAATTTTTACTTTTGGTGGTTGGTACCCATCCCAGTTTGAGGGTGCCCAAAGTATTTTGGCTTGCTAACTTTTCCATTATCAGCTGAAAGACAGGCGACGTCTGCAGGTGGGCTGCCAGCTTTACTGATTTCCTACAGTACTGGGATTAATGGTGCTTGAAGTTGTCAAAAAGTTTTACAACCGTTTACTTATAATAAAACCAAAGGGCTTTAAGGCTGCAGTGCAAATTTGCTAATGCACTGTAATGTAGACACTATATCATCTCATTATATTTTACTGTTACATTTCACTGATGCATCTTTTGCAGATCAGTTTATCACTGTGTGTTTTCATTGGCTTAATTGTTTCTGTCTTCACCCTCAGAGGTGGTGGAGCACGCCTGCAGCATCACGTCGCTCATGCTGGGGGAAACCTTGCCGTCCATCACCAAGGACATGGACACTTACACGTACCGCCTGCCCATCGGTGTGTGCGCTGGCATCGCCCCTTTCAACTTCCCTGCCATGATCCCTCTGTGGATGTTCCCCATTGGGATGGTGTGCGGCAACACCTACCTCATGAAGCCCTCTGAGCGAGTCCCGGGCTGCACCATGCTTCTGGCCAAATTGCTCCAGGATTCCGGGGCACCAGACGGTACAATCAACATCATCCACGGCCAGCATGCAGGTAAGTGTGTGACTCCCCTGTTCATTCAAAGCACATGTTATCTATGTGTGATAAACATTGGGGGAATGTCTAAAATACAAATGGTGTGCCCACTGGCACCGTGTACATAGGACATTTCTGTGTCTAGAAGTGAGTTGTAGGCATTTAGAGCAGGTTTCAGTCTCTGTATCAGCCTTGCTCTTATATCGTGCCTTGAGGGGGTGGCACAAAAAGAAAGACAGGATTTACATGTTTGTTTTTTTATTTGTTTGTGTAGCGGTGAACTTCATCTGTGACCATCCAGCCATCAAAGCAATCAGCTTTGTGGGATCCAACCAGGCTGGAGAGTACATCTATGAACGAGGCTCCAAGAACGGCAAGAGAGTGCAATCCAACATGGTATTATAACAGGACAAATGTACTGCATTTACATGTGGGAACTTATTACATTCTATAATAACCCACATATTGAAAATGTGTGCGTATTGTTATAATGGAAAATATATGGTGCAGAGTACTTGCAGCTGCTGTTGCCAAGACAGCAGTTCAGAACTGAGCTGTCGATCAGTGACAAATATGATTAGCACTGTGCCTCCTCTGTTTGATGTCCTGCAGTCTATTGGAGAAATCCTACAGAGGCATGTCCTACATTTTTTATGTTTAGGGTGCCAAGAACCATGGTGTGGTGATGCCTGATGCCAACAAAGAGAACACCATCAACCAGCTGGTGGGTGCTGCCTTCGGAGCAGCTGGCCAGCGCTGCATGGCTCTCTCAACTGCTATTTTTGTCGGGGAGTCCCGCGAGTGGCTCCCAGAGCTGGTGGAGCGCTCCAGATCTCTACGCGTTAACGCAGGTAACTCCTTTTGCTACTGTGTCAACATAAAAATTTCTTTGATAGACATTTCAAATGGTGTCGGTTCTTATTCATTATAAAAATTAATGTGACATGAAATTTTGTCCTTAAGGTGATCAGCCCGGTGCAGATGTAGGTCCCCTGATCTCTCCTGAAGCCAAGGCCAGGGTAGAGTCACTGATCCAGAGCGGGGTGGATGAAGGCGCCAAGGTGCTGCTGGATGGGAGAAACGTTAATGTCAAAGGATATGAAAATGGCAATTTTGTAGGACCGACCATCTTGAGCAATGTTACGGTAAGACTTTTAATTTGTGTGAAACCCATACTCACTCTTTTTCAGATATGAGACCGTTTTTTAAGTCTTTTGATCAAATAAATGTACAATTTTCTTCCAGAGCTCAGTGTCTTTCAAGGAGGCTCAAAATAGAAAGGATATTAACTTGTTTTCTGCAGGGCTTTTTTCATAGGTGAAGTAATTATCAATTAATTATATTCAGTCATTTCGGTGTCTCGGTTGAAGCTTTTTGTAATTTAAATCTCATGTTCAGCAGGCTGCATTTCCTTGCCTACTTGACTGTGTCCACAGAAGTTTATAACTGTCCACTTGCTAAGCACATTTTAGCAATGCTTCTAATCTTAAGACCAAAACTATTACCTTCCAGAGAAATTTATGAACATGCTGATTTCCTTCTGCACACTTACCTACAGACATAGACAATACTCCAAAACAATAAATCCATCAGCTAATGGCATGCTGCCCTCTCAGGGTGACATTCTCCCCTGTGAGTGTTTGACATTGTGCTTCTTAAAATGGAAAGTATTACAAAATGCATAGATAGCACTTCTTCTTTGTCTTCTCTAACACAAAGCTATTGGTACTTTGTGTCCTGTTGACAGTATCCAAAACTAAAACTCCTGGAGGAATCATTAAGTGAAGGATGTAACTCTTCTCCAATCACACTGTGCTTTTCCTTTCAGCCGGACATGACGTGTTACCGGGAGGAGGTCTTCGGACCGGTGCTTGTCGTCCTGGAGGCCGATAGTCTTGACGAAGCCATTTCTTTAATCAATGGAAACCCTTACGGCAACGGCACCGCCATCTTTACCACCAACGGAGCCACAGCACGCAAATACACACATGAGGTGGATGTGGGCCAGGTGAGAAATGTTTACAGAAAACGCTTATGGTCTGTTGAAGATGTGACTTTCAAACCAGATACATCCTGACTCATCACCTTTCAGTGCTGTTTGGTGCTCTGTCAGTCACCTGTGAGAGATTTTGATTTGAGGTTTATGTGGGAAGTGCACTTTGTGTTTTAGAAAGAGGAATCGGAAAGAGAGGGTTCATGTGATGCGGGAATATTTGAAGTCAGTGGTACGTTGCCAACCTGGAACTGTGTCCAATATTACCTGCAAATACATAGCAGGCATTGATCAATCCAAGAACGTGTACCTTACCGCAGCAGAAGCCATATTGTAGATGATGGGTGGTGATAATTAAAAGCTGGTCCTTTTTGTTTTCCCAGGACCTCCATAATCCAACCAAGAACAACAGTTTGGGAGAAACAAAGGGAGACATGAGTGCACAGTCTTTGATAGAAGAGCAATAAAATGTATTTTTATTAAAAAAATAATATATTCCTCCCAGAGCTGTAAATCCTAGAGACTCTAAAAAGAACAGACCTTCTTAATCTAGCCAAGATTTATATTAATCCAAGTTTTTCCAACTTTTAACAGAAACAGAGGTTTTATGTTTATGTTTTATGTATGTGTGTATTGATTGTCTGTTACATGTAAGTATATTGATCCTGACTTCTAAACATCAGTCAATAATATTGTGTATATGTTTGTACAGATTGGCGTCAATGTACCCATCCCTGTCCCCCTTCCCATGTTCTCGTTCACTGGCTCCAGAGGTTCATTCAGAGGAGATACCAACTTCTATGGCAAGCAGGTAAATAAAAGCACTGTGATGACATGGAGCATCAGGATACTCTGAGTCATGGGGAAAAAAAATACTGCAGACATATAGAATACACAAATATAAATATACTGTATGAATTCATATACATATACATTCATGAACCACAATAATCAGTATTAATAAGCATTAGAAACAGTATAATATAATTAATGTATTAATTGAATAGTCAATGGTCAAATACATTAAACATTAAATACTGTATTGCCACACAGGCATCACTAATATTACTTATCAACCCATTAGCCCAAAAGTGACAACTTAAATACAAACAGTGAGTGTAGTTTTGAGTGGTGAAGGCGAGCATAGCGATTCATTGTTAATCCAAAAGTGATTGACTACAATACCCAGCCTGCATTGCGAGCAGGATGACAGCCAATAGCAAGTGACTACGTCACCCAACCAGCACCGCAGACAGGAAGTCAGCTCATGAGACAGTGGAAGTGCTACGATTTAAACATTAGACTTCAGCGCGACCAAAGTATACGTGATCAGGCATATGAACTGCGGCTATACGCAGCGGCCGCACGGCAGAAATACGCATAGACAAACAGCAGCACAGTGAATTGAAACAGTGGGAACAGCAGCTTACCGGTGGCGCATCTCTCCTGGTGAAACGACATGACAAATCAGTGCTCGCTCCCGCTTAGAGCCCGTGCTCGTTTATTATTTCCGGACTCGCCGCCACAGGACCACTGGTCCACGCCCCAAACAGTCCACCACTTCCTACTTACTCACCTGTGCATAATTAATCACTGATCACCCGTGTCTCACCCGTAGCCCAGCGAACGCAACACTTACTATTTTGAAAGGTGTATTGCTGACGCATCTTTTATCTCTTCACCACTAGGGCATCCAGTTCTACACTCAGATCAAGACTGTGACATCTCAGTGGAAGGCTGAGGATGCCACACTGACAAGCCCGGCTGTTACCATGCCAACCATGGGACGCTAAGCTGAACTTGCAGTGCATCCATCATAACCTTCAGTGACTTCTTACATGCCTTACAAGAAGACAACGAAGGGGTGATTGGGGGAGAAACAGTTACGTTTCTGCTGAGAAATGTATACACACTGGGAGTTATTAGTTGGGGATTGTTTGAACTGTGAACATCTTGGACTCTTCTGCTGCACAAACACAATTTACGCCTCCTATAGAGCCGAAAAACCTAACCGGGAGTAATTCCGTGAGTGTTGCTGTGAGTCTCTTCATTGGTTTGTTGTATTTAGTACATGTTTTCTCCTGCTCATTTCCTGTACAGACAGGGGATTACGGGTTAATCGCGATCAATCGCTTCGATAATCCATAGAGTGCTCTGGCATTGCATTTTTTAAAACCTATAGGAGAAACAAAAAGCATCAGGGATTCTGCCGCTGAGCAGTGACAGTAAAGGTCTTCCATCTGTATCCCCTGTGGTTCATTAGCCTGTTCCATCAGAGGACTGGAGTCGATGTGATTGGAACAAATGTTCCATCAGAACATGGACACAGGCCTCATGTTACTCCATTAAAACTGGTCATTTCTGGAATTAGTCTGTCACAGAGGTTCACAGTTTTGTATTTTACTGTACTATTAAAATAACACTTCTATGGCAGTTAAATTGCAGCGTTTCACGTGTCATAAACATGGTGATGTTTTTTAAGCATTAGGATGTAGTTACATGTGTGCTAGATATTTTCATCCAAGATTTTGAGATACTAAAAAGACCGTCCCTCTTAATTCTTGGTACATATGAACACTAAACCAAGAGTATGTGAGCGTGTACTTTGCTATTTGAATAAAGATGCTGTGGATTTTGTTGAAATAGTTCTGAACTGTTGTGCAATCTGTTGTGCATTTTACATACAGGCAAAGAAGGCGTTTCTCTAAAACGGTGCCTGAAACTCTAAGATAAAAAGTATGGTAGTGTGTTTGAACTTCCCATAATTTTGCATCTGAAATAATCCTATTGTTTTGGCCGCCTGTGAAACGTACTCATTAGATAGTCTTGTTCCGCTGGTGGTTGTCTTATGGACAGCCCATCCTGTGTTGTTGCGGGTTGTTTTTGTGTCGCGCGCGGCACGTTTCATATTTGATGCTATCGATGAGATCAGCACGAGACCGATGACGTCACGAGGAAACAGCCGGTGGAGTAGTTGCAGCTAGCCGGACATCATGGTGAGACCCGATAGTGTTCACTGGTCAGGCAACACTATATTAAGTTGGCTCTCGTTTCTGTTTTCTAAATGTTTTTAGCATAGTTCGGCCAACACAGTTATGTTGTTCAGTGAGTTCACCGTAACGCGCTGCAGATAAGATACCCAACGTTAGCTTGTTAAACTTTATCTTCGCCTAGCTGAAAGCAGCTGTCGCCGCTAGTTAACGTGATAGTTTGGTTATAATTTATGCTAATGAGAAGCTGGGTCAGCAAAGTTAACAGTAGATGCTTTGTAGTTGCGTTTACTACAGAGATCTCGGTATTAGCAATACACTGTGATAAACGCCGTTAACGCTTTAGCATGGCTGGAATACCGAAGTACTCGTTGTAGACAGGACACATACCCTAACTGGCTGTGTGTATAACATTAACGGCTATTAAACACGTTTAGTCTGTAGGCTGCCAAGTAACTGATGAAATGGTTGGAAAAAAGCAAAAATATATAAATAAATAAAGGCATCAATAGTCTTCACAGCCCGAGTTAGATTCTTAGAAATACTGAAGTGACGTGTAAACCAACCCTGTGAAATAAACTCGCTTAGGTTAATAACGTACGAAATAAGGATCCTGTATCCTTACGATGAAGTATCCTTATAGTGCTATTGAATCGTACTGTACACAGATCGATCACATTAAAACCACTGACAGGACAAGTGAATAACATTGACCATCTTGTGACAATTAAATGTTCTGCTTGGAAACTTTTGACCTGGCATCCATGGACGTTACAGTACTTCAAGTATCTGTGGGGTGATCCACAGAGGACCCAACAGCATACTGTTGCCAGACACCACAGGACACCCTCAGCAAGTAACATCCAGACAAATGCCAAGTCCAAACGTTTCCCTAGCAAAAGCAAATCATTGCATCATCACAACACAGTCAGTCTTATTTACTTTCCATGTCACTGGTAATAATGTTATGCCTGTTCGGTGTGTACACGTACTTAACCATGCAGCACTTTGAGATTTCTTAGACTGGTCATAAAGTGGGCGTATGAAGATACAGATTCTCAGTTACACATGTCTAACACATTGTTATTCTGCTGTGTCAGAGCATACTGTCCACTCACTGCAGCCACTTACTCATACAACTCGCCAGGGACACTAGTAAAACTCTAGTCACAATACCAGACTTCTGAAGATTTTCTTTAAATGACTTAAGCTGCTGCTAAGAAGTAAAGCATGTATCATTTGACTTGATGTTTTCACTCTGTATTTATTATTTACGAATATTCATGCGGAAGTGTGAAAAAGTAAGCTGTGATTGCAAATGATTGCCCCAAAGCTCGCAGAACCTTTTCCAGTGTCTTAAAACACTCTAATTTATGCAGATTGGTGTATTTTGATATTTTCTGTTTATATAATTGCGTGTGAGGAAGCTTGAAATGAACAAACGGCTAGAGCACAAAAGAAAACAGTATCAGCCCTCATTTTAAAGTCACAAAGGAGCATTCCTCTTTGAAATGGGCGCATAAAACCTTGAGGAACTCATATATTGTCATAACTCTTCTTTATAGATACCACTTAGCTTCTGAAATATTTTGGTGATGAATAAATAATAAAGGGACTAGTTGTAGGCAACCTTGTAATTGTAAAGTCATGCTGTCCTATTGTGGCTGTAAAATCTCAAAGCACAAGTTAAATGCCTGAAGTCTAAAACTTAAATTGGAATTCAAAAGCAGTAATGTTTTTAAAGCTAAATGCCCCCAGTCTCTTAAATGTCTGTGTAATCAGTAAGATAGTGCCTCAGCAGGGGTCTCTCAGAGTGATGCTTGTATGAGGCTTTTACGATTTCATAATTTTGTACTTCTGTGGAGAGATGTTGAGACTCACTTGAGCTCTATTGATTGAACATCAAGATCAAAGGACTAATGTCTACCAATATGAGTGCAACATGGTAAAATTGTGTGTGTTTTTTTTTATTTTCTACATGGGCTGACTATGCAGGTGAAGGGGTTGACTTGGGGATACGTCCCTGTGGTTGGCTGCAAAGTGTGTGACAGGGTGTGGTCAAATGCAGTGTTGTAAATCTCTCACCTCTTACTACTATGTTGCTTGTCATGCTGTTATCTCCCAATACTCGTCAGCAGCAGTCTGAGCTGCTTTCTGGAGCGATTGAAAACAATTTCACTGGTGTTACAGAGGTGTTAACAAGAAGACCTGCTGCTTTTTTTTTTTTTTTTGCTGATCCTTCAGAGTGAAGATGAAGCTCAGTGCGCCTCTTCTGCTGCTGGTCCTGATTGCTGTTGCAGGGCTGAGCAAAGCCCAGTTCCAGACCTCACTCCTGGATATGCCGGGGATCCTTCCTAGCCTCAGCCGTCCGGCAAACCACAGCCGTATCTTCTACGCGGTGATGTTTGATGCAGGGAGCACGGGAACACGCATTCACGTCTACACCTTTATCCATAGTGACTCAGGTAATGCTGGGCTGTGCTGCCTCAAATTAATCTGACTTGCTTCCTTTTTTATCAGCATCCAGGGTGGAAAATAGATGAAATCACATTTATTGCAGAAAGAATGACACTCACAAGCATTGCATGACAGTTGCAATTGATTGATAGATGCTTATTGAAATAGAAGTGAAAATCTATGCGTTGCTTTTGCTCTCAGTTTATTGTCACAGTTCTGTAAAACTATAAATTCACACTTTAGGGGTATATTATAGGTTATAACTGACTTAATCCACTATTTTAGTAATCCTGTATTGTCATATTCAAACTAACTTGACTGATCTTGAAAAAGGGCGATATATTCTGCATTCGTATGTTGAACAGATTTAGACTTCTTAATGCTGCTGCACTCATTTGATGTGGATGGATCTTGTGTCTTTTAGAACAGCTGCCTGTCTTGGACAATGAGATGTTCCATTCCATAAAGCCTGGTTTGTCGGCGTATGCTGACTCCCCTGAAATGGTGAGTTCATTGTCAAATCAAATCAATTATATTGAACCAAAGGAAAAGGTCCGCTGGCTCTACATTGTATTCAGGAACGCTGCCAACAGCCTCCCTCAGCGGGAATCACATTGCTAATGAAAGTAAGTGGGAAGTGAGAAAAGCAAAATGACAAAGCAGTGGAGATTCAAGAAGCTGTAACTAACATAATGCTTGAAGTGTGTTCTCAACTAATCAGTCACCTTGTCATCAAAAGAAGCTTTCTGTACGGCGCGGTTTTGTATTGACTACTGACTGTTATGTTAAAGGCTGGACAAACAGTGAGGATGTTGCTGAAGGTGGCGAAGAAGACGGTGCCTCGTCTGGAGTGGAAAAGAACTCCTCTGGTCCTCAGAGCAACAGCTGGACTCCGGCTGCTGGCTGCAGAGAAAGCTCAGACTCTTTTAGACCAGGTAAGAGGGCACTCACACTGAGACATGGTTGAGATCTCAGGGGTGCCATTTACACAGAACCAAGAGGGCAGTTCTGTATCGTAAGGGAGTTGTTTAGTGCTAGATTGTCTGATAATTTCACGAAAAAGCACAACATCTTATCCAGTGAAGTAGCTGGCAAAAAAAGAAGAGTACAATTCAGTGCTGTGGCAGGAAGTCCAGAGACAAGAGGAAAAGTATTGTTATCAGAGTCCTGTGAGATTAGGGAAGGCTCATGTGGAGGGGATAAGATAGTAATGGATAGCCACGGGACACCTTGGAAGATAAATGATACTTTATTAATCCCCCTGAGGGAATTAATTAATCCCTTCAAGTAGAGGGCACCTCTGGATGAGCTACCATTACAGTAGATAACAATAAGGCCATTTCAGTGCTGCTTTCCTTGGCTCCCTGGTGCTCTCATTTTCCCATTCCCACTTCATCTACCTCATTTTAGCACTTCTCCTTCTCATCTTCACCCTCCTCAGGTTCAACACGTGTTTGATGAATCTCCCTTTTTGGTCCCAGACGACAGCGTCAGCATAATGAATGGCACAAATGAAGGTAACGTCTGTCCCTCCCTCTGTCCTGACAAGCAACACATTCGTCAGTTATCCTCACAGCCACTCATGTCCTTGCGGTATTTTGTAGGTGGTATCGGTGATCTGTCTGCCCTAGTTTTAGAGTGCTGTGCAGTTTCTATAAGGATTCTTTTGTTTACTGAGTGCATTTAACTAAATTGCTGTAGATTACAGCTGTCTCTTATGATGACATTTAAAGAAAAAAAAAAAATTAAATGGCTTTTCACCGCAAAGTTGTTTTGACCCTTGAAGTCTGTAATTATGTGGTAGAAAAAATGAAATGGTCTGTTGATCAGTGGTGTAAGCATGTGGTCAGCATTTCAGCCGTGTTTATAGAATTATAGGTCTTGCATGTGATTGTATATGCTAAATTTGTCGATGGCTTTTCTAACTTGTGTGGCCCACCTAAGATGTCTGTATTCTCTTTCTTGTTTACTGATTTTGGAACTGTAGGAATCCTGGCTTGGATATCTTTGAACTTTTTAACTGGTAAGAACCCTAAATTCATGTCTACAGAAAACATAAAACAAGATATGTTTATATAGGAGATTGTGGTTTCTCATCTTAGCTGCTTTATATCCAAACAGATCTTTAAATTTAAGTGTCTGAAATTGTCACGGTGTTTTATTGTAACACTCGTTGAGGCTGATTATGTACAACTGTGCATTGGTTGCCTGAAGGGGATTGCTCTGATCTTTATCAGACTGAATGCTGGGATTTTCTACTTTGAACTTGTACACATGTAAAGCAGGGATTCTGGAGCTAGCATCTCAGGTGGAACTGATTAGCTATTCTCTGTTGTGGTTGCTGGATTAAAGTAGGAAATATTTTCAGGTCACCTGAATTCACACGCCAAAAAGACGGTGGGAATCTTAGATTTGGGCGGAGGATCTACACAGATCACTTTCTTGCCAAAACTCAGGGTCAGTAGCTACTTTGAAAGAACAGATTTGTCTAAAAATGAAGCTCTTCAGTGACTGCATGTATATCCCTCATATTCCACTATAGAAAACCATTGAAAGTGTCCCTGTTGCTGATTACATTGCCAGATTTGACTTCCTCAACTCAACATTTGAGTTGTACACTCACAGGTAACATATTCAGTATTTGTATAATAGTCCTGCATTTGAACTGTATGTGATTGCATGAAATCAGTTCTTGATTGAAGTTACAAATACCACTGACTTTGCTGTAAATTCACTTGAATTTGTTCCTAATTGTAAAGCTTCTAGTATGTTGTTTGTCAATAAAACGTGCATGTTAGGCAGACAGCTCAGTCTTTGGTTTATTTTCAGACGTATCTGTAACAATCCTTTGCCTTCATGCAGTTATCTTGGAAATGGACTAATGGCAGCGCGACTGGCCACACTGGGCGCTCTGGGTGCAGAAGGTACTGTCGTGTACATGCAGTAAAGGTGTTCCGTTGCCATTAGCTGCGGGTCTAGTGTTTTCATTGTATGTCACTGAAGGATGCCAAGACACTACGGCAAGACAGTTCTCCAAGTGGCCCCTCTGGAGTTTTTTCACTTCTCCACATACCTAGAGAAATGAGTAACAAGAGAGACTTTTTTTCTGAGATGTACTTCAAGCCTTCTTTCTAATAAACAATTCAAGTGATACCCAGAGATGAATCACCAAAGGGCTTCAGAGAAAATTGCGTTCTGTCCCCAGTTCTTGAGTCAGACTCAGACTATGGTAACCTTTAGTGAAGCCGTTCTGTCTGTTCTCTCTCAGGGTTGGAGTGGCAGGTTTTTAAAAGTTCCTGTCTGCCAAAAAAATTCAGGGATGAATGGAGCTTCGGTGGGCTAACCTATCAAGTGAGCGGGGACCCAGATGGTAAGATACCATTTACTTAAGTAGATTAAAACCCATTAAGGACTTGAATTACAAATAATTTCTGAACATTGTTTCAACATAAGATACTAAACACATACTTCTGTTTTTTTCCTAGGATATACAGGATACAAGCTTTGTTATCAGGAAGTACTTAAAGTTGTGAAGGGGATTATTCATCAGCCTTATGAGCTTGAAGACAGCAATGTTTTCTATGCTTTCTCCTATTACTTTGACAGAGCGGTGGATGCAGGCCTTATCGGTTAGTGCGCACACACACACACACACACACACACACACTCTGTACACGCCTTATATAATTATACACAGCCAGGAGGCTGTTATTACCCATCCCAGTGCTAGACATTCTAGACAGAGGCAGGGAAATGTGAGTCATCTGCACCTGTCTCAGGGGATTTGATGAGCTATAGGTGTGAAGGTATTATAGAAATTGCTATCCTCTGCGAGTCCAAGCTGAAAGGCCACAAGCTCTATTATTAGTATTATGGAAATGTACATGTGGATCTGCACTTGTCATGAATGGTATAGCATTTTAAATGGGAGTAATGTGACCCCATCATCCCCCTCCTCTGTTGCAGATGATGTCAGAGGAGGGATGCTGGAGGTGAGAGACTTCAAGAAGAGAGCCAAGGAGGGTAAGATGGGCAAAGGAATGCATCATTACTATGACAGATCTGCAGCTCCCTGTACTTGAGACCCAGTGTGCATCTCAATCCTGCTTTCGTCCTCTCAGCAGAATACAGATACTGATTATCAGATCTAACGGACATGATTTTCCTTTTTCTCTGCTCAGTTTGCAATAAGATGACAAAGTACCCTCCTATTAGTCCTTTCCTCTGTATGGACATGACCTACATCACTTGTCTACTTAAGGATGGGTTTGGCTTCAAGGAGAGCACTGTGCTACAGGTGAGACTGAATTATACAACAAAAAGAAGGAAGAGACAAAAAGAAATGCTTTTCAGAAGCCTGGGGGACACTGTAAAACCAGCGATTTATGTTTCAAGTAGAGTAGCTCAGGCTTACAAACGACTCTAAAGCTAATCAAAAATATGCAAGCATGGTTGAGTTTAAACAACCCATGGCACAAGTAAAAGCAAAGATTACCATATCTGATATTATTCTGTCAAGAAATTAAAAAAAACAAAACAAATCTTTAAAATTTCACTACACAGCTAAAAGCAATGCCACCAATGTCATAACAAAGAGCACAATGCCTTCTCTATTTATCATAAAGCATGCATGAATAAAGCCAAGTCTACACCAAAACATTTTTTTAAACTGTTACTTTTTTTATTGCAGTAAATACAAAAGTCATTTGAGTAATTTGGTGATCTTCACTTCCTAGCTGACCAAGAAAGTGAACAACGTGGAGGCTAGTTGGGCTCTGGGCGCTACGCTGGACCACTTCCACAACCTGAAGCTCCGCTGAGGAGAAGTGAGGAACAGACACTGATAACGAGACGCTGATTTAGGTGGAACTCACTAACACACACAAGTAATGTGCACTACCTTATTTAACTGCCCCAGACATCTGCTGTTTGTCTCATGAGGGCAGAACTAATCTCATGAGTAATTCTTAATTTCTTTTAAAAAGCAATTATTCTCAAGGGTTAATATATTGAACTGCAAATGAGCAATGTATTACCATACCCAGAGAACAAGTGAACCACTGGAGGCTGAATGAGAGATGTTAGCAATAACACCTCAGTTAATGCAGCTCAGGGCATTACTGGATACACAATTTGTTTGAAATAGATGTTTTTCTGTTTAGTGCAGGCTGATAAACAGGACGGCCTGCCTGGTTGTGTAAGGACAGTGTTTACATGCTGTAATGTAATATCCTGTGCTTTAGCAGTTTTTAAAGTCAAGTGTTTTGTTATCATTAATAAGGATAATGTGTCTGTTACATTTAAATTTGACAGAACAGCCATTGAGGTTTTGGGTACTCATTTTTCATTAGGGTTTATCGCTGCATTTTAACCCCAGACTTCTGTTTACGGTGTACTGTTAAATGATGATGCACATTAAAATGCATGGTCAGTTGCATTTGCCTCGCAGTTTAAACTTTCAAACTTTGAAAACCCGTCTTAGTTTATCTTTGGGAGTATTTCTTTTCAAAAACGTGAGGAAAAAAATGTTTGTATAAACTTTTCCATTTCACACATTTCACAAAATAAAACCATCGTTGGTTGGTAATTACAAATATCTACAGATTGATCTTTTTACAAATAGATGTCTATGTTTACTGTGACTGTCAGTCCAGTGCTCCTGGAAATAGACGTGATGTTCGTCATGATGGCAGACTACAGCAGAGCAACCACATCTTCTCCATATGCATGGCCTTCTGTTGTCATGGTCACCAGTTCATGTGGCTGTGAGAGAACTACTACCGAGTCTGCAGACCCTGTAGAGAAGGATGCAAACACAAAGGATAGTCCAATGAGGAAGTACTACTTACTAACATTTTAACACATTTATGTCTAGTAACATATGGGATTAATGTCATACCGTTAAACAAAACTAAAAGAAAAAAAAAGCTTAAAACTTAAAGAAAAAAAGTTTTTTCAAGACTGACACTAAGTTCTGATGGCCTGCATAACAGCATAAGATTGAGTCACGTGATTTAAGGCAGCATTTTGCAGAACGAAAACTAAAATATTTGCAGATCTGACTTTTTTCCGACATTATGCAAGAATTTAGTTTGAACCTTTCAGAACTTTTTCATAGTTTTAAATTAGGACACAATAGTAATTTCATGGCTTCATTCACTATAAAATGAAACTGACCACTTTCAGTAGTTTAAACCTCAGTTCTAATAAATCTGTTCCTGTGTTTGTGCATATCTCCAAGTCAGCCTCTACTAAAGTAGCCCAAGTATTCCAGTCCCTAGCCACTTCTCTCAGTTTTTACAGGGTCCCCTTAACTGTTGCAGGTTTGAAGGGGTTTTACAATCCTGGGATATTTCCAGGCATCTGCTCAGATGCTCGAACCAACTCAGCTTGCTCCTCAATTTGAAGGAGCAGCAGCTCTAATGTAAGCTCCCTCCTGACGCCTGGGTCCCTCACCTTGACGTGAATGTGAGTGCAGTAAGGCTCACACGTTCTTTCAGTGGCATCTACCAAGAACTTATGTTCATAGGTGAGGAAAGTGTCCTAGATAAATTCCTAATTGTTCCCGTCTATCTTCACTAATGAACAGTACCGTGAGACACTCAGATTCCCTCACTTGGAGCAGAAACTCTCCTCACCAGCTAGGGGGCCAATTCAACATTTTCAGTTGAACACCATGGACCCAGATTCAGAGCTGGTCCTCATGCCAGCTCCAAACCACTTCAGTGCACACTAAAGGTCACAGGCCAGTGAAGCCAGCAGCACCACTTTATCTGCAGAAAGCAGGGAAGCAGCCCTGAGGTCACAGAACTGGACACAATCCAGTTCTCAGTTCCCCCTTGAGATCTTGACCATGAAGACCAAGGACACAATCAGGGACGGAGCGCTACTGTAATGTGTCCAGCATGCACAGGGAGAATGCTAGATTTGCCGCTGAGTATGCAGACACTGCTAAATCTTTAGTTGTGTATGTTTAAAGCACAGAACCATACACTATTAGTGAAAATAACCCCCAAAGCTATGGGGCTCATTTCACACAATGCTAAAGTTGGCCTTTATGTGGCCTAAACATATGCTGCTAAAGTGGGTGGTTAATCTTGCAGTGACACCTAATTTAAAGTGACGGTGAACTAGAGCATGAAGTAGAGCAGGACAATCCAACCTGCATCAGAGTAAATTGAATGCACAGTCCAAACAACTCAAACATGACCTCTAAAGACAACACAGAGGATTGGTCTAATTAATCTAATTTCATTAATGACCCTGTCACCTTAACCAGTGATGTAACGTCTGGTGTTTCTAGTTACGCAAGTTTGAGGAGAACCTGTAAAATGTTTGCTCCAGATTTAAGCTGTCAGACAGCAACAAGTAGAACAGGCATTATCAAAATGACACTGCGTCAGTCATGAATTACAGTAAGTGGTAATAAAATGGTCTGCTTATAATCACTGAACTGCAAAGATTCTCCTGTTTGGCAAGTTTTAAGCAATGCGTTGTGTAGCAGGAAAAAAAAAAATCATTTACAAAGGCTGTCATCAAGTAAAATGTAAGCTGTCTTTTAACTCTGACAACTTCTATTGTCAAATTGTGTTTTGACGGCAAAATAAGATAAATAACACGGGTACAGTACAAATACGTTGGCTGAACTGCTCAAAAGTACAAAATAAAAAGTTTCAAGAAACACAAAAAACCCAGACTGCCAACAACTAGCAGCGGTTGCCAAAAGACTCACAAACATTGACTGAAAAACACTTAACAGGACATTAGTAACGCCACAAGTTGACTCAGCATCGCTGACATTTGCAGAACATTATGAGCTTCACCAAATGACTGTTTACTGCAGGGCTACTGCATTGTCAGATGTGTTGTTATTCTGTCCCTTCGCATACTGCGTCTTCCATCATAGGCGTTTAAATGCCTACCTGGAGATCTCAGCATGGCGTGATGAAGATTCATGGGTTCCACGGTTGTTGTCATGGTGACCATACTGTCTGCGCTCTCACCGTCTGCCTCCAGCAGGCTGCTTTGTGTCAGAGCCTCCCCTGTTAGTCGCACACAGACAACAAACTTTTGCTTTTCCACACTCCCAACACAGCAGAAATGGAAAGAGGCAACACAATAACAGCATTATAGCATTCAGCCATCAGTTAGTCAGTAATGAGCAGATTTTAGTTTAATTACCTCTCGGCCATTACATGAAAGTCATTTTTGTTTTGTTTTTAGGATTATAATTATTCCAACACAGTCAATTAAATAATTAATCCACTGACTCTGTTATGTATAAATAGAACAGAAACTACCAGCCTGTTGTGCAACTGCATCTTCCTTTTCTCTGCTTTTTATAAAAGATTGGCCTCTTTGAGGAGGCTGACCCGAATAAATCTGTTCTTTATAATTAGAGCTCTGGCAGCGTTTCCTCTGTGGTGATTCAGCTGTGGAGCTTCCCTCCCGCTACAGCAATGTGACAAGCAGGCAACTACGCTGTCTGCTGTTAATCTTACTTTGTACGATGAGTCCAGATACTGAAATGCAAGGTGCTCGTTGAAGGAGCCATTCAAGAATCCACTCATATATATATATTTTTTTTCAATTTTAAAAGTAGAAGGCAAAAGAGCGTTTGAATAAAACAAGAAAGTGAATTTGCGTTACTATGGCATTTTAAGTTGAAGATTAGGACTTCTCAGAAGGATCTGACCCCATCACAAGATGCCTAACGGGCCTGTTTCTGCAGCACACTTGTGCTGTCTCTGCTTTTTCAAAGATATGTGCAGTCTAAAACAATTCCGCTGCCAGCCCTTAAGAATAAAAATTTGAATGATAAATTTTTAAGTGTAATTAATAATTCAAGATATATTCCTCAATGTAACTTTAACCAACACCATCTCTTCACATTCTAAAATGTATGGGCCGCTTGAAGCTACACGCTCCAAGAATTAGCATATCCACCTACCACTGGGTGGGTGTGTGTGTATATGTGTGAGAGAGAGTGAGACCTGTTTCTCGGCTTTCGCTGCTGAGCCCCTCCTCTCCGTGTCTCTTCCTCATGTGAACGTTTCTGCTGCCGGACTGAGAGAAAGTCTTCCCACAGATCCCACACAGATGCGGCTTCTCGCCTAAGAAACACAAAGAGTTCTTGTGATCCGCTCTCAGCTGAGACAGGATGCCGCTGCTTCAGTGCACATGAGGATATATCAGTAGCACACTAATTATTATTAAAAAAAAAAAAAAGGAATCTGCCGTGCAGATGTAAACTCTGCCCCACTCACCAGAATGTACGAGCATGTGTTTTCGTAGACTGGAATACTCTGCAAAGGATCGGCCACAACCATCTGCTTCACACAGAAAAGGCTTCTCTCCTGTAAGCAGCCACACACATATATATTGTTTACGTCCATGGTACAAATTAAACTTTGCAGAAATGCGCAGAAACTATTAGACGTGTTCAAACCCATGTGTTGAATGTTGTTTAAAGCAGAAGACACGAGCAACAAAACTATCCCAAATGGGTCAGCAGCAGCTCACAGAGAGTTGTTCTTCCTGACATATGGGCACAATATAAGCACAGCATGATGTAGTTGTTCTGCTAACTGATCCCTAGACAGAAGCAGCAGACTGTGGAGCGGGCCATCAAAATCTTAATGTCACCCTAAATAAAATATGACCGAGTAGTGTTACTGATTGCAGCAGTGAAGTGGAGGCGCCAGTGCTGCTGACTCTTCAAATCTCCAGCCCTGACTGCACCAAGGAAGCATTAAATGAGCAGAGTCAAATGGCCCGAGTCGGTTATTGTGTTGGTGCTTTTATATGCGGCTATCTCCTGCTCCCCACCTGTGTGTATGCGTCTGTGGTTCTTCAAGTTTCCAGCGGTGGTGAACTTCTTGCCACAATTCTTCTCTTTGCAGATGAAGGGCTTCTCGCCGTTGTGAGTCCTCATGTGAACCTGCAGCCTCTGCAGCACGTAGAAGCTCTTCCCGCAGCCCTCTGCGCCGCACCTGAACATTCGGTCGTTCCTGGGAGCCGAAATAACCAAACAAACAAACCTCTGTGTCTCATGTGCACATGTGCAGCTGCCCACCACAAGGCCAGACGGGGTGACCACAAATAGATCTCCAGTGCTGATGTTAACGGAGCTCCTGCAGTATAAATACACTCTTCTTTCAAAGTCTCAGCTGTGTTTCTCTGCTCTTCCTGAGCTGTCTGCCTCCAGCACAAATAAACACTACCTGAGCTGTGACAACTGCTTCATCGAAGCTGTGAAACACCTGCTCAGCTCTGATTCAACTCGCCTGTCTCAGATTTTACCACTGATAAACATAAGCCCTCTTCATCTGGACCACCATCAAAAACATCCTTTATCGATCCAGACATAGACTTTTATTTAAGGATTCACAACCCTGGAGGTCAAATCATGTCCCTCTGGCCTCCAGGGCCACGTCTCTAGAATAGTCAATTATATTATAGCTTCCCATGAAACAAACAAACCCTTAAAGATATTCTGGTGCACAGAAAAACTTGCATGGCTTTTGAATGCCGATGTGTTTACTTTGATTCCTCAAATCAAATGCTTTTGTCAGTTAATGATATTACAGACTTCCTTTGCTTTCTGGATCTGGCTTCTACACTTTGAACTGATGGTGTTAGTGATTCCCCTTTGAGTCAGGCATAGCCCTTTGCATCTTTTATGAAAGTGTATCACTTCAAAGTGATGCCTTTGTCAGGACTTCAAATATCTGCATTTGGGTTTTACAGGTGATATCTGACATAATATCTGATTGTACCTATAATTTAAATATTAACTGCTTTGTGTCATGCATAATGAAATCTGGAAGCCTATGAGCTGGCGTTATTATTTGTTAATTTAAGGAATTTCTCCACATTAGCTTGATACATGCATACTTTGTCAACGGCTCCTTGCTGGGAACGTAGCCAGATCCCTTCATCCTCTCCTGCTGCGTGTGCGTTACCTGTGTGTTTTGAGGTGGTATTTGAGATGAGCCGGCCAGGTGAACGTCCTGCAGCAACCCTCAAACGAGCAGCGCAGGATCTGCTTGGAGAGGGGGCGGCTGGGTCGGGGCGGCAGCTCTCGCTTGTCCCCGTCTACTATCAAACCGTGTGTGTGGTCACCTAGGCAACGGAGAGGAAAGTGAGCAGGGCTGTGCAGAAAACAATCCAGGAGTGCCAGGTGGCCAGCCTCTGGAGCCTGACTCCATAAAGGCTAATCATCGGTTACTGACTGAGACCCGCCGAACAACTGCAGCCCAAGGAAAACAACCCAACGCTGAATGCAATCAGTGCCTTTTAACCTGACCAGACTCCCCGCCTCGAACACTTTTAACAGGTCCAGTTTTTCACGTGGCGTTCCGGCAGCAATGCACCTATAACTGATACCCCACTGCTGAAGGAAACATGTCTAATCTAATGCAAGTTAGAGGGGGTCGGCCATTACAGTGGCTCGGATAGAGCGGCTCTAGTCACACACTGAACCCAGCACAATGAATTTGAGATTGCAACACGGACCTTTTTAACAAGTAGAACTGCTCAGAGTAAGTTGTCATATTTCTTAATGTGGTGCTAGACTTAAAAGTGTTTGTTCTTAAAGATAACAAAGATAAATGTGGTAAGAAAAGAACACTCGTGCTAAGAGAGTCCATCTTTAGTTTAACTGGGCTACAAGACAACATGTCTGAATTTTTCATTTGTAAAGAATTGCGGGGATATGATAATCATCAGTAAATGAAGTAATGAAGTGGCTTTGTTTGAAAACAGACAATATGCAGATTTTAAGATACAGATCCTTTCACTCACGGCATCTAAGCAGCTATTCTCAACACAGCTGCACAAAAAAAAAAAAACCTGCACACACTATGAATGCTTGCTTATTGTACTCGCTCTGAGTTTGTGAACAGATGATCACAAACCATGTAAAACAGATCCAGGCTGGGACGGGAGGATATTTAATTTTAACCAGGACCTCCAGCCGCAATTTGACTCAGACGTGGTTCCGAGATCACAGATGTTGCCAGGAGTGCCTCGGATGTCATGGGTACAATCTTTATCTAACGGCAGCCTGTGGAGGGAATTAAAAATGGCTTTTGATATAGTCTTGACTCCTAGTGGGGGGTCAACAGCTTGCTACAGCACCATGTGCTGCTAGAAATAAATATCTGCTTCTGATCAGAGGAGGAGATTAACAGGAGGATGAGATGAATGCAAGGACACATGGCACTGAGTAAGTGACAGATTAAGACAGGAGTTTGATTGTCGTAGGTTGTTTACATTGTCTTACCAAAGTACCAGACTATAGGAGGCTCATCTAGATCACTTATAGCATGCTAAAGTCAGCAGCTAGTGTTATACTGCATGCTGTGCACCTTTAGATCCAGTGCAGACTGTGGGGTCTGGATCTGGCTATCCAGGATCATGCATCCCATCTGACTTTTGTGCAGGTTTCTCAGATAAACACTGGTGGTCTACTAGCTATGTAAATACCAGCTAGCAGGTAGAGAAGAAAGAAGGGGCTCACGCTAAATGTTTTAAAGAGACAGTAAAAAGCACAATGTCTCATCTAATTCCCTTTTTTTTTTTTTAAAAGACTCCTCATTCATTCATCTTCTGTAACCGCTTGTCCTGTGAAGGGTGACTCCTCATCATATTAAATACAAATAAATATACTTTATTACATTTCGACTGGGCGCAGCAGCCGTGTCTGGGAATCTGTGATGACGTTTATGATGCACCCATTTTAAGTCATGCAACTGTTTCTTTAAAATGTTCTGTATTAATGTCGACTTTACCTTTTTTAACACTGCGACAATAAGACAAATCCAGTGCAGTGGTTTTTATTTTTGACTTGAAATCCTTCCTTCTACGAGGTATTCCTGAGTTTTTGGGTTGTGGATTTTACAACCCTGCGAAAGGGTTGTGAGCAACACATCCTAAAGGTTTGATCCAGATCAAAACCAAGACTGGCTTATGTGACCTAATCCGATTTCAGTATTCTTCTTTCCAACAACCCACTTTCAAGATTAGATCCAACCCTACAGCTGAAATCTGATGACATTACATCTGACAACTATTACCGTCTCCTGACACTTAGCTTTAGTACAGATATAACAAATACGTTATCATAGGTGATGTACAGAGGTGCCTGCAGCTGGGTTTTGTTGTGTTTAGATAGCTAGCTGTTGCTGCCCTTTCCAGCTGACTGGCTGCTGGAGGTATCTTATATTCACTGGGCATGCACAGAGTGGTATCGATTACTTTTGGCAATAAAGCAAATTCAAAATATTTCAGTCCTCAGCCATTCTACTTCTAATGTTCCTCGATTACCTGATCACATGTGTATCTCCTGACCTGACTTTATGGTTATTGACCTGCTGCTGCTTCTCTCTCCCTCTGTTTGTCTCTTTGGACCTGCAGCCTGCACGAGCCATATTACTAAATGCACATTAAAACCATTACAGAGAACAATAAGCATAATGTATGATCTATGACTCATGCTCACGTGTCATTTACAACTCCACTGGACATTTGCTGTCAGACTTGTAAATGTATGTAGATGGAGGTACAAATTTATTTTGATTTAAAGACATATTCATCTCATCACTGACCTCATTTCTTGCTGTAAGCAGACAAGCTGAACAGAATTATGCACTGCTTAGTGTACACAAGCAGAAGTTTTTTGTTCTCATTACATTACATTAGCAAGACCCTGTTGGACGTGACTTTCCAGCAAGAAAAACACTTCTACTTGTCTCAATAAGACAAAGCGACTTTACCGTTACTGACGCTTGCAGCTCTGGCGTCCTGGCTTGCCTTGGCATCTCTAGCGAGCTGCGCCCGCGTGGCCGCAATCAGGCTGTCGTGTGCCAGCTCCTGCACCCGCAGATACCAGGGAGCGCTGCCATCTATCCCGTAGTCCCCCGATGAGACCCCCTCATCGTCGTCATCACCGGCGCCATCTGCAGCGAAGATCAGGGACTCTGAGGACGCTGTGATGCCTGAGAGGACAGAAAAGGCCGAGTGAAAGAAGACATTAAAGAACACTGCAGAGTTCTGCAAGACCAATGCAAGACCTGAGCCCCTTTAAGCCACATTTCTTGTGAATGTCCTCCCATCATGCTCAGCAATTTTGGGTTTAATGTTATGGCCTTATTCTGAAAGGTTGAGAGGAAGCTTGCCAACACACTGTTCTTTATGATTTCATTTACACAAGCGTTTCTGTCCAGCAAAAGTCTTCTCTGTCCTTCACTTCACACACTGAAAGAAAACAGCACGCTGCAAAAAAAAGAAAGAAAGAAAAAAAGAAAAAAAAGGTATATGTCAAGAGACCCAAATTAATTTTTGGACTCTCCTGCCAAGATGTGATGAACCAAGAAAACGTGCCTGCCAAGGATTATTTCTTCAAGCCAAAATCATTCAGTTTTCTCATGAAAATGTGTCACCCTATTTCTTTTTAGTACTTTGCGGAATCTGGACAACTTTATTTTCATTTTGGGCACAGTTAAATTTACTTTCATTATTGATTCATCTATCATTATTTATTCATTTATTTAACATTCCATTCATTCATTGTTTCAGCAGTGCTAACACTGTTATGTAACAGACAGGAGGAAAACCTTCTCTCTTCTCCTCTTCTGAACCCTAGACGTGTGACTGGCAGCCAATCGAGAACCTGACAGGCACAGACAGACAGCTTTATTGTGAGTTCACGAGCCTTCAGAGGCAGACACCGCCGGCCCCGTTCACACTTGACATTAACATTTGTCCTGGATGATCTGATTACAAGTGGGTAGCTCTAAGCGCAGATGTAAATGCACCCAGGACGCTTTGAGGACCACATTGTCTACGTAGTGTGAGCACGGCGCGGATTACAGTAAAGGACCGCTTTCTTAGCTGACTTCGGTTTTTATTTACCCTTTGCAAGATTCAGCAGCACGTAGGAAGTGCTGTCCGACTGCTGCAGGTCATGGAGGATGGGCGGGGGGCTGGGTGAAGCCCGCGCATGAGAGTGTGTCTGGACCACCAGCGTACTTTGCTCTGACACTCCTCCAAACTCTGAAAGGGAGGGCGAACTCTCAGGCTCGTGGATCAGGCCTCCATCTGAGGGGGAAGCCAATGTTTGTTAGGTTTTGTGAATTAAATAAATACACACCAGCATATATGTAGTGGTTAATAAGTAAACTGAAAAGCTGGGCAGGTAAAAAAAAAAAGAGCACGGTATTGATTGAAGAAGCATGCAGATTGTGTGGATATAGAGATCTCAGAATAAATCTTTAACAATGTATTTAATGCATTTGCAAAGCTTTAAGTCAGAACACAAAGGTATTTGGTAAGCAATACTTATTATAAATATATGATTGCTTACAAGAAAATTCTGCATGGCACCTTAAATAAATGCACATACACTGTGCACATTCAAATCTAAAGTTGATTATTACAGCTTCAGCAGAATCTTAAAGCATAGGCACACTGTGTCTGAAAGAGGAACTGTGCTTCAGAGCAGAAAACCTACAGGTGTTGAAGCATCTTTGGCAAGGAAGGTGTTTGTTTTCTTTCTGAGATCTGCAGCTAATTTGCCTTAAACTCCACTGCAGCGTCAGCCGAGGCTCGTCAGCTTTGAATAATGTGAGGTGAAAAGCAACACAGCACAGGTGTAAATCTAAACAGGTTTTTGACCTGAAGGGAGTCAAGATGCTGTGAAACAAGATTAACACTGCATGCACAAACAAGACGGCAAGCAGGTATCAAACTTTTTAACACTGCAAAATGGCATCGTGAATATATTAAAAAATGTTTTTAACACAATACCACACTTGGCTTCATGGATGGGGCATATTTTCTTTTTAAATACACGTCTGTCACCATAAATCGGGACACACTGCAGATACATTTCTAAGCTGACTTTACCTAATGATTGCCTCTCTTGTAATGACTCAAAATGCTGTTTATTTTAGAGATTCAGCAGAGATACTGTTGTATGAGTCTCATGACCACCATACTTTGAGCCACTCTGTTAATTCAGACTTTTGTGTCCCACAGTCTTGGCAGAGGACCTATTTTTTGTTGGAATCTTGTTCTTTTACAGCTACATGGATCTCAAAGAGAAAAAAAACAAAAACAGAATGGTATTATGTGACATGTAGTAACGGGTAAGTAAACTCTGGACACCAGTGTTTTGGTTTGTGGTGGACAGGACAATAGCAATAGCTGACCTGTGAGCTCTAGTGGGCTGCACAGGGACCTCTCAGCCGGTGCCAGCAGAGGCAGGCAGGGGTGTTTGGACTCCGAGTCCTCCAGACCCTGCACCAACGGGATGGACGCGTTCTGTACAAACTGCACCAGCAGCTGGGAGCAGAGGAGGGAAAGATTCAAAGCGTGAAAATAAATCCACACACAGATTAGTTTTACTGCATTCAAGATGGAGGAAATGATGTCAACAGTACCTCTGGTTTGGAGTCAAGCTCATCAGAAAGCATGGGTCACCCTGTGTGGAACCTGTAGAGAAAAAAAACACAACAATCAAACGTGCCCACATTCACCAAAACTGGCTCAAGTTTGATTAAAACGACGCATACCTCAAATTTGACCTGCTAAATGTGAGATTCTCCGTCGCTCATGGGCTCAGGCTGCAGGTCATCTTGGAGTCAACGCCATCAGAAGAGCTCTGCGGTCAACACGTCAAACTATCAAGGAAACGTCTCGGTTTTGCAAACTGGCAGAGATGCTTAACGTCTGACAGTTACATATTAAAGACAGACATTCAAACAATGCAGATGAAGCCCGCTAGCAGTCCGTCAATCTAAACTGTGTTGGATAAACCAGGCAGAAACAGACTACAATGTTAACTTAGCTAGCAGCATAAAGCTAGCTACCGGGGCTAGTTTCCTAAATTACAGCTGGCCACTGTCTAAATCTCGCCGCTATTGACGTGCTGTGTAAGTATGCAATTCCTTTATATTTCCAGTAACATGAAAGTAATAGCAATACCTTGCAATAGCCGTGTAACTGAGATGGAAGGAGAAAGTAACTTAGCTGGACAATTGTCTCAAAACAGAGTAGCAGGTTCGCTCTACGGAGTCTCTAATGGAACAATGTTAGGACACTTCCGCGTTTTCCTCAGAATGAGCCTGTATCACGGGCGCCCCCCAGTGGTCAACACTGTGAACGGAACTAAACAGTCTACTAGCTGAGCGGCCAGATAACTCAGAGGTGCTGACAGGGCTGTTAAATGTCATGCATCTTTTTATGCCTCTTTTAGCCTTTAAATAACTAAACGGTTAAGGAATAAATAAAATAAAAAAATCTGTGGTCCCAAAGGATCAGGGTAGGAAACCATAAAATAAATCTAAAAGTCATAAATAGGCCTGTTTTGCTTTGCTTTGCTTTTACCTGTTAATTATACCTCCAAGCCAAAGGTTACATTTATTTTCATCACATATTAGTCAGTGATTTTCAGTTTATCAAGTACACTAGGCCTATCAAAAAAACAATTATTTATAAAAGTAAAAAGAAGTAGCAAAAGTTTTTTGTTGCATATAAGGCTTTATGAATCAACTAAAAATCATTCATTTCAAAACTAAATTAAAATACAATGAAATTCTTCTTAGCAACAGTCACACATCACTTAGTGTTTTGACTTTTTCTGCTACAAAGGAAAATAATTCTATTTAACTTCGTGCTTTTTCTCATTTTGCTAAGTGTGATGAGAAAGCTACGAGGTGTTATCTGAAATTAAAAATTTTCCACTTACTATTTCTAATCCCGCGATTCAGGACTCCTCTTGTAACCTGTTGTTTAAAACAGTGCCACTCATTTGTATACACTTCACTGTAAAATAAGAAAAACATCAACATCCAACATCTTTTTTTGGAATGACATTTATTAGACAAGCAATGAGTCGAACTTAAAATGAAACAGACAGAGCCCTGAAGCTTGTTACATTGAACCATTATCTAATGATCTTAACATTTATTGATGTTTTGATTGTTATAACTAAAGAATAAGAGTCAGATATTGAGAAGTTTCAAACTAAAACACATAAAAGTAATGTTTGAGTAAATCATCTGTGAGCATTTCAACAATTTGACTGCAAAGCTACATTCAGTCTAAATTCCACTGAACGAGTGGTTCCCCAAAACAATTCCCTTGATTTACATAAAACTGAAAACTGTACTCATCTCATTTGTTCCATTGCTGCTGCTGGTTAACTACTGAGATGCCTTCAGCAACTTTAAAATGAACAAAGGCGGACTGAGATGCACTGAGAAATCCAGTGTTACAAAAGCTGTCCTCCTGCTGCAGCAGTCTTTACTCTTGTCCCATTAACATTTAGTTTTAAAACAGAAAACTGTAGTCACACAACATGATCACGCCACGACGACAGGAACGACGAACCATGACACAGCACGTAGCCTACACAACAGCGCCACCGGAGACTTGCGGTTTGGATTTAGTTCAGTCAATAAACGATCCATCACCAGGAAAAAGGAACCCAAGCTGTGAGGATCCATGTAAACAAAAGCAACATTCAGGTTTCTGACAGAGGCTGGCAGTCACTCTGTAATAAATAAATGTGCTACTGTAAGCAGCATTGTTGTGCTAATCTGTTGAAACTTCAATGACCTTTTTTATATTCTGGAATAATCATTTATTGCACTGGCAGTGAACCAGCATCAGAACAGCATGATCTAATTTCAGCAGAAAGGCCCTCAAAGCATTTTTCAGATTGTACAGAGAACCGTTAAGAAAGCACAACATCGCCATCAGTCCCAAGAATATTCTGCAGCTGTGCAGCAGACCAAGGAGAAAGTGGCCAGCACAAGAGTTTGAATGAATCATTTTAAGCTCAGGATATATGAGGTGTGTTCTTGGTCATTTTATAATTGGTAAGATCCAGACTCTGAAGAATGTGACAGCTACAAAAAGAGCATTTGCTTTAGTCCAAAATAATACCAGCTGCTGCTGCGGCTTTCCTGGCTCGAGTCTTAATAAGGCCGTCATTAAGGACATGTGGTATTTAAAGAAATGACTCATCTATTACAACAACATGCAAGTCTTGCTTCTATTTCATGCATCAAAAGTGATTTAGCAATGGGCCCAAAACAGAAATTTGTAACAGTTGTCAGAAGAAATATTCAGGTCGTGGCAGGTGTCATTAACACACAAATACCAGAAGCTATTCAGAAATGAATTGTGTGTCTTCGGAACATCTGACTTTCGTTCAAAACAGTGTCACAGTGACATTGTCTCAACATCTTATCAGACAGAGCCAGTTCTAGCCACGTCCACGTTCACTGAAAGAGCAAGACACAAGGAGCTCTTATGATTAAAGGAGATTAGATGAAAAAAAAACTATACGAGTCAAGATTTGGAGCCACAGCAACTTTCAGACTTTCAAACTAAGATCAGATCGATCCCAGAACCACCAGAAAGGTAGGTTGTCACTGACAGTATAAGGAAGTGGGAACAAGCAGATTGATTTACAACACACTGAAAAGTTAATGTGCAGGAAAAACATCTGCATCACAAACCAACTGAAAATTTTAAAGCTAGTAGCTGAAAAATACAAAGGCGTAGAAGACGACAGATGGGGGTTTGTGGACGGTTATACGACAATAATAACTAAAGCAATATAAGGCTGTTTCACTGACAGTGAATCTGGTGCACTGCAGCAGAGAAAATGAATGCAGCAGGCAGGATGACCTCAAACTATCAGCCAGAGGAACTGAAACCCTAGACTCACATAACATTTGAGTCTAAAAGCTGAAACTAACCAATTTATTTACAGTCAAATAACCACTAAGACTGACATGTCAGTCTGTTAACAAAAAAAATAAAGGATTAATTTCTTACTTTGGATAAGCAACCACAGACGGGATTTCAGAAAACCCACAATTCATTCCAACTCAAATGTAAGTGACAAAGACAAATAGTGTGAAAAGTTTGACTTTTTAACAACTGTATTTATGTCTCAATGTACAGTGTATGGGCTTAGACAGCCATTTTAAGCCAACTTAAGCACAGCAAGTACATAACCATCACATTTAATAGAAAGACAATGCAAAAACATGTTTAATATTAAGAAAACTATTAATAGTAATAAAAAAATCATGTAATTCTAAACGGTTTGGGGCACTGTTAATGTGCTTATGATGACTCATAATGCTCAGTACCACAGCTGCCAGTAAATTCTGTCCACAGATTGCTTCAGAACTATGTTTACGTTATTTTACCGCAAATGCAAAGTAGTGACATACACCGAGTTTGGATTTTAAGGCCATAATATATATATGCATATGAAAAGTTAACAATAAAGCATCTGAAACCCAACAGAACTTAATCTAGACGTTGTAATATACAAAAAAAAAAAATCTGGACATAAGAGACCCAAAGCTGATGCACAAAGACTTCATCAAGAAGTCTGACTTGGATGTTTAACACACAATGCATATTTGAAGTGAAAAAAGAACCTTCTAACAGGAAAAAGTCTGCACTTGAAGTTAGACAATATTGCCACATTAAATAACATCCACATTTCTATTAAAACACAAACAAACAAATGACATAGTTCATACACAAGTCACGGATAGTAATGGTTTAATTACAGGAATCATCCTTTACAATGGGATGTTATCAGGGAAGCATCTAAAGAGCTTTTCTCCCAGCCAGTCTGCACAGGACCATCTGCCATCAACATGATGGGAACGCTGAACCTGAACCCGTCGAAGGGCCATGCCTTTCAAATCAAGTTTTGAATGCAGTAGGAAAGGAGAAGACACTTTAGGCACATGTTTGTCTATTTGTGACTGCTGACTGGCAAGAGGCCCTGGACACATTCGGTGTGACGTGAGAATATCAACTCCTTCAGTCTGTCTGATTTGACTTAAATGTAACGGCTGAATGAGGTCAACAGATTCTTTTTTTTCACTGTCAACTAGCTGTCTGAAGCACTGAAAATAAACAATTACCAATAATGATATAACTGTAAAAAAAAAAGAAAGATTGAAATGTCAACTTGTTTCAGTCTATGTAACAAGGCATCCTGTTATTATAAATACCAACTTCTCATTTTAGATGAGGTTTAAAGTCTCAGGGGCTTAAATTAATGAGACACTTCGCCTCTATTGTGCATTTAATTATTATTATTTTAAAAAGCTGCCTTGAATCCATATCTCTCAAAGCTTTTGGGTCTTGATTGCCAATGAGCAAAATAGTTTTGTGCAGCACAGAGTCAATTTCAGTCAAAGATCAGCGTGACAGACTGGTGAGCTGTGGTTCTGCTCTTATTTTGTCCCAAACACACCAAGCCAGCCTTAGTTCACTGGGCAGCACTTTTCCAATCATTTGCAGTGTGTCCTTCATTCATGCCATCCATTAACTGTTGGACATCAAATGTTGGACACAGAGATGTTTTTCACCTCAGCTTTTCAATTTTCCAGAAGCAAATACCACAGACGGACAATATCATGGTACAGCAAAGTGTACAGTCTCCTGAAACTTTAAGGAGGTAGTACTGACACTTCCTAATCTGAGCATACAATGAGACTATTCTTACAGACATAAAAACAGCAATATAGCCACCTTTGGTTTTCTTTCCATAATTTGTTTTTTCTTAATTACAAATACAAACAGCTGAATAAAACATATCTTCTCACACGGTTGCAGAACAAATGTGCATATCGTTGTTCAACTGATCACCAACTTTAGTATTACTATAAGTTTAAGCGAAACTTTTGTCACAAGGCAACAAAATGCCTGGACTAATTTTTTAAGGATGGCTTGGTGTGTCGGGGCCCTAAGGCAGCCAGCAGCCAAAATGTAGGTCACAGCATACTGTCTGTCTGAGAGTCTGGGGGTGGATGTGTATAGTGGGGCACATTACTTTTGGTCCATCTGTCCCCACACTCGCCATCCACCATGCTCTGGCCTTTATATGTCGCGCTAAAGGATTAGTTTAACACTAGTCTAGGTCTAATCTGCTTTTAAGGTGGTCTGAAACCCTCTCTCCTTCTCTTCCTCCTGAAGACTGGCCTGCAACTTAGCAAGGATGCTGGTGTCGCCACTCTGCAGAGCTTGGAGGAACAGGTCTGTGTGTTCTTTGAGTCGGTCCAGGTCGCTCTGGGTGCGTCGGTTCTGCCTGAGGAGCTCTTTGGTGCGGAGTGTGATATCTAGCAGGCCAGATTTGCTCAGAATGTTGTAAGTGTTGCAGAAGCGCTTCCTCTTCGTATCAGACTCCCCATCGTCGAGGTTACATTCTCCTAGTGAGATGTCCTCCTGGGTTTCTGTTAGGCCAACAGGGAGTGTGTTGTTTTTTGAGCCAGTGGTGTGAGTGAAAGACATAAACTCTGGCTGGCTGACAACCGATGAAGGCCTCTCCCTAGAAGGACTACTGTTGGCTTCTGTTGTGGGGAGAGAAAGGTGGCTCTGGAGTAGTGGAGACATGCTGCTGGGGGTAGAAGGAAGACTGGGAGTTGCTGAGCCAGAGTTACTAGCGCTACCACACAGACCTCTCTGCGGCTTCTCCTTCTGACAGTGTTCCCGGTGGCTGGAGGTCGAAGTGCTACATCTCTCTACTCCAGAAAAAGAAGAGGAGGACGAAGAGGAGGAGGAACACAAAGAAGCCGTTCCTCTCCCTGAGGAACTTGATCCATCTCCAGGATGTGGGGCAATCTTGGGGTAGGATTTCAGGATTGGAAGATACTTCTTGGCGCGTTTGTGCCTAGAGGTGGCATCTTTGGAGGCAGGGGAAGCTTGACGAGAGACAACCGGCTGGAGAAAGACCACCTGTGGCTGCTGAACCACCGGCTGAACCACCTCCACGGTAGGATTAAACCCCCACGGCTTCAGAGCAGGAGGGTTATCACCAGGCTACAAAGGCAAAATGAAACACTTTTAAAATCAGGTTGGCAACATACAAATTAGGTATGGCTTGTAAGGTTGATGACAAGCAGTCACTGGTCTATTGACCATACATCCAACCCACGCTGGACCTACTCATGGGACAGCTGTCACAAGTCACTGTTAACCAGCAGAATTACACTGGACTGCATTACACAGTGACCAATCTCTAACTCCCTTACTCCCCTTGCTTCCCTTATTCCCGCTTCTCCCATGCATTTAGCTTTTTCTTGCGCATTTTGGGTCTTTTGATGGCGATCCTGAAATAACCTACACAATTGAAAATAAATAATTACAACTAGCTATTTCTGGTCTAAATCTTTGTCATATAAACAGCTAGAATTAAGTAAATATGACTCATGGTTTTTAGGCTATGTAAATAGTCTTTTATGGGTGACACATTCCAAGCAAATCTAGTAACACATTCAAGTTAAACTAAACCATGTTTTTCCTCTTGTAATCCGGCTGACCACTGCCTAAATTTATACATTTTTCTATAAACTGAGGTTTGAGGTTTCAGAGCGGCGTTTTTCCTGTGTTACCTGCTTGAGCAGGACGTTGTTCATGATGATCATGGGAGAGAGGCTGGAGTAGGAGCCTCCCACAACAGCCACCGGAGAAGGCTGGGGACCCGAGCTAGAGGTCTTCGGCCCCTGGCGCACGACAGAGCGGGGTGAATCCTCGGAGTCTGTGGTCTCCATTGTGCTCATGTGCTCGGAGCTTGCATCTACAGGGCAGACAAAAGAGTTTAGTTTAGAGGGGTTCAGGTAAGTAACACAATATGATCTAGGCAGAAAAATGCTGTAGCAACACCATAGCTCAACCTGAGAATCCGGAGTCTCTCTCTGAATCGGTTCGGGAGTCTCCAGACTTCATGATGCGTGGTCGGTTCACTGCCCTTGAGTGATTCTCTGGCTTTCTCTTGGTGCTCATCTTGCTTCCTGTTGTACGGACAGTGTCCATGGCTCTTCAATCTCTCCCAAAACTACATTAGCATGTCAAAGTCTAAAGCTGGGAATCAAACAACATAGTAGACAATCTTTTAATATAAAACAACTGAATACATCATATAAACGACAGCGTTGTTCTGGTCTTTACAGCGCCCATATTTAAACAATCCCAGGTCAATATAAACCTAGATGATTACCTTTTACTACCAGATAACAGCCAGGACTGGGCGTGCAGTGTGGCAGGCACAAAACTCTTTTGCACCAAATGTACAGAGTTGAAAGTATTCAGGAGACCAACTAAATAAGGTTAAGTAGGAAATATTGATATCAACAGAATAAGACTTAAACATTGGCTTCACTACCACAACTATTACTTTCTATTAATGTTAACTTGGGCTACTTAACTTGCGTTGTAGCATTTTGCTACGACGGCCTATAACTATGTTGTGAACATTTCAAGAATTGAAACATGCAAACGGATTGTTACATTTGAGACTTAATAAAGTATTTTCGTTTGCTGTTTTTTAAAAGCTATTTTAGTGCTAGCTAACGCACATCTAACAACAGTTACACACTAGCTAACGTTTAAGCGTTAACTTGAATATAATACGTACATAAAAACACCACAAAATGGCTGAGAAATACTGGAGAATGTGCCTACTTTGTCTCCGGCGTCGCCGCAACGACGCAGTCTTCAAACCTGTGGGATATCAGCCAGCATCCGGGTCAAGGTTGGGGCTACTTCTTTTCTTCGGCGTGGTCGTTGCTCCTGCTGCCCACATAGGACTTGGTGTTCCACGGTACTGTACACGAGACAGGCTGCCCCTCCCCAGTCCGCTCGGTCACATGCGGAGCGCGGTGGCAACAGCCGTCAGCAGGTTAATTGTCCTCCGTGAGGCTGTAAACGGTAAGTGAGTTATTAGCTGTCCGTGGGCTCCCTCTCCACTAATCTGACGACCATTGTTCCTAGACTCCACAAATACAAGAGACGGGATATTCGTTACTGCCGCTGTGACATATTTGGTAGTGAAGGGTGTGGCCATGGCTGGAGTATCACTGACGTCGCACTCTTGACGTTGCCACGTTCCCCCACCTGATCGTTTCCTTGGCTTCTGATTGGTCAGAGCCACCAGCAGCTGAAAAACGTGACCACTGCCAAATGTGTGGCATGTTAAGGACACAGTGTTCGCCGTGTCGTGTGTAGCTGCACTGTACAGTGCAGACATCTCAAATGTACCGTCGCGGAATCCAGTGACGTGGGAGCTTCTGCTGTATTACATAATAGACTGGTTGCCCTGCAGCTAACCCAAGCAGAGCGAGTCCTCTCTGCTTTATGTTTGGAGATGTAAACAAAACGCGGCCCCTCCGCCCCCCCAGAACACAACGTCCTCACGTGCAGGCGTGTTGCTTTTAGATTTACATGTTCTCTTATAGCGCTCCTCCATGCTGAAGGGGAGGTGACAGGTTTGTGTTGTAAGAAAGCATGCATGCATAGAATGACAAAACTATAATTAAACCACACTCGCTGCCAATTTATAATCGCGTTTTTTGGTGAGATTATTTTGAGTGAAATGCAATATGAAAAGGCTTTGCAGTCCAATCTACCCCCTCCTCTATCGTCTCACATGTCTCTAAAAGGCTGTGAATGCGATACAAATCAATGGATAACAGTAACGCCTTGTGCTTTGGCTGACCGCAGAGCTTCCCTTGCCAGATAAAGAACTCACAGTGTCCTCACATGTTACAGACTCTAATGCAAATCCAAATAACAGAGACTTCTGCTGTCTTTTCAGTGCATTTTATTTCATAAACTTATCCCATAATTGAGAAGCGTGGTTTCAGTGTTTACCAAAAGATAATGCAACAACATTGTAATCATAAATACACAAAATCACATACTTTGCATTGCTGAATTGGTTTTACAGCAATTAGAGTCGTAATGAAATCGCGGCGGCAGCCTCAGTGAATGTCAGTGAACTCTCAGATATAAAGGATTCATTCCTCTGTCATCTGAAAAGCTCCCAACACTCATCTTCATGTCCATTTTATATTTATTCTGTACCCTTCAAAAAGCCACAAAAGAACTGCTTGATCTTGGTGACACAGGGTTTTGATCTAAGACAAAACGCAGCCAGTGCCAAGAGAATCTGCAGACATGCAGTCTATGCTAATTTGCTTTGATCATTAATCAAACAAATAAAGGAATGTCGTGGATAAGATCGATCCTGTGGTTTTCCACTCCAAAGTCAGTCAAGATTTATATTCGTGGCACCTGGCACCTGGGAAGAAAAACAAATAAATAAACATTTCAAAATATGGTATTTACAGTATGTCTCTGAAATATAGTTGTACCCATCTCTATAACTAATGTTTTATTGTTCCACATGTATCAGGATTTCTTATTAATTGAAACCATTTTCACAAGCTATTCTTTCAGTCAGCTTGTTTACAGTCCATCATTCCCCCTCCAAACATAAAACGGGCCACACTTAACAGTATGCACTCCTGATTCAGGCACCTAAATGGAAATAATTGGTTGCCGAATATCAATAAACACAGAGGGCCACTTCTAAATTGCATATTCAAAGGCATTATTTGTTTTAATTGGTCAATAACTGTAAGGTATCTGTTCGCATTTACAACTCTGAGCAGAAAGCATCCTAAAATATGAATATCCTGTGCAGCGTGTACAGCATAGCTTTCATTTTTAAGCGTAATATAAAACTTGAGTTACCTAATCTCGACAAAGCAGTTTTCGTACATTCATTATAAGAAAGATTAACCCTTTTGTCACAATAATACTGTAGAATACAGTCACGTCTTCACATGATCCTAAACAAGAGTTTCAAATGTAGACTCTGAATGCTAAACACAACTTCAGCACTACAAATCACCACCTCAAATGACTTAGTGGATTGACCAACAGGGCGCAGGCCAAGTAACCTGTGGGGTCAGAGGTCCCTTAGACAAAGCCTCTGTGTTAAGTTCTCATTGCCATAACAGAGTGAGTGTCCTTCTGAATGAACAAAGTCATTATGTTAACTTAAAAAGTTGTCACAAGAACAACGACATCATGAGGAAAAGGAATGTTAGTGTGAGGGTTGAGTTTTATGTAAATAGAACATTAAACACTCTAAAAACATTACAAACATTAAAACTCTGCTGCAACTGTGTGGTCCCACCCAAAGTCCAAAGTACAGCATTTAGCAGGGTTAATGCAGAGGATGGATTTCTTCCCAGGTCTATTAACACTGCTGGAGAAGATGACGCTTTATTCTCATTCTTATAAAGAGGATGGTGAAACCCTGCAGCCTGTACTTTACACCAGGCAGATCCAACCTACTTCACAACATCCATTATTGCAATTATTATATAATTCAAGTAATGATTCTGATCACTGAATGACTGATTATTGAATTCTTATAGGATAAACGTGCTATACATGAGGTCAAGGCACATTTAAAGACTTCGTTACTGTTTGTGGATGTGAAGAAATCCATCCATAAGGTTGTTATACGACAACAAATTCAGCTGGAGCCAATATCAACTTTCAGCAAGGCTAAATTAGACCCATAAAGTGATGCTAGTTATAGTATAAAATCATGTCTTTGTGTCTTTTTTGTGATTAAAAATTCTTCTTTGCATGAATGAGGCTACAACTCTGGAAGTGATATCACTGCACATCTCTGCCTATATTAGGCTTATTCAATTTCAAGCCCAGTTGTGGAAATGGACTACAATTACATCAATCAAAAACACTTTCTGTTTGCACGCAGGCATGAGTGCATAAGATATTAAGATAAGATAGGCTTAAAAAAAAAAAATAGATGGGTCTGAGGCAGCAGATGCCAAGATCTACTAGACAGCATTGCTCATGGTACTAACCTGCGTGGTAAACACACTCTTCTTTCAAATCCCTCACTCCCCTATTTTTAACACACTGATCTTCCTAATGTAAACTGGATGGAGCGCCAATTTAGCAAAGCGTCTCCTGCTGCATCGACATAATGTGGCCTTCTCATTTTATGCATTTAACTATTTATGGCACCATCTCTATTTTACACAAAGGCACATCCGGTTACATAACAATTTCCATTGTACAAAAAAAAAAAATGTTTTGACTGTGAGTGACAAGGTCAACCAACAAACGAATTATCAACTGCACACAGTCTTTTCATTCGTTCTGCGGGCTGAATTACTGGGTTTAAAGGTTCAGTAAAGTCTTCTTGAGAAAAAAATCTATGTATTTTCAGTTGTGCACCAGGTAGGTTCAGCCTCTTTTTGGATTTATACTACCCATAGTCAGGCTCAAATTTAAAACAAAGAGTTGTCACAGCTGTTGCATTTTTATCTGCAAATGCCAAAAACTACTGGCTGATTCATATTTATATACAATGCTTGAAGTGACTGAATGTGACCCAGATGCCTACTGCTTGCAAGAATGAAGGAATAAACTTGAGAACTCATCGCGTCTCATCGCATATTGTCCTCCCTTTATTCTTATCTTTGCCAGATATAAGAATCCAACAGTCCTCAGCTGAAACTATCAGCACCCTTGGATTGCTATACTTCTGGAGCACAAACTTGTCATTAGTGCTTTTTGGATTAAATCTCTGTCAAAGAAAACAGCAACACAGCAGAAAGCATTCTGTGATATGGTTTCATCTCCTTTGTCCTTGATGGTTTGACCAAGTGGAGGAAACACTGATGAATGTGACTGTAAATGTCCAAACATTATGAGACTATGTCTGTGTGTGAGCGCCACAGGGGAGCAATCAATCTCTTACTGTCCACAGCCACTGGTTGTCTTCCTGTGTCTCCTCTTCTGAGGTTTCTTCTTGATAGACCCGCTGCTGTGCAGGAAGAACAAAGTGCAATCAAGATGTTGATGTGTCCAAGCCTGATTGATAAAATGTTCATTTACTGACCTTTCGTTATTTGAAAGCTCCCGGCGGGGTCTAAAAGCAGGAAAAAACAGAAACAACCAGAAGTTAGCAGTGTTATAAAATAATCAATTTGCATCTGGTGCTTATTAGAAACACTGTCAGAAATGTACCTGCATTCACACCGCACATGCTCTACAAATGTGAGATCCACAATACTCGCGAGTGAGTGAGTAATCCTCTGCATCTAAGAAACAGAGGAAAGATGAATTTAGGGCTGAATATTTCACAGAAAGTAACATCTTCTTGTCTGATTAATCAGTTTTGATTCGCGCTCACGCCACACCTGCATAGTGATGTTGCGTTCAAGGGTAGGATGGCACTCCTGACTTTCATCCAAACAGCAACCGGAGCACCGCAAAAGTGGGACACAAGGTGGTATATAGATGTACTCTACGTCTTTGGGGAACTCGTGCGCCACATCCACCAGCTGCTCCATGGGCCGACACATACTCTTCAACAGCACCTTCTGGAATTCCATCACTATAAGAGGGGTTGCAGCTTTGGCTTTTGAATCATTTCCAACAGGTAGAGAAGCCTAATCAGTGAGGCGTGATCAAGAGCACAGTCCTTACCTCCAGAGTGGCTCTCTTCTGTTGTTTGGATCTGCAAAAAACGTTAAAAAATAATTAACAATCCCTCTACTGTGGAAAAAAGTAGCAATATTCATTCCGAACATTGCTGGATGAACCTGCACACAAACAGGAAACTTTCACAGGTGAGAAGTAGCAGCGGATTCTATAAGCAGCTACACAGCGCCCTCTAGTGGTGGAGGAAAGCTAGTGCACACACATTGATCTAATAAAAACATGATTTCAGGAGTGCACCACTGTGAGGCTGTTTGCAAATAAGAAAAGAAAAAAATAAGAGTGAAACGAGCCAGCAGACGACCAAAAGTCCATTTGATTTCCCAGTTGGCTGTAATAGTAGAAGGTTTATTATCACAAGAAGTGGGAACCCTCAAAGTATGCAAAGAATAACAGCAAAGAATAGCTGCGGCCTTCACCCGTGAGAGTTTCACTCACCATAAGCACAGCTAAAACAAAGGCAGCACTGTGGAGTATCATGAATCAGCATGTGTCCTGGTAAGTTCTCACAGGACAGCCTCCACACTCACAACGGCAACGGTACTGACTTTGAACAACAAATTGAGCGGAACGACAAGCTGATCTTGGCTCTCTTCTCCTTCTCAATATCAGCTATCTATCTCCACGACTCTCGCTGGTGGGAAAGTCGTCTTCTAAATGTGACTTAGCAGTGGATTTGGAAGCGGGCGTCCTGATCTTTCCGTCGAACGCAAGAAAGTTGTTAAAAGTGCTGAGCCAGCTGCTAATCCACTGCAACCAGCTGCATACAACAGCTGTATTCGGCTTTACAGTGTCACAAACCAGTTCTCTTTTTATTTCTAATGTGTCATCAAACACAACAGGTTATTACCATTAAAATGCTGAATCTGTTCTTGGCTTTGTTATTCTCTTTCTTTTTAATACACATGTGACGTCAGAGTGGGTCTTTCTCACAGCCGGTTGACCCAATTTGAACTGTCACAGTGGCTTATTGTAATTCTTTGTGCTGCTGTGTGTACTACAAGTAGTAAGAATTCCATTGGTATGCTGCTGTGTCACAATATGGAGGGATGAAATGCCATCTGGATAACAAGATCAAAATATTTTGGCTAACTCATCTCATGGCTGCAGTTCCCTGAGTACCTTTCTGAACCACACTTCTCGTTCTGTGCTGTTCATAACTGAGAGCCACCTTTACACATAGCTTTCAATACAGCCCCTACCTAAACTGCACTGCGATGCATATTCTCTGCTGGGTGACACCAAATGTGTCTGTCTTCCCTGAGGTCAGAGGCTGTTACATCAAGAGGAAACACCTGTGAAAAAAAACAACAACAAAGCAACGGCGTATATCCCTTCATCACAACCATGGGTGCGTAACGTGGAGCTGCAGAGTCTCCAAACTGCAACTCCTGCTGCTTTCTGCAAATTACTGAAGCACTTCTGGCTGAGTTCAAGGGCCCGGCTTAGTTTTCACACTCAAGGCACACTCAATCATGCACACATGACTGGAAACACATAATACACGTGGTATGTTAAGGATAAGGTACAGATGTGTCATGTTAAGAACTTTAAGTAGTCTCAATTGTCTTTGTCACTAAAATAGGAAAACACTGCTATTAATAATACATATATATATTGTGAATACATCAATATGTTTGTTGTGAATAATAATCAAATGTCTTACCTAAATGAAATTAAAACTAGAAAAAATAATATAAAATATGACTCATGTCTGTGAGTTACCTGCGCAGGTACCAGCTGCACCAGAAGAGCCAGCAGGAGATTTAAGGTCGCGATGGAAGTTTGCATTCTGCCGAGGATGAGTTTCCTCCAGTCTCGTCCGATCGGTCTCAAAGAAAGGAAAAAGTAAAAGTGAGGGTCGAGGAGCGGATGGAGCTTTTATGTGCGCGCCGTCCCGCTGCGGTCGAGGGGGGGGGGGGGGGGGGGGGGGGGGTTGACGGTAGTATGCTAGGTAGTATGGGTTAATGCTGACGATCGATCAAGGAGAAATGATGATGTCAGTGAACGCATCAGTCATCCGCCGTCAATCACGTCCACGCAGACCTAAATCCAGTTCTTTGGAAGACCATGACCTAACGTTTATTCCCTGCAGACTCACACGGACGTGACCTTGAGCACAGCCTGAAAAATAAGGTGACTCTAATTTCAGGCTGTACATTATTTGGAGAAATTTATTTTGGGACACACCAAGGGATCATACACTTAAGGTTACAAATAAAACCCCTTATAACACTTTGGTCTTGGTTAAAGTTGTTTGAACTTTTCTTTTTGAGACAGTGAATGCTGCACCAGCTGCATCTGCATCTACTGAGATCCAGAAAATAACTGAAACACATCAGCTGAGCATGCCTCACCCATTTCCTGTTTGCATTGCTATATTATTTCTCCATTCATTCATTCATTTGTTTTCTGTAACCACTGGTAACTGTGATGTTAAGTCCCAATGTTACGTGACAAATATCAACCGGATGAGTGACTTTACTGTTGTTGTTTGACAGCTGACATCACACAGAGCTGCGATTTCATCAGTCGTTTCAAGAATCTACACTTTAACCTACAAGAGAAAAGAAAACTTGACTGCTGTGATGCAGATAACGCAAATAAATCTGTTTCCAGAGATTCCTGGGACAGTAGGAAAAAAAAGTAATTGTACTACAGACATTTACAAACATTTGTCAAATCAAAAACTAAGACGCTAAAGAGAGGCTGCTGTGGTTTTCAGTTCTGGCTTGTTGATAATGACGCTGAAATGCCGACTGGCAGTGTAATCCCACAGCTCCCTGTCCCTCCGCACTAACTGCCAACACGTAGCTGATCTGGCTCTGCTTCTGGACCTGGTTTGTTAGTTTAAGAATTTAAGTAGCTTGGCTTGTCGACACTGTCACTCGGGCGCTCCGGGTATTGGCAGACCTGAGGTTTAACAATGGTGATACGACAAGAGAGAGCAGAATGTCTCGTGGCCCTTCTTCATTACTGATTTTGGCATGTTTATGTGCAGCCATGTGTATTCTGCTGTTAACATACCATCCCTGTGGCCATTTTCTCTGATATAAACAGTAAATGTGGCCTTTCACTTAAAGTAAATGCTGGCTCTTCACTACGTTCTTGTTCGATTTACGGGCAGTCACTGTAGCCGGATTACACTCCTTGTTTGTGTCATTCTGCAGGGCGTGGCCGACAAGCACAGAGGTGCTCTTACATTCATCAGAGGGGCTCCGATGTGTTTTCAGAGCCTGGGTGGTTTATGGGATAACTGGTCTGGTGGGTTCTGCTTAAGCAGCCTCAGAGCTGATAACCACGATGGATGATGTCCTCCCGGGCGCCACAGTTTGTCCTCTGAAGTTGGGCCAGTTTGGTGCTCCCCAGAGAAGAGATGCCTCTAATTGTTGGTGACATTAATCAGTGTATGAATAATTTATAGTCTTCAATACAAGAGTGTGTTTGCAGATTTAAAAAAAAATCAAGTTTAAGGAGAGTTTTCTGCCAGAACAAACTTGCGGAGTATAAAGAAGGAGTAATAAACACTTACAGTCATTTCACAAATCTGTAAAACCCAGTGATTGAACAGTTTGTTCTATGTTTTTTTTTTTTTTTTTTAACTCTATTGTCTTCCAAAGAACCATTTACTGACACTCCTCGCGGGCTGGTCTCGGGATTCCCGTTCCCAAGTTCCCGCTCAGTCTTCCAAGTCAGACAGCCAGAGGTCACATGGACAGCTGCTGCTTCCTGTCTCTGGGAACCACACCGATGCTCCGGTCCCAGTTGCAGCCAAGGGAGGATGGGGTTTCCCTCAGCTGGAGCAGAGGCAGCAGGTGGGACCATACTGTTTCATAGCCTTAGATGTAGGCCCTGGCTGCCTTTAATTAATGTTCAATAAAGGATCATACGAGAAAGTGAACGGTTCCCATGTGATAACTCTGGCCTGCACCCACAGGTAGGAGGCCCGCACTAACCATTTCAATATGAGTGCTTTTACTTTGTTCTCCAAAAAAGTCCAAAGAGGCTCCATTGTGTAGATAAATCTTTTTTTTCTGATGCAGCATCACATGGAAACAGATGTGAAGTTGCTTCATGTTCACCTACAAATTACCAAAAGGAGGTTTTCCCTAGCAGGATATGAAAGTATTGGGAAAGTTTTTGATTTACTGTTTCATTGGAGAAGACACGCACCTTCCTATGTTCACCTTAAACTTAATCACCACAGGCTGTGGTCCACCTTAGTCCTTTAGCACCTTTGATTAAAATCCAAACATTATCTGATTTCCCACACTTTCTTTTGCCAGCACAGAGCTGCAGGTGCATCGTGGGTAATGCTACTGGTTCCCAAGCCTGCGGCAGTCAGATGGAGAAAACACTGAGTGATTAATGTGACCCAAAAGGCCAAACAGATGCAAACCCCATGGCAGACATTAACCGCATGTTGGGGCTGAACAAGGAACGAACACCACGCTGTGACGGAAATGCATCCAATCTCACAGTTAATATACTTCTCAACAGAAATGACGTGCCTTTAACATATTTTTTCGATAAACCCAAAGGTTATATAAGAATATTTCACCATATATAGAGTAGATGGTGGCACTTTATGGCTGACAGCATTCCAGAGTTTTCTCCTCCATGTCACTGAGAAATTGAGAGAAGTGATGTCTTGTAAAAACGTGGCATTTCCCTACGATACCCTGCAAACAAACAATAGCAATTTTGGCAGCAGCCATGGTAACTCTGGGAGAAGAGGTACTTTTTTTTTTTTAGCAATGACAGTTACGGTACTTTTTTAATCTAAATTCATTACCTATGTCATCATTAGTGAAGAACTTGGAGCAATTCACAAACTAACCTGTTCATTATCTATATAGTGAAAGTACTATTTTACAGAATGTGAATGCTGTTCATAGTCTAGGGCGGTGTGGATGCAAAAAGCAGTCAGTGTGGATATTTATTCATAAAATACTTCCTAAAATTCATCCTTAGGTAAAATGACTGAAAAGCCTGTCTGATTCAAAAAGAATGTTTATTAATTGTAAAGGAGGTTACATAGAAGGATGTATTTATTTGTTTTAAACGTCCTTACACAACAGACCTATTGTGTCGTCAGTCATTAAGTCGATAATCATTATCAAATAACATCTCCTCTCCAAATGCATCTGTTAGGGCAGGACAACAGAAACCTCGTTTTTAACTGCTTTTAACAGAAGATGTTACATAGGAAACACTGAGATTAATTGGGCACCAACAATAAATAAATCGTTCTGTTTCTGGAAAAGCTCTTTGAAAACTGGGTCAAAGTTTCTACGCTTAATCGCATATCACACAGACATCATGTCTGCTTACACGTCTGTACATCTACTGTAAAAAAACAATGACTAATTTTATCAGTGTTTTCTTTTTGCTGAGCACTGTGGTTTCAGTTGATGTGCCAACAAAATACAGCAAAGAATTTGAGTGGAAGCACGTACAGATTCAGCGTCTTGCTCAATGATACGTCCACAGACAATGAGGATGCACGTAGCACAGGAACTGTTTGACATTTAAACACTGTAATAAACCAGCCATTGTCTGTCGGTCTGAAATCTGCACATCAAACATAAGGTAGACAACTCAACAGAAAGGCGTTTTAAGCTGTTTGTGTAGTTAACACATTAACCTGACATTAAAGATGAACTGGTGTACAGTTGGTTTAATTAGGTTACAGTATAGTCTATTTCTCTGTGGAGAAGGCTCTCTTCATTAGTGGAGGAGGGGTCTTTCCTGCCTCATATAGAGATTCAGGAGGAGGTGAGCTCAAGCAGCACCAGTCTGGGATTCGACCGGTCTGGTTGTAGTAGTCCCGGGACACCGACCTGCTCCCTAGGATGTCCTGTAGCGCCCCAAAGATGGCACCTGCAAAACAGTTCACAGATGCTAAAAATGGAGGCCTCAAATAAAATGTAATTTCTCATTAAACTTCAGTCCAGCAGGCAGTGGTGAATATTTAAACCAAATCTCATATCTCATACCTCCGAGCCAGGCAGTGCAGTTGGGTTTGGCAGGTGGAGCGTGGATGCGAAAGCTCTTGCTGGCCAGCACGTTGCTGTACTTGGGTTTCTCCACCAGGAGGCGTATCTCTGCCAGCAGGCGGTGCAGGAAGCCTGGCAGCATGGCCGTGCCTCCGATCACCACCAGGTTCTCAGAGAGCACTTTACGGGTGTCAATGGGGCACTAAAAAAAATGACACAAACAGACATATTTAGTTTAGTACAGATGAAACAACAAACATCCACTCTTCTCACTCAGTCACACAGGAAGAAAGAAAAGGCAGGAGGAGGCAGCCATCCAAGCTCAACAGAACAGCTTCTAGCTAATAGGACAGACTCAAATAAATGATGATGGATGAAAGTAGCTGCGACTTCCTTTCATGCAGTACCTTCTATGGTATGTAAATCTCAAGGGAGCTACCTCATTTCAATACATTCTGTGTAGAGCACTACAAAAAAAACTGAATGGTATTACATTGGAAGTCTGAGGCTGCAGCACCTTATGAGATTAATTAGGCTGTCCTGGGCTGACGTCCTTCCCATAGTGAACAACAACACTGCCTTCAGTTACACTAAACGGCCACAGCCAGGAGCAAACACACAACAATTCCTCCAAAGATACTGAAGGGTAATTAGACATAAACTCAGTCCACCAAAAAGAAAGATTAATGAGGCAAAAACCCAATGACTTGCACTATATTATATAACGTCATACATCTCAACAGCAGACTGCAGTCACCCCTCCCCCAAAAAACACAAGAAATTTCCACAACATTGGTACAATTTATTGCAGCACAGCTGCATCCAACAAGGACCATGTGAGAAAGCCCACCCTCATTCACCACTCCTAGTTAAATACGCTGTTTTCAGATCAAACTGTTCTGAGGAGGTAACTAACATCTGGAGAGCTATACCACGAACTACAACTTCCAGGGCTTTTTTTCCGTTTGCACTTAAGTGATGCAATGGTCAGCTGGCAGTTGGTATAGCAACATTACTTAGGACAATGCAGTTGTTTTGTTCCATTTTTAGGGTAAATGTTCAGAGCTGTGGGTAACATTACTACCAATGTACCAGCCTTCACATGGGTGGTTTTAAACTGCAGTTGCTAGTGCTCCATTTATGTGTTCTGCCTAACCTGAAGCATACAGCGAAAGTTACACAGACATGGTTTAAATATAACAAGTTAAATGATCAGAAGATATAGTCTGATTAGGGTAAAACTGCAGTGTTCAGATGTGAAAACCTGACTAAGGTCTGTCCACATACTCAGGGCTGAGATTGCAGCCAAAGGTGCATCTACTAAATACTGACTAGGAATGGGTGGATGGTTATGCAGTCACTTAGTTTATTATATATAGTTTTAATTACTTGATTAACAAAAAAGGTTAAAACAACTTGGACAATAACAGCATGCTGTGCCATATAACTGAATTAGCAGCATGTCTCTACCTTGACCAGAGTGTCCAGTATCAGAGAGGCCACACTCTTCTCCTCATTGTCCTGTTCAAACAGGATCTCCATCACAGAGTCCCTGGAAAAAGAAGACAATAACCAGGAACTTTAAAATGAATACACCAAGAAAAATATACAAGAACACATGCAAACATCTCAAGTTTATGTTAAGAAAACATGGAGAGAAATAGGAGCCATGTCTCTTTCTGATTAAAAACAGCATGCTAGTACCTGATAGATCCTTTAACGTGGAGGATTTTCTCCCCATCCAGAGGGTAGTCAACATCTGGAGGAGGAGCTGGACGCTACAAACACATTTACAAATTAAGGAAGAGTTTCACAATATTCTATGTCTACAGAATGTATCAGCACTAATGTCTGTTCACAGACAGACTGTGGCAACCAGCATGGAGACAGTTAACTCACCTCTGCTGTGCCGTCCAGGTTAAATTTGGCTTCCTGGATCTTGAGGCCTCTCTGTAGGTCACTGACAAAGCAGGTTCTGACTGCAAATGACAAAAAGAAAACCACGTAACTACCAGATGCCTGTGACTAAGGAGAAGCATTTGAACTAATTTTCCTATTGTCTGCTACTCATTTAAATTACTGACATGAATTAAAAGATTATAAGAAAACAAACTGCACTCAGTGAAACGCTGAGCTACACAAGGGCCATGCTGCAGCACAAAGCAAGTCAATTATATATCTGAATCAGAATTTTCAGGGTTCAGGGTTTTCTTGCAGACAAATTAAACGCAAGCATTCATGTATCAACAGAAATAGGTAGAAAACTACAAACGCCCATATCCTGCAAAGACATGACTCATTTCTAAGCAACAAGGGGTCACTGGTGGGTTTTGCTGTGAGAATATTCAAAGGGGAAAAGAGGATACAAGAAGCATCAGTGGGATTGGAAGAGTAGTTGAAATGAAATTATCAATGGTTCATTCTGTTACCTCAGAGAACCTCAAGTGCATTAGTGACTGAAAAATGTGTTTCAATTATAGTTGTGAGCAAGTGCTGCCTTAAGTGACTATGGGAAAAAGATGTATAACCACCTTGGGAGAAAAGCAAGAGGTGCAGATTTTAAAAGAAAAATAACTGATTTAAACCTACCCTTAATGTCCTCCACAATCTCTTCTGGAATAGTTCCTGAGGAAAAGAACATTCATTTTCTTTACTTCACTTGTGCACCAATCAGCCATTTTCCCCCCATTTTGCTTCCGCGTTAGCTTTACAATGAGGCTGAATCAGCGGTTGGTGGAGTAAAAGCTGAGGCAGCAGCGAAGCACAAGTATGACTGCTTAGAGATGAACCTCTTCATCAAATATCAGTGTTTTTGTCACGGCTGTTATTTTACAAACGCAGCATATGCTTCAGATTTGGGGCTTTAAACACTGCCTACAGCACACATTTGCTGTGGCATTGTTTCAGTAAGCTTCTGCAGTGTCACCAGATTTATTTCCATCCAGTGTTGCATTCATTTTTCACCAAGATCTTGTATTGATGATTGGAGAGTCTGACCATTGAGTGAAGCCTTCTCCAGCACATACCAAAGAGTCTCATTGAGGTTAAGGTCTGAACTCTGTGGTGGTCAATCCATGTATATGATCTATGCTAGTCTTTCACATTGCTGACCTGCATTCATCCTGGATTGCCGTGTCATAGGAAAAAATCATGATGGATACTGGTCATTAGTAATTCAGTATCGCTGACCTACTTTGGCACATAATGTGCGAAAGTGATGATGGGTGCATCACTTCATCTGCCTTTTTTTTTTGGCCAGGCAGTGTATTTTCTCAGTGAAGTTTAGGAAGTCACTGCAGAGTCTCAGCCCGATGTGCTTACTGTCGAAATACAGTTCAGCAGCCCAGCCAAATGATGGGGTCTGTTTTTTTTAAATTTTGATGTATATACGTGCAGCTTGTCGCGCTCTGCTGCAGCTCTCACAGCTCAGTGCTGAACTCAATTTGGCTTTCTCTTCAGTGTGGAGAGAAAATTTTAAAATAGGCTTTATGCATATATATAATTCACACAGAAACAAGCTTTTCTTATGAATAGCAAATGATGCATAATGGGTCACAGCTACTGTATTTTTGCTCTTGTTATTCTTAAACAGATCAGCAGTGTATATCGGAGTTATGGCGTCACGAGGGCATCAGGTTGGTGTGTGTTGATTTTCTATAATTACCAATGACGGCCGGTACGTTCTGCCCAGTGGTGGTGTCTGTGTCCACTGTGCACTGTTCCACGAGAAGTCCATTTAATTCTCTACAGTGACAAATAAAAACAAGCACATTAAGTTCAAGGTTCAGTCTCTAGATTTTCAATAAACGCAGAAAAAATTGTGTGAAACTGTATTATTATTATTACAGTTGAGTGTGCATAATATAGTAGTACAGTACAGCAGTTACTCTCTTAGAGCTACTTACTTATGGATGGCTTTTCCTCCCAGAGGCAAAGCCTCCCAAGCTGGCAGAATAGGGGTGCACTCATATACCTAATTTACCACAGTTAAGGTAGGTTAAAGTATCATAATCTTAAAATTAAAGTTTATAACAATGCTGTAAATCATGTTTGCATTTGCCAATTCAAAACAGTCAAAAAACAGTGGCTCAAATGAGAAAGCATTCCCTTAAGTCAGAGACTACAAGAGGACAGGAAAAGGATACAGGCAGCACCAGTGTCTCCATGTGTCCACAGTCCATCACCAGTGCAGAGTTGATGCCCAAAGTCATGACGGCCATGAGGTGACTTGGAGCAAAAAGAACAGAGGGCACCTGGAGAACACCATCAAACACACAGACCTCAGAGTCACCTACAGATTACTGTTAGAATCAAATCATTTTGTGACATATATTTACTACATAATGCAACTATTTCACTGTTGACAATTTCATCTTAGTGTCCAAATCCTGAGAGGCTAAATTTAATCACTACGAAAAACACCACAATAGAATAAAACAGTCAGCAGAACTGCTACATTTAACAAACTGAGCATCTGTAGTTCATATTTATTATTTTCAAATTCATAAAAAAAGAAGCACTGAAATGAGGAACAAATTTGTTCGTAAATGGATTAAAATCTGCAAACATTTATAAAAGAATGTCATCGAATTTTCTCAGCATCTTAAAATTATCAAGATATATGGAGGAACAGTTTCATCAGTTTTAAATAAAAGTGAATTACAGTTAAAACAAGACTCCTACGCTGTGTGAGAAACAATTTCAGAGATATGTCTCCACAGTAACCCATACTCCAAACATAATCTGCAGTTTCCATAAAACATTCATGTGCTTTCTTGTGGTACCTCAAACTGTTTGAAGAAAACTTTGGTGAGTGTCTCTCTGAAGTGGGACGGGCAGAGGATGGACTCGATGATGACCACTCTTCTGTCGCGAGGGTTCACCAGCAGGTGCCTGATTGAGAACAATGAAATCTGCTCATAAAACATTCACTGACTTTCACTGACGTACACTATTTTTTGTAGAATGCAGGAGGCTCTCACCTGAAGTACAGCATGTGGATAAACTCTTTGAGGATGACATAAAGCTCTTCTGTGTTGATGTTGTACTGGACCACTTTGATGGCCTGAAGGTGAAACATTGATAACCACATGAACATAGAGGACGTCGTTGTTCCAAGTGATTACACTCAGAAAAGTGCCACAGTGTCTCACCTGCTGCTGTCCCGGTTTGCGGATCTCGCTCGGAATTATGAACCTGGGCCCCGTTTCCCCTGCAAAGCCACATCTGCAAAAAAAAGGAGGCAGTCTTGATAAGTATTTAGCATATTAACATGTATTTAAAATCTATTCAGAGTCAAAAACTTAGTTCAGATAGACACATAATCGTTTTATAAGACGGCAACACCCTTAAAACAGTGCATCTCTGTGCTAAAGACTGTGGAACTGTAACTGCAGACAAAGACATTATTATTTAGAAGGGACCAGTCCTCTTGATCTGCATGTGACTCGTTTCATCCAGCTTCTCTTCTTGCAAAATGTGACATCCCCTCACAATGTATAAATGCACTTTTACAAATGCATCTAGATGATATTTAACTGATGAAAACCCCTTTGTATAGGCCCTATACTTCATTCAGTGAGGGTGATCGTTTAGCTTTAGCTTTAAATGGCCAACCGTTTGAAATTTACAATAGCTTAATGCGAACCTTCCGGACCTTAAACCTTTTTTTTCTGTAGTGCATTTGTATACCGGGGGGTTCAGCGACATTTTTATTAGCTCAGCCTTATTGGATTTATCTCTCCTCTAAATGGACTTAGCTAATGCAAGCTAAACACTGGTATGTTCAGTTTACATAGCATTGGCTGTTTAGCTTACTCGCTAACAACCCTGCTGCATTAAGTATCCGAGCTATTTAAGATTTCTTTGTATAGTCCAACTCTTGTGTTGGACCTAAAGTTATCCTAAATACATACATGGTGAATAGATGGGCGGCTAGAAAACAGACAGAAATGTTAGCATACTATGCTAACTAGCTCCTCCAGCAAGGCTAGCAGTGCTAACGACTGATACTCACTTTGTGTATGCTGCTCCTAAGTCAATGACAATGGCAGTCT